>CAVLJG010000009.1:33159156-33579160 GCA_963669975.1 Acanthoscelides obtectus
TTCCATTCTGAATCGAACACCCTGTACAAATAGGTCATATCTTCGAAACTTTCGGAAGTTTGGCTCAAATCCAGTGTAATTTTTTATTCTTTATCTAAAATCCAACAAATAATCAAGATAGTGAAGTTATGGGCCCTCAACATAATTGCATGTATCTAATTAATTAGCCTATCGAAAAACGTTTCCAAATATGATCAGTGACATTAGAAGTATTACACCCAAGCAAAACTTGATTTTTTGGCAATGAGAGACTCTTACATCAAGTATGAAACGTTAACATTCTCACGAAATTTTATTGGCAAGTAATAAGAAAAAAATTAATAATGTGTTGTGCGACCCCCAGCTCACACTCCTATATACGTCTAGGCATCGACAAAATAAGATGATCGATGGTTGGTTGTGGCACCTCATTCCAAGCAACTCGAACTTCGGCCCACTGGATACGGCAGTAAAATGGTTTGTATATTGTCTTGAACAAAGAGAAGGCGTGATCGGCTACCATAGGCCAAACCATTACTACAACAGTCCTGTGTGCATGCCTCCCAACAGCAAATGCAATATCAGCCTGTTCTCCACGGCGGCGTCTTACTCTTCTACCATCGTGCGTACCTAGACAACATCGTCGCTAAAGTTGACATTATTCCATTCTGCCTCCCAACGTTCCCGTTCTCTCCTCCACTTCAAACGTTGAAGACAGTGGTCCGCAGTCAGAGGAAGCACTAACCGTGGACGATATGAAAGAAGTGCAGAGGCTCGAATGCGGCGATAGAGTGTACACGTAGTAACTTTTCCAAACTTTTCAGCGATCTGACGCGTAGTAGCAAAACGGTCTCGTAGGGCTAGTTGTCTAAAGCGCCTATCTTGACGCTCTGTGGTACGCTTCGGTGGACCAGTTGGCCTTCTTTGTGTTCCGCTACCTTGTTCTATCCACACACGACACACACGTATTACCGTCATTGCAGTACAATTAACATGGCGGCCAATTTCGCGAAAGAAACCAACATTTCGATAAGCAATGAATAATTCTACTCCTGTCAAAGTTGCCAACATGACGATAATTTGGACTTCTTTGAACTCGAGGCATTTTGTTATGCTTAACACTAGTAACTGAAATGGCAATAACCAAAAACATCTGTACTACTCAGCTCTCAGAAACTGCTTTTTTCACAAAAGCTGAGATAACATTTTAACAAAGGTAAACGAAAACATAGATAAAACGTGGACATTGTTGCCACAGCATACTTTAAATATAGTCAGTTGTAACACTGCTAACGTCACTGAGTAAATACAGGGTGTAAACGTTATGGTAGTCATTATTGAAATGGGTAATAGGGAGGGTCAAAACCAGTCAAAAAGTCCATATGACCCATGGTCCAAAAGTCAATAGATTCTTGTCTAAATGGCTTTATAGTTTACAACTTTAAGTGCTTTATATCGACTACAATCACCACAATCTTACTAATTTTTATAATCTAATCTAAAACGTTTTTAAATTGGGTAATTAACAAATAAAAAGGCAGTAAACAAGTAGGTTTCATTAATTAAGTATTTAAAACACACATGACAGCGCGTCGGTCTTTCATCACTCTTATCGAACCAGCAATCGATCGCAAACGGTAACAGTGGTTAGTTATACTTTTGCATAGTTATGTGGCGTTGTCAGATTTATTTTACTTTAAGTCGCTTTTCTCTAAAAAAATGCCGTTTTGACCCTGATGTTATATGAAACTTTTTGCTTCTTTTAACCCTCTCTATCACCCATTAAAATAATGACTATCATAACGTTTTCACACTGTATATTTATAATGCAGGATATTTTTTTAAGAAAGCATAATATTGTTATGCCCGCAACATCTTGTCTATTAACAATGCAAAAGCTGATTAAACCTTTCAATGTTTTTCATGGAATTCTAGGAGTCCTAGTATTAATGTACTGTTTCTGTCCGAGTAATGCTTTGTCGTTTGAATGAAATTTCTAAGCTCGTTACTAAATATGCTATTACTTGTATGCGTGGTAATGCAAGCAATCAACTTGTGCATTCTACGAAATTGCTTATTTTAAAAACTCATTTCCTCTGCGTCCTTGCGCAAGTTCTATACTTTAAATCGAGTTTACATTTCTATTAAACTTTACTTGCCTCCTAACAATCTCATTCTATTTCTATTATGCTGAAACTTTGTGTGCATTTAAAGACCATCGTTACTTCGAATCGAGTTTTGCATATACGCTTGCAACTTTTATGTTTTCTTTTTACCCTCCATACTACTTGTTACTTTCAAATCAATTCGAATATACAAAGACTCGTTGGTTCTGACCTTCTAAAAGTTTTCTGTAGCTTTTCGCTCATATTGCATCGGCAATACGAATTCAACAAGAAAGCTAACAACTCAAATAGAGAGTTTTCAATGTTTGCCTTATCTGCAAGGTAATCTAATTCAAACAGGTGAAAAACAAGAGCCGTCAAAAAGATCAGAAAAACTCGTGCAATAAATAGGTGATGCGACATTGCTTGAAAACATAGGCGCCGGCAGGAATTTTTCTCAGGGGGACGTGATCATCGGAAAGAGATAACTTTTTGTGGAAGTATGTCTACCCCCAAAGCTGAAGAGCAGGGGGTGGCAAATTTTCACAGGAGTGAAACCTAAGGATCCTCAAATTTGTACACAGAATCATGCCAAATATGCAAAGTTTACGGTTCAACCGGATTCCCTACACTGAAGTGAATTTTAATTGATACTATTTTTTCAAAAATGATGCTTCTTGGAAACCTATCAGCAACGTAACAACTGCAGCAAAAACATAACTATAAAGTGCATTTTGGGCTTTTTGTCGCTTGCTGTACGTTAAAGCAATTTTTCCAACATTGGTGTATAATAAAATGTTACCCAGGAAAATGTTTGGTATATCTAGATAAGTGTTGTTTTACTTCCCGCACTAATTGTACTGTAACCGCGAAAATTTTCGATAATTAGATATATTTTTTTCATCTAACATGTACATAACGAAACACCACGTCACTCCTTCGTATTGGTCTGCATCTTTGTCTGTCCGATAATCCTTGGAAGCTATGGATGAAAAGGATTTATAGGTTATGAAAATTGATCCAGTGGCTGCGGAGCTACGGACAAAAAACGACAGAATTGAGTTATCTCAAACTTTGTTTTGTGACGTTTCAGATACCCCTGCTATTTTTGCACAATTCCTCAATTTTTTGAAGTAAGTATATTTATACACTTCTAGTCCCGGTAATTCTATACACATATTATTATTACACACTTATTTTATACATAGAGTTCCCCATACATTTGCCCTTGGGGATTTAAACGACGATAATAATTCACACCATTACCGAGTACAACGAAAATCACAACTACCACACATTTTGAAGTCGCCACCGCGCTCATCTGTATAAACGTAATAAGCTCGGAGGCTGTGGAATGGATTTTAGTGCGGCTTTCACCATGAGGCAGGTTTATGTGTATAATTGTATGAAAAATGAGCCTAAAAAATCATTATTTGACTTACACTGCGAAACCTATTGTCGATTCATAAAATCAACTACTACCTGCTTATAGTCTTCATAATTATTCAAGAAGGTCTGCGAGATTATACTCAAGTCACAATAATGGACTTTCATTCATATTAATCAAACACGTAAGTAAACTCGTTGGTAGTCTATGGGGCAAAATATATCGCACGCTACTGCAGGTGCGGCGTTCCCTGTGACAAGTTGGAGCGTGAGTATGCCGCCGTGTTCAAGAGCCGCGCTGGCCAGTGACGTGCTATGTGTTCCACAACTCTCTTCCTTTTCGGTACCTGAGTATAGCGCTTAGTGTTCGCGCCTCTCACGAGATGGATCGGGTAATTTTGGTAAGAGTCTTTGATAGATACTTCTGAGCATACAATGTTGTCTACATTAATAAATACCTTAAAAATAATTAAAGTAGGAAGAACATCAGTTACATCTTAATCTAACCCAGATGCGCGTCGCAGCACTCTAATACTGTGAGTACCCGTCGGAAGACGGCTAGTAGAAGTAAACCTGTCACGAACTGTCGTAACATTATCGAATGGGCAGAGGAAAAATTTTAGGATCGCAACGTCGTCAACCGGGTGGGGACTAACTGTGCCAATTTAAGTGATCTAATTTCTTTGGCGTTGCTATATTTATATGCTTCTATCCCTGGCAATTCTAAACATCAGTTAGCCATAGATCACAAAAAGATATCCCTGTAAATTTGTTCTTAAGAGTTAAAGTATCGACTTATTTCGCTTGACAAATATTATTGACGAATGTTAGTGAACACTGGCTAGCTTGTCCGTGGCAGTGTGGATATGGGTTCAATGTAACGATGTAAGCGATGTCACAAAATCGCAGTCTACTTTCTTCTAAGGGGACTTCTGCCGAACATAATATTGTAGGAACAGGTGAAAGCATTGTCAGGGAAGCGCAGGGTCAACCTACTTGACGTTATTCTTTTATTCACCCTCAGGAATATAATGTCTTGTAAAAACCATTTATAGAGCAGGGGTCTATCGTTGGCTATTTTGTCCAACCTATCATGCGTTTGGGTTCTTCAGGTAGTCCATTTTAAGTTCTGTTTTTAAACGTATCGTTCGTGTTGCTTTCAAGTGAAAAAAGATGCTATCATCATTTATTCTATTTCTAGATTTTTAACGCTGTTCAACTGCATGATCGTAGTTCACTACAGCGTGCGGCGATTGCATCAAAACATCTATGTTTCATTAAAACGAGTTTGAAGTCTCTCGATAATATTTAATTACGAAACTTAATTGCCTCTTCTAACTATTTAATGAATAAATATACTCGATTTTATCACTTCTTGAAGGGAGCTGCCTCGTTTTTTAATTAATTTTATGAGAGCAAAAACTCGTCTTCTAAAATTGAGTCCATTATGCAAACGCTTAACTGGCATTATCGCCACTGCAGGTGTTTCTATGAACTGCACCATCAATGGTGAGCCAGATAATTGCAGCATTTTTTAGATAGAGGAAAGCTTTTATAGCCTCTCTCCGGTAGCAGAGCTCGACAGTATTGCCCTATAGGCCTTTTCTGCCCGAAGTTTGAGATTCTCCATAGCTACACATACTGAATAAAATCTTTATTCGATGATGCTGACACCATTTCATCATGTTCGGTAGCGTTGCGCTACGTATCCAGAGGTAATCCAATGCTTCCATTGTAAATAACCTGGTGTAACAAGAGTAACGGAACGACTCTGTATTTTTTGGTGAAGTATTTTTGAAAACGTTGAAGTTAGGACTAAAGTAGCTTTTGAATAAGCACCTTAGTATTAACCTTCGATTTGATCTTGAGCATCTCCTCCAAGGTCTGAGGTCAACTCTGTCCTTAACATATAAAGGCCCCTTTTCATGTCTACATGTCAAATGAAGGTAAATGTGTGAGGTTATGAGAAACTCTTGGGGGTTTGCCAGCATTATTCATGATTATTCATTATATCAAAATTATTAAAAATAGATCTGTAGCAACATTTAACAAGAATTTCAATGGTGACCTTGGATTCTTACCTTAAATCTCACCTTCAAGGTCACTTGAAGGTGAACTTTTTTACGGTGACCTCTTCTTGACACTGGCAATAGAATGTTTTAAATTCAACTATATTCTCGTGTACTATTGTGACTCTGAAGGTAAGACTCAAGGTTAAATCCAAGGTAAATATCGAAATCTTTGTTAAAAGTTACGAAGGATCTGACCTTGAACTCTTTCATAAAAAATCTTGCTAAACTGCCAGGAATTTTTTGTAACCTCACACATTTGACCTTCAGAAGTGATCTTGACCTTAGATTTCAATACATATGCAAGCATTCTATTGTCAAAAAGGAACTTGCCGTTCTTCGAAATAACCTTGGAGGTGAAGTTCATGATCAAATCCAAGGTCACCGTTGAACTCCTTACACAAAGCTGGTAAAGTTTTGATTCAACCTTCTTCAAAAATTTTCGTTTTGGAAAAACACAGTCCCGTTCCATTACTTTTGTTACACCCGATATAATTCGTTCCTATATACAGCGTGTCCCAAAAGTTGTGACTTTCCTTTTTAGAGTCAACTACGTTCGCAATACCAAAACTAATTTGCGACAAAGCAACACCGAAGACGTAAAAAAAATTGAAGAAAAATACTCACATTTGGCAAGGAATTTCAAGTTGTCACTGTCACATGTTTCGTTTGTAAATACTCCTTGAAGTTGTCGTTGTTTGATTGAAATCACGAGTTTGTTTATCTCTTCCTAAATTTGCAACATTTGGGGATGTCTAGGTCTTGAACCATGTTCGACCAGGCGGCTTTTGCGAGATATAAACAAACATAATATGCAGCTGTACTAGAAGAAACATCAAGGACGTTGGCGAAGTTCTAAGTACACTCGCGGAGTATCAATAAGATCTTGAAGATGCTCATATCAATTCGACGTTACTCTAGAAATGTACCAATTACGATTTTTCAAACGCGGTTTGTTTATAAGCTAGGTCAATCTAGACACCATGCGACGTCTGATTTGAACACTGACTCCAGACTTCATTGTCTTGATTTTAATGTTAACAGTGACAACTCGAACATTAACGATAACAGCAGAAGTGCAGGGAGTGGATGGTAGTTCCAAAGTCGTCAACATACAAATTGAAAAGCATTGGGCAATACAAATATAAATGGTACCCTCTTAAGTGAGCAAAAACGCAAAGAGCGAAGAAAAATTTCCAACGGACATAAGTAGATGACCTCCGTCTAGTAGACATCACAGAACATCAAGAACAAAATTGGAGCTCGAAAATAATCATGATCACCCACTCCTTTATGCGTAGGATGAGGCATGGAAAGAGAAAACAGTGCCATCTTGATGCCTATAAGTCCAAGAGTTGCGCTTAGGATTCACATTTATGTACTTTGATATACCCAAGCAAAAATGTATAAAAAATATGCCCTTGAAAGGTGTTATCAAAAAAATAAAAAGATCGTTACCTACAACGCCTCTGCTTAACAGATATTTAGTTTCTGATGCTTGAAGATATGTTGACCCATGAAAAAATATTCTACAAAATTAGGGCTAGTAATGAACGGGATGTATCGTTTTGATCAAATCTATCCTATTTTACGTCAGACCTCAGGAAATTTGGACAAAACAATGTTTAACAGTATTTCAGAGTAACCTCATCTGCTTAATGAAAGAACAAACTCACGAGCTTCATGGGATCGACAGTAATCGTCACACTTTGCCGACATATCCAACTACAATATGATCTGTCTTTTACCCGTTTAATCTCATGAATTGAGTTCATGACCAAATCTCAGAAGTGAAAAACAGAGATATGATGTCAAATAAATCCATGAAGCTCTTCGTGGATTTCTTCACGAAACTGGAACGTATTCCAATGTTTGCCAAGTTGAACGTCAAATTCCATGGTGCCAACTTTGTTTTTCTTTCCAATATATTGAAGTTTTCAATTCAAGTTTACAACTTTGTTAGAACTACAGTATTCAAAAATATGGTTTCTGTTTATGGGATCCGTATCAAAATCAAAACCGCAATACGCAATACGGAATTTTCGATTAATGCAGGCACCGCAAAACATAATCTGGATGACCTGGAACAAATTCGTCAAGAGATGCTTAATGTAAAAGGGTATCTGAACCTTTATAACCTGATTACAAAAAATTAATACAGACACCCGCCTCACAGTTGAGCTGCCACTGGATTTATGGTCAAAGCATAGAGTTTAGATTGGCAAAATGTCTCTATAGAAATACAATTTTATTCACTGCACTTTGCTATAGATTTCTGTGTATGCACGTTGGACGTGCTTTCATAGAATTTTCAACTGCACCTATGCCAGCTATGAATATATATTCCGATTTTCCTTTTTCTCACTGCATTGTGAGGGATCATAAAAGGTGCACAATTTTAGTACAGAACAACGAATCCAGTCTAGGTAGAAGGAGCCATTCAAGGATTTGTTTGTCTCCTAATTCTCATATTCTCTAATGAGGATCAAAGTGCATACTACAAGTTCACTTGACATAAATAAATTTTTTGACAGCTCTGTAATCAAATCAGTATTTTAGTGTTATTTTTTAAGAGTGCGAGTGCTTGCAGATAATTGTGAGGTTAGACGAACTTGCACCTCCAAAGCACTACAACATCAGGAGGAACAGCTCAAAAAAGCCTATTAGCGTATCAGTAGAAGGAAGTCGAGCTATACCAGGATCATGTAGCCTTTATACTCAACTTTGTACCGATGCCCTATGTTTAGGGAGCCATTTAAAAGGGCGACTTAATGAAAAGTGAAGAGTATTGTTATTAATTGTAAAGAATTAGAAGTGCCAAATAAAACCGGGTTAGCTTTTATTTTCAAAAATACAAATGTTATGATTTTGTAGGCGTTTAGTGTTTGTACCTAAAACTGGTGAAACAGTATTACGCAAGGCTTGTGTAAGAAATTGAGTGGACATGGTGTTATTTCGTGATTGGAAGAATTTGCGTACAGAAATCTTAGCTTCCTTACAGTAAGGTATTTTTTTATTGTATGTTGGTATCTAGGAGATATAGTTTGGTAAACAAGGGGTCAATTGTTAATTCAAGAACTGAATAATCAGAAGGAGCTCGGAACGGTTTGTCACGTACCACGAATTCAAACTATGTAGAAAGTGCAAGCCGACGACTTGTTTTGTCTCCAAAATCTCAGTCTGTAGTCAGGATAAAAGTGGGCTACTTTTCCGACAGTTCCGTATCCAAATTCGTATTCGTGGTGTTATTTTCTGAAAGTATGAGTGATTGCATATAATTGTGCTGTTGGACGATTTAAGAAAATAAGCCCAGTAATGGTAGATCTTTCCACCAGTATTATTATTATGTTAATACAACGTTGCCACTTTGGTAGGCAATGGTAGTAATACTAGTCAACAGCATGCAGTTATACTACGCAATTTTGACGACAAACAATGCAATTTAACCATACAGACTTGGCTTGTTCTAATCTATTCAAATTCGTTGGTCACGAATGCCTGCGCTTATTGTGCTATAGTGATATAGTCACGACTGTAACGTGGGGGTAAGTTTGCCCTGGATTGAGCTCAATTGATATCACAAAAAAATAAAGTATCAAAGTGAGTAGATGTCTTATGGGGATTCGGTCTCAAAACTTCCAAAATCCGCCACCAGAGGCGCTGGCGTCGCGCGCCATTGACAGGTTGTTGGACGGAATCTGTAATCGAAATTCATGAGTTGGGGATTCCGCCGCTAGATGGCGCTGTCAAACCAAACGGAATCTGTGTGTCATTGGACACCTGTCATGCGTCATTGGGCATCTCACGCATAGATGGCGTTAAAACGTCATCTGTCATACGTCATTGGACACCTGTCATTGATGGGTTGGGCATCTCGCGCATAGATGGCGCCGATTTGTTTGGCGCTGTACAAACCTAACGGAATCTATGCGTCATTGGACAGCTGCCATTGATGGGTTGGGCATCTCGCGCATAGATGGCGCCGATGTCGCACCTGTCTGGTGTTGGCGTGGATTACGGGGGGCAACGTGTATACAGGGGTGCATCGAAAAATAGCGGATCGATGGACCGACGGTATATCGTTAAATCGTATATAGCAAGGCGTGACCTAAATAGCGTGGTGGGCTCCTCTGGTCGGTCGGTCGGTCGGTCAGAATGTCTCATAACCTGTATACGATGTACTGTTATTATTATACAGGATGATACCGTTCAAAATGAAAATAGTATAGACATTCTGACAATTATTTCGCAAACCAGAGGTATTTTCAATAAAACTACAATAATACGTTTAATATTTTATTGAAAATAGAAAAAACTACATAGGTAATATGATATTTGAAAACCAGTGGCGTAGACGTTCAACATTTCTCTGGGTACAGGAAAATTGTCCGTTGGTGTGGCATGGATTGGAATCAGCAACAAAGTTTCCAGTAGCACACGGTGTACCATCATACTTGCAAACATCAATAATGTTGGGAAAAACACCAAAAATGTGACATTTCTTGAGTAAAAAGTTTGCTTTCTGTTCTCCACGAACGTAGACATAGTCAGCCGCATATATCACCTTATTTTTAATTATTTCATTTAACTTGGAATATTTAACGTCGCCGGAAGAATATTTAAGCCCATGGAAATTCTTCTCCAAGTAAGCGACAGTTTTCTTGTCTTTAGTATTTAATGTAGAAAAAGGTTGCGGAGGTGTAAAGATGTAATGACTTTTCTTGAAACCAATTTCGATACATAGTTCTTTAGGTACGAATAATCCGTCAACTGTAAAGCCTTGAATGTCAACAAACGCGATCCTCATGATGTCTGATGCGGAACTGAGAGTCCTTCGTTGCTTACGAGATGGTTTTAATAACTTCGGTGAGGGGGAAGTACTCGATTAAGCAGTCATGTATAATGATGCAGTAGGCCTTGGTGTTGGTTGGAAAGCCAGTATCGGCTTCGATATCCAATCTAACATCAACAGTTGATGATTTCATGGTTTCCTCTTGTTTGGAACAGTCAATAACAAACAAAGCGCGATTTTTAAAAGCGGTATAATCTAAAAGACATCTCTTCAGAGGAGAAGAAGAAGTTGTATAGCTGGTTTGAAAGTCGCTATAGTTGAAATGAGCTTCAGTAAAGTGATTGTTTGCAAAGTCCAATTGCATACGTTCGTTGGGATAGTATTCACCATTTAAAGATACTCGAATACTAGCAGCATTCACGTGATCAAACAGGGTAGGGTCTGAGGTTGCGACGTCACGTTTACCGGTTTGGAAACATACTATAATGAAACGTGGTCTTTCGATTGCGGTGCTAGTTTTAACTGACCATATTTCTCTTCTCGCATCTGCGGTAATTGCAGGCAGTTCATTCAGATCCCATTTTCTAAATGGTATAAGTATCGGCTTATCAGTTTGAATAGCTTTCAAAAGTTGTTCTTTCACATCATCACTCGGGTAAATATGTTTGATTTTCAGTTCCATGCTTTCAATAGTTATTTTCGCTGTCGTCGTCGTTCCAGTTTTTTCCTTGATAATGATACAATCGTTATCGTTTCTAGCTCTCACAAATCTGAGAGTTTGTCTGCCACACGTAATCATAGGATAATCATTGAAAATGTTGAAAATATGTTTAAGCGGCATTAGCAAGCTAAAAGACTTGTTATGTGTTGACGCCATTATAGGTGTTGAAGGATAGTTCCATCCAGCTATAGCCATATGATTTGAGTCTTCCTCACTGTAACATACGTAAGCTCGGACAGTACTTACAATACCAGGATCACGTACTGTTTCAACTTCTCTAGCGGATTCACTGTAAGTGCAAGAGTCAAATAGGAAGGCACCAAAGTTTGGAGCTAAAGATACATCTCCTGCTCCTCCTCCTCCAGTTATTTCAACTTTTCCTTTGATAGATAGAAGGGAAGCGTTCATTGCAAAGAACGAATCTACTTGATTGATGCTAAATTCCACAACATCATTACAATTAAATGACCTGATGAACGGCGTATAAGATCTATACTCAGCCTTGCGAATAGATTCATCGAATGCTGGAGATCGATATAGATCAAACATCGGAGAAGTATGTGATGCTGCTGCTGCTGCCTCCTCAGTTTTTCTCTTTTTGTACATGATTCTTGTTGTTGTTGACATGATATCCAAGTGAGCGTAGAAACAGGATATTTGATGTAGTTAGTAGTAGATGTCGTCGCTTAGGTGCTTGGGGTAATACTGAAGTTGCCTTGGAAGCACCACTATGTCTTATAATCACTAATCCCATCTGCGCTTCGCTCTCAACTCCAACACAAGAGTACTAGTTTCACCTTGAAGTTTACAGGACGACCGTCTTGATCTAAAGCCAACACTGTGATGTTGGTTATTTCTTGTTTCGGTATAACAGGTAGATATAGTAAATTTACAGGTGTTTCGACTATAGCGTATCCAGGATCGGCTGTCACAGCAAATTCGTAGATCGTGTGTGCAGGCGTGTCTCCGTCAAAGGCTCCCGACGTAATGTTAGCATCAAAGTGTATGGTTGATACTTTTATTATGTTTACAGGTAAATCAGAAGAATGCTTTTGACCAGGATTAAGAACTTTTTTCGAGAATCCCAATAGATGTCCAAGATTATTCGGTTCTGTAAAAACTATTTTATAATACTTGCTAAAGATTTCACATTGCAGTGTATTATTGTTAGGTTTTAGAGAAAAATAATCATCCGGAGGAGCAACTTCATTTTCAAGATTCATTTGCGTTCGTATAAATGTTTCTATGTCGGTAATTTCATAACAACCTGTCGGAAACTCGATGACTTTTAATTGACCACCACCACCACCTATCCGGTCGATATAATAAAATTTATCTCCTTTTTCAATATTCGGTATGGAATTGTATGAAGTAAAAGACCTAAGCGCCAATTCATAATCTTTTTTCGGATCCAACACTATCGGTGTTGAAGGACGAAATGAAAATATATGAGTAGTGCTATTGACTCTCAACAACTGCGACATGATGAATGAAAAAATATAGCTGTGTACTAAGCATTTATTCAAGTTTTTTTTTTTTGTTTATTTTCGAATGGATAATTTACAGAAATAACAATTTGCTTGAGCAGTAGCCGGTCCATCCCAATGTGTTGTCCAATCAGGTCTGTTGTAGTGAACATAGCATGGAAGTCGTATTTGAAGATCAAAATTGGATGTGTATTCTGCAGGCAGTTTGTGCCATATACTCAATAATTCTGCAGGTCTCACATTGCTTATTAAATATTCCAGCGGCGGAATATTCTTCTCAAACTCTTCTAATGTAAATTCCGATAATGTTTATTATCCATCGTTGTGTTGTTATTGTATAGAAATTTCAAACACAATTGTCCGCAATTAACTTGATTATAAGTTTGGTAAGGATCGTTGTTGTAGAAAATTTTAGCGTTTTTCAGATATCGAACAAGTTCCTGTGGAGGCTTCAGGTTACCAAATGAATCGAAATACTCAACGTTGTTGTTTATCTTTTTATAAGCTACCCAATGAGTTCCGTTGTTTGTGAAATATCTAAGTTCACGACGGCGCATTCTCTTTTACGTGGACCGTCTCGTGGTAAAGTGTCACGCATGAAGACACCTCGGAAATGAGGTATGTTCAAGAGCTTCGCATATTGCTTTATTCATAATCATAAAGCGCTTTCTTGGGTAGCTTGATGTTTAGTTTTTTTGACTCTTTTTTTTTGAGGTACAACCCATAACCACCCTTTAGCATTTTTCTCAAATACAATCCTTTGCCCAAAGACTCCATAGCTTTGTTATGGCGATGGTCTTCCTCCAATTTCTTTTGTGCATTCTTGGCATCAACGACCGTTTTGGCACACCTGCAGCTCCCCTGCGAGCGCCCCCAAGGCACTTAATCGGCGAAAAGGGGGATCAAGGGTAGGAATCCCCCAGATTTCCTTCGATCGGAATTATTCTCGGTAGTCGAACTTTATGTTTTCCACCTGCACTCTTCACGCTAATCTTGCCGCTTTAAGAGCAACCAATGCAGACTTTTTAATGTCGTGGTGGTGGGAGCATTTTTCTTCAAGGACTTTGTGATTTTCGTGAGAACACCTCGTCGAAAAGATGATTTCTGCCCCATACCCAATTTTGCTTAACTTTCATTGCGGTGGTTGTTAGCCAAGCTGCAGTCTTTTCTCCTAGTGAAGCTCAGGTGCTTTTACACGTTCCCAAGGCTCGGTTCTCAAGAATCCATCAGCTTTGTGTCTGTCTTTCAAATTTTTGTATAAGGCGTATGCAATATCGTGGTCTCTTGCAGCACGATCAATGGTTCTTTCCAGGATCTCTCGTGCTAACCTCTTCTTTAATTTAGTCCCCGCTGAAAATATACATATACATGTGTGAGAATGAAAAAAAAAATATCCTAATCTGTCGCACACTTACGTCCAAGGAATGATACGAAGGTACGTGGAGTTTCTATCGGAAGATTATTTATCAGAGAGTTTACAACACCTTCACCCTTGTACGTTAACATGAGAACTGTTGATGATGCGTTAGCAATATCTACATATATACTTTTACACATTCCTATTCGAACGCCACACGATGAAGGTTGTTCAACAAGAGCAGTCATTACCCATTGATAACTTGGATTTTACAGCAAAAACTCAACATAGTAAACATGGTAAATTGTTACCGAATTCGTTTCGCGCTATCATCGCGGACCAAGCGGATGTGGAAAAACGAACGTAATGCTAGCGCTGCTTTTCCATCCAAACGGTGCTAAGTTTAAAAATGTTTACGTTTATTCAAATCGTTGTATCAACCAAAGTATCAACTGCTCAAGAAAGTGATTTCCGCTGCTAAGGGTGTTGGCTATTTCCCATTTAAGGATAACGAGGAAATTATAAGTCCAAGTAAAGCTATAATGCTCTATTTATATTTGACGACGTGTCGTGTGACGGTCAGCAGAAAATTCGAGAGTATTACTCCATGTGTCGTCATAAAGATATCGATGCTGCATATCTCTGCAAACATACTCTAAAATTCCAAAACAGCTCATACGAAACAACTGTAACATTATAGTACTATTAAGCAGGCTGAAATTAATCTAAAACATATATTTGATGAGCATGTATCTCCAGATGTTACTTTTGATGAATTCAAAAAGATGTGTTCGGAATGTTTGGGCAGAAAAGTACGGTACGTAGTTATTGTTAAAGACTTTCCTCTAATTATGGTCGATACAGAGTAGGATTTGATAAGTACATAAATTGTAGGCTTATCATGTACGCCATCATTCAGTAACATGATGTCAACGGACCAAGTTGCCGTTGCTAGTCATAAAAGAAAAGATCGCAGAACTTGCTCGAGCTATACGTAAAAAGTATCTTACTTTAAAGTAGGTCGAACTGCAGAAGATGAATCTATAGAAAACTTTTCAAACCAATATCTGAACCTCTTAAGCAAATAGCTAAGACTCAGCAGCATCCTTCATTTATTATTAAAAAAGAGGAAAATTTGAAACAGGATGATGATGATGATGATGAGATGTATTCACACAGAACCCAAACTATCTCAATTTAGAAGACGTGGCTTCAACTGATGAACAAGGTAATATACCGCCGAGACCTGAAACACCACCACTACCTGAAGAAATGCGTCCTGCTGATTTTTCACAAGAAGCAATAGAAGAATACTTAGATCAATATCCCCCAATAAGCCATAATTATTTACAAGATTTTTGGACACAAAACGATAAAATTGATAAAATTATGGACCTATATATACCGACAACATTGGTTGGATGTTAGGTAAACGCCGAATTAAATTTGATAGAGCGACTGGCCAAATACAGATATTACCTGAGGGGACAAACTTAGCAGGTACATGGTTTCGTGGCAACACCTGGGCTGTATCAACTTTTATTCTATAATGACCCAAACTATGCAGATGCAGATTTACAACCCTATAAAATCTATTGCAAAGTACCGGTTTCATTTAGATTCGCTTGGACGCCTAAAAGGTTCGACAGAATTTAATATAATCACATTATTAAGCCTCTCTTAAAGATGTGCAGAAAAATAAAGGTACAATTGTCACACGATCAACATCTACAAAATTACGTAGTCCACTTAGTCGATCATTAACAAGATCCACTCCCTCACCAACAACAACAACAACATCATCAACATCAAACCGCCAACAGGAAAAGTATCGGTGATTACTTGACATACAACGAGGAACAATCGAATACGTGTACTGGGATGATCCCAATGAATTAATCGATCGACTTAAACTCCTTATGGCATCTCAGGAAGCTGGCAATACGTCCGCATGATAATGAAATAGTAGCCATCCTCAACGAGCTAAAAGAAGCTAATATAATACAGTATCTAGTTCCTTGGTCTTTCATTTACACGATGAGTCTTGATAAATTCGGACGTCGCTTTGATAAACAAAAGACACTTCCGTATATGCGTACAACCGCCAAAGTTAACACTACCCATACTTCTGATGGAAATGTTGACTTCAAGAACGTAAAGTTGTGTAATATAAAGATCCCACAGATAATTCAGATGCGGCAACTAAAAAATACGTAGATACCTCAGTGATTGATTTAAAAAAAATAACAGCAAAAACCGATCAAATAACAGAGTTTATTTCGAGAAATCCGCCTACTTCTGGTAAAACTATGGCAACAAAAAAATATGTAGATGACTCTATTGCAAATATAACAACAAGAATAGAACAGGAGTGGCTACAATTAAGTCTCATACCGATTTGACTCCAATAAGGAAAAATATCATTGAATGAATACAACTTTTGCAAGGACGCACATCATATATATCATTGAAAACATTCGATCTTGCTAAGCGTATAAAGCCGATGGAACACAATTTAAAGCGTTAAAACATGATGACGTACGCCAAGGAGAAGCTACAACTAGTTAACGAGCTGCACAAGCCTGCTCGAAAAAATTATCTAAGACGACGTACCATCATTAAAGGCTTAGACGATTTATGGCAGACGGACTTGGCTGAAATGCGACCTTATGCTCATCAAAATAAAAATTTCAAATTAATTCTCGTCGTAATCGATTCTTTTCCAAGTTTATGTGGACTAGACCGTTAAAGACAAAGACGGGTGAGGAGATAACTCGTGCGTTTTCGGATATCCTCGCACATACGGAACGTACGCCGAAAAATCTACAATCTGATCAAGGTAAAGAATTTTACAATAGTAAATTTCAAACTTTAATGAAGAAGCATGATATTAATCATTATAGTACATATAGCATCAAGAAAGCGGCCATTGCTGAAAGAGCCATAAGGACGTTGAAAAATAAACTTTACAAATACTTAGCTTAATGGGATCGTATAAATGGATTGATATATTACAAAGCATTACCAATGAATACAAGGAACACGTCATCAAACCATCGGATGTAAACCATCACAAATTAATAAATCCAACGAAAAATGTATCTTAAATCGAAAATATACTCATTTAAAATCGCGGGCCCGCGTAAGTTTAAGTGGTGACATTGTACGCATCAGCAAAACCAAAATGCTATTCGACAAGGGATACGTTCCAAGCTGGACAACGGAATTATTTAAAGTTACTAAAATTAATATTACCAAACCTGCAACGTACATGCTCGAAGATATGAAGGTGCACCGATCAAAGGAGCCTTTTATGACGAAGAATTACAGAAGAAAAACAGCCAATCCAGATGTTTATTTAGTTGAACAAGTTTTACGTCGTAAAGGTAAAAAATTGTACGTCAAATGGCTTGGCACTGATGCAAAACATAATAGTTGGATTGACAATGATGCGATCGTCTAGGTGTATGGGGTGGGGGGGTTTCTGCTAAAAGTGAGTTCTCAGTCGGTTGCAGTCAGTCAGTCAGTCAGTCAGGCAGCTAGTAAAAAAAAATGGATACCAGTGGCTAGTGGTTCAAGTTGCAGCGAGTTTGAACCTCACCACCAGCAGCTCACACGAATCATCTGTAAACTACGACCGTGAGCTGGATGCTATTCTGGAAAGGTACGAAGAAGCGGCCAAGAACGAGACCATTATCTGCTGTACACGCAGTTTCCAAATGGATCATACCAAATTGGATGCGGTCTAAGCCCAGCGAGATCATTTACCTCCTGCTGTAATGTGTGGAACTCATCACGGTTGAAACTATCTTTCAGTTTCCTATGAGTGGGAACAATTAACTCACCCAGCTCAATGTGGTAACGGTGAAGGAAACGGAGGAGCAGGAGGAGGAGAAGAACTTCCTGACAAGTATGATCCTGTCAGAAATCGAGTGCGGTGACTATTGCAGAATTCGACGACTAATCTATGATAGTACGAAAATTCTAGAAATAACCAAGCAACAACAATTAGTTTCTACCTCTCAGAAATGGACGTGAACGCTCTTTTAGAAGCAAATAAGGAACTTTTAGTACCGTATATGTCTATGCTAGAAAACTGTTGAATTTCCAAGCTATTATTATAATGCGCTTAAGATTGTTCGAAGCTAGTTTTAATGATCAAAATTATACGTTTTCAGATGCTATTCAAAAATTGTATACATTTAAGCTCGTAGGCTGTACTTTACAACATATAGCGTTAGGACAACATATATTTTTCTATAGACATAGGATCGCTAATGATCTTGAACGATTTTAATAAAGTTTTTGTAAAAATGCATATCTGTCGTTTCATTATGATATACGTCACGTAACGTGACACGTGACGTGACGTGACACGTGACGTACGTGACGTGACACGTGACGCACGTGACGTGACACGTGACGCACGTGACGTGATACGTGACGCACGTGACGTGATACGTGACGCACGTGACGTGATACGTGACGCACGTGACGTGCACACTTTGTTCAAAAATACCAAAAAGATGTCTTGATAGCCCGAAGAAACCGCGCCACAACATCAGAAGTAATGTTAGTATTATGTGTGTGCGTGTTTTTTTTTTTTTGTTTTTGAACACGCTAAGTTTTGAACTCAACCACGCACTAACACTTGCTTCTGATGTTGCACACCTCTGAACGACTCAAGCTATCAGGACATCTTGTTGTTGTTGTTGTTGTGAACTTCTTCTTACTAGAAAAATCTAACGAAATCAATAAAACATCTTTTTATAAATATTCATTTATAAATCTAATTACATACATGTTTGAAAAAATATATATATATATAAATGTTAGTACTACATACATGTTGAAAAAAAACATATATATATTAAATGTTAGTACAATAGATAGAGAGAAACTGGAGGACGGATGAACGCTTTTTATATATTTTTTTGTAATTTGTTTGCTGTGATGTTTTTTTTTTTTAAAACTCAATATCGCTGTCTACATCAGATTCATCAAATCGGCGAGCAGGCTTGTGCAGCTCGTTAACTAGTTGTAGCTTCTCCTTGGCGTACGTCATCATGTTTTAACGCTTTAAATTGTTGTTCCATCGGCTTTATACGCTTAGCAAGATCGTCTGTTTTCAATGATATATATGATGTGCGTCCTTGCAAAAGTTGTAATTCAGAGGATAAATCAATGATATTTTTCCGTATTGGAGTCAAATCGGTATGAGACTTAATTGTAGCCAACTCCTGTTCTATTCTTGTTGTTATATTTGCAATAGAGTCATCTACATATTTTTTTGTTGCCATATGTTTACCAGAAGTAGGCGGATTTCTCGAAATAAACTCTGTTATTTGATCTGTTTTTTGCTGTTATTTTTTTTAAATCAATCACTGAAGTATCTACGTATTTTTAGTTGCCGCATCTGAATTATCTGTGGATTCTTTTATATTACACAACTTTACGTTCTTGAAGTCAACATTTCCATCAGAAGTATGGGGTAGTGTTAACTTTGGCGGTGGTACGCATATACGGAAGTGTCTTTTGTTTATCAAGCGACGTCCGAATTTATCAAGACTCATCGTGTAAATGAAAGACCAAGGAACTAGATTACTGTATTATATTAGCTTCTTTTAGCTCGTTGAGGATGGCTACTATTTCATTATCATGCGACGTATTGCCAGCTTCCTGAGATGCCATAAGGAGTTTAAGTCGATCGATTAATTTCATTGGGATCATCCCAGTACACGTATTCGATTGGTTCCTCGTTGTATGTCAAGTAATCACCGATACCTTTTCCTGTTGGCGGTTTTGATGTGATGATGTTGTGTTGTTGTTGTTGTTGTTGTTGAGGGAGTGGATCTTGTTAATGATCGACTAAGTGGACTACGTATTTTTGTAGATGTTGATCGTGTGACAATGTACCTTTATTTTTCTGCACATCTTTAAAGAGAGGCTTAATAATGTGATTATATTTAAATCATGTCGAACCTTTTAGGCGTCCAAGCGAATCTAAATGAACACCGGTACTTTGCAATAGATTTTTATAGGGTTGTAAATCTGCATCTGCATAGTTTGGGTTCATTATAGAATAAAAGTTGATACAGCCCAGGTGTGCCACGAAACCATGTACCTGCTAAGTTTGTCCCCTCAGGTAATATCTGTATTTGGCCAGTCGCTCTATCAAATTTAATTCGGCGTTTACCTAACATTCCAACCAATGTTGTCGGTATATATAGGTCCATAATTTTTATCAATTTTATCGTTTTGTGTCCAAAATCTTGTAAATAATTATGGCTTATTGGGGGATATTGATCTAAGTATTCTTCTATTGCTTCTTGTGAAAAATCAGCAGGACGCATTTCTTCAGGTAGTGGTGGTGTTTCAGGTCTCGGCGGTATATTACCTTGTTCATCAGTTGAAGCCACGTCTTCTAAATTGAGATAGTTTGGGTTCTGTGTGAATACATCATCATCATCATCATCATCCTGTTTCAATTTTTCCTCTTTTTTAATAATAAATGAAGGATGCTGCTGAGTCTTAGCTATTTGCTTAAGAGGTTCAGATATTGGTTTGAAAAGTTTTCTAATAGATTCATCTTCTGCAGTTCGACCTAACTTTAAAGTAAGATACTTTTTACGTATAGCTCGAGCAAGTTCTGCGATCTTTCTTTTATGACTAGCAACGGCAACTTGGTCCTTTGACATCATGTTACTGAATGATGGCGTACATGATAAGCCTACAATTTTATGTACTTATCAAATCCTACTCTGTATCGACCATAATTAAGAGGAAAGTCTTTAACAATAACTAACGTACCGTACTTTTCTGCCCAACATTCCGAACACATCTTTTTGAATTCATCAAAAGTAACATCTGGAGATACATGCTCATCAAATATATGTTTTAGATTAATTTCATCCTGCTTAAATAGTACTATAATGTTACAGTTGTCTCGTATGAGCTGTTTTGGAATTTTAGAGTATGTTTGGCAGAGATATGCAGCATCGATATCTTTATGACGACACATGGAGTAATACTCTCGAATTTTCTGCTGACCGTCACACGACACGTCGTCAAATATAAATATAGAGCTATTTTTAGCCTTACTTGGACTTATAATTTCCTCGTTATCCTTAAATGGGAAATAGCCAACACCCTTAGCAGCGGAAATCACTTCTTGAAGCAGTTGATACTTTGGTTGATACAACGATTTTGAATAAACGTAAACATTTTTAAACTTAGCACCGTTTGGATGGAAAAGCAGCGCTAGCATTACGTTCGTTTTTCCACATCCGCTTGGTCCGCAGATGATAGCGCGAAACGAATTCGGTAACAATTTACCATGTTTACTATGTTGAGTTTTTGCTGTAAAATCCAAGTTATCAATGGGTAATGACTGCTCTTGTTGAACAACCTTCATCGTGTGGCGTTCGAATAAGGAATGTGTAAAAGTATATATGTAGATATTGCTAACGCATCATCAACAGTTCTCATGTTAACGTACAAGGGTGAAGGTGTTGTAAACTCTCTGATAAATAATCTTCCGATAGAACTCCACGTACCTTCGTATCAGTTCCTGGGACGTAAGTGTGCGACAGATTAGGATATTTTTTTTTTCATTCTCACACATGTATATGTATATTTTCAGCGGGGACTAAATTAAAGAAGAGGTTAGCACGAGGAGATCCTGGAAAGAACCCATTGGATCGTGCTGCAAGAGACCACGATATTGCATACGCCTTATACAAAAATTTGAAAGACAGACACAAAGCTGATTGGATTCTTGAGAACCGAGCCTGGGAACGTGTAAAAGCACCTGACGCTTCACTAGGAGAAAAGACTGCAGCTTGGCTAACAACCACCGCAATGAAAGTTAAGCGAAAATTGGGTATGGGGCAGAAGAAATCATCTTTTCGACGAGGTGTTCTCACGAAAATCACAAAGTCCTTGAAGAAAAATGCTCCCACCACCACGACATTAAAAAAGTCTGCATTGGTTGCTCTTAAAGCGGCAAGATTAGCGGTGAAGAGTGCAGGTGGAAAACATAAAGTTCGACTACCGAGAATAATTCCGATCGAAGGAAAATCTGGGGATTCCTACCCTTGATCCCCCTTTTCGCCGGATTAAGTGCCTTGGGGGCGCTCGCAGGGGGAGCTGCAGGTGTGGCCAAAACGGTCGTTGATGCCAAGAATGCACAAAAGAAATTGGAGGAAGACCATCGCCATAACAAAGCTATGGAGTCTTTGGGCAAAGGATTGTATTTGAGAAAAAATGCTAAAGGTGGTTATGGGTTGTACCTCAAAAAAAAAAGTCAAAAAAACTAAACATCAAGCTACCCAAGAAAGCGCTTTATGATTATGAAATAAAGCAATATGCGAAGCTCTTGAACATACCTCATTTCCGAGGTGTCTTCATGCGTGACACTTTACCACGAGACGGTCCACGTAAAAGAGAATGCGCCGTCGTGAACTTAGATATTTCACAAAACAACGGAACTCATTGGGTAGCTTATAAAAAGATAAACAACAACGTTGAGTATTTCGATTCATTTGGTAACCTGAAGCCTCCACAGGAACTTGTTCGATATCTGAAAAACGCTAAAATTTTCTACAACAACGATCCTTACCAAACTTATAATCAAGTTAATTGCGGACAATTGTGTTTGAAATTTCTATACAATAACAACAACAACGATGGATAATAAAACATTATCGGAATTTACATTAGAAGAGTTTGAGAAGAATATTCCGCCGCTGGAATATTTAATAAGCAATGTGAGACCTGCAGAATTATTGAGTATATGGCACAAACTGCCTGCAGAATACACATCCAATTTTGATCTTCAAATACGACTTCCATGCTATGTTCACTACAACAGACCTGATTGGACAACACATTGGGATGGACCGGCTACTGCTCAAGCAAATTGTTATTTCTGTAAATTATCCATTCGAAAATAAACAAAAAAAAAAACTTGAATAAATGCTTAGTACACAGCTATATTTTTTCATTCATCATGTCGCAGTTGTTGAGAGTCAATAGCACTACTCATATATTTTCATTTCGTCCTTCAACACCGATAGTGTTGGATCCGAAAAAAGATTATGAATTGGCGCTTAGGTCTTTTACTTCATACAATTCCATACCGAATATTGAAAAAGGAGATAATTTTATTATATCGACCGGATAGTGGTGGTGGTGGTCAATTAAAAGTCATCGAGTTTCCGACAGGTTGTTATGAAATTACCAGACATAGAAACATTTATACGAACGCAAATGAATCTTGAAAATGAAGTTGCTCCTCCGGATGATTATTTTTCTCTAAACCTAACAATAATACACTGCAATGTGAAATCTTTAGCAAGTATTATAAAATAGTTTTTTACAGAACCGAATAATCTTGGACATCTATTGGGATTCTCGAAAAAAGTTCTTAATCCTGGTCAAAAGCATTCTTCTGATTTACCTGTAACATAATAAAAGTATCAACCATACACTTTGATGCTAACATTACGTCGGGAGCCTTTGACGGAGACACGCCTGCACACACGATCTACGAATTTGCTGTGACAGCCGATCCTGGATACGCTATAGTCGAAACACCTGTAAATTTACTATATCTACCTGTTATACCGAAACAAGAAATAACCAACATCACAGTGTTGGCTTTAGATCAAGACGGTCGTCCTGTAAACTTCAAGGTGAAACTAGTACTCTTGTGTTGGAGTTGAGAGCGAGCGCAGATGGGATTAGTGATTATAAGACATAGTGGTGCTTCCAAGGCAACTTCAGTATTACCCCAAGCACCTAAGCGACGACATCTACTACTAACTACATCAATATCCTGTTTCTACGCTCACTTGGATATCATGTCAAACAACAAACAAGAATCATGACAAAAAGAGAAAAACTGAGGAGGCAGCAGCAGCAGCATCACATACTTCTCCGATGTTTGATCTATATCGATCTCCAGCATTCGATGAATCTATTCGCAAGGCTGAGTATAGATCTTATACGCCGTTCATCAGGTCATTTAATTGTAATGATGTTGTGGAATTTAGCATCAATCAAGTAGATTCGTTCTTTGCAATGAACGCTTCCCTTCTATCTATCAAAGGGAAAAGTTGAAATAACTGGAGGAGGAGGAGCAGGAGATGTATCTTTAGCTCCAAACTTTGGTGCCTTCCTATTTGACTCTTGCACTTACAGTGAATCCGCTAGAGAAGTTGAAACAGTACGTGATCCTGGTATTGTAAGTACTGTCCGAGCTTACGTATGTTACAGTGAGGAAGACTCAAATCATATGGCTATAGCTGGATGGAACTATCCTTCAACACCTATAATGGCGTCAACACATAACAAGTCTTTTAGCTTGCTAATGCCGCTTAAACATATTTTCAACATTTTCAATGATTATCCTATGATTACGTGTGGCAGACAAACTCTCAGATTTGTGAGAGCTAGAAACGATAACGATTGTATCATTATCAAGGAAAAAACTGGAACGACGACGACAGCGAAAATAACTATTGAAAGCATGGAACTGAAAATCAAACATATTTACCCGAGTGATGATGTGAAAGAACAACTTTTGAAAGCTATTCAAACTGATAAGCCGATACTTATACCATTTAGAAAATGGGATCTGAATGAACTGCCTGCAATTACCGCAGATGCGAGAAGAGAAATATGGTCAGTTAAAACTAGCACCGCAATCGAAAGACCACGTTTCATTATAGTATGTTTCCAAACCGGTAAACGTGACGTCGCAAACCTCAGACCCTACCCTGTTTGATCACGTGAATGCTGCTAGTATTCGAGTATCTTTAAATGGTGAATACTATCCCAACGAACGTATGCAATTGGACTTTGCAAACAATCACTTTACTGAAGCTCATTTCAACTATAGCGACTTTCAAACCAGCTATACAACTTCTTCTTCTCCTCTGAAGAGATGTCTTTTAGATTATACCGCTTTTAAAAATCGCGCTTTGTTTGTTATTGACTGTTCCAAACAAGAGGAAACCATGAAATCATCAACTGTTGATGTTAGATTGGATATCGAAGCCGATACTGGCTTTCCAACCAACACCAAGGCCTACTGCATCATTATAACATGACTGCTTAATCGAGTACTTCACCCCTCACCGAAGTTATTAAAACCATCTCGTAAGCAACGAAGGACTCTCAGTTCCGCATCAGACATCATGAGGATCGCGTTTGTTGACATTCAGGCTTTACAGTTGACGGATTATTCGTACCTAAAGAACTATGTATCGAATTGGTTTCAAGAAAAGTCATTACATCTTTACACCTCCGCAACCTTTTTCTACATTAAATACTAAAGGACAAGAAAACTGTCGCTTACTTGGAGAAGAATTTCCATGGCTTAAATATTCTTCCGGCGACGTTAAATATTCCAAGTTAAATGAAATAATTAAAATAAGGTGATATATGCGGCTGACTATGTCTACGTCGTGGAGAAACAGAAAGCAAACTTTTTACTCAAGAAATGTCACATTTTTGGTGTTTTTCCCAACATTAT
This sequence comes from Acanthoscelides obtectus, assembly GCA_963669975.1. Lineage (NCBI taxonomy): Eukaryota > Metazoa > Arthropoda > Insecta > Coleoptera > Chrysomelidae > Acanthoscelides > Acanthoscelides obtectus. The sequence continues at coordinate 33,184,592 of CAVLJG010000009.1, forward strand.
GATGTTTGCAAGTATGATGGTACACCGTGTGCACTGGAAACTTTGTTGCTGATTCCAATCATGCCACACCAACGGACAATTTTCCTGTACCCAGAGAATGTTGAACGTCTACGCCACTGGTTTTCAAATATCATATTACCTATGTAGTTTTTTCTATTTTCAATAAAATATTAAACGTATTATTGTAGTTTTATTGAAAAATACCTCTGGTTTGCGAAATAATTGTCAGAATGTCTATACTATTTTCATTTTGAAACGGTATCATCCTGTATAATAATAACAGTACATCGTATACAGGTTATGAGACATTCTGACCGACCGACCCGACCGACCAGAGGAGCCCACCACGCTATTTAGGTCCCGCTTGCTATATACGATTTAACGATATACCGTCGGTCCATCGATCCGCTATTTTCGATGCACCCCTGTATACACGTTGCCCCCCGTAATCCACGCCAACACCAGACAGGTGCGACATCGGCGCCATCTATGCGCGAGATGCCCAACCCATCAATGGCAGCTGTCCAATGACGCATAGATTCCGTTAGGTTTGTACAGCGCCAAACAAATCGGCGCCATCTATGCGCGAGATGCCCAACCCATCAATGACAGGTGTCCAATGACGTATGACAGATGACGTTTAACGCCATCTATGCGTGAGATGCCCAATGACGCATGAACAGGTGTCCAATGACACACAGATTCCGTTGGTTTGACAGCGCCATCTAGCGGCGGAATCCCAACTCATGAATTACGATTCCGTTCCGTCCAACAACCTGTCAATGGGCGCGCGACGCCAGCGCCTCTGGTGGCGGATTTTGGAAGTTTTGAGACCGAATCCCCCATAAGGACATCTACTCGTGACGCACGTGACGACCGTGACGCACTGACGTGATACGTGACGCACGTGACGTGATACGTGACGCACGTGACGTGATACGTGACGCACGTGACGTGCACACTTTGTTCAAAAATACCAAAAAGATGTCTTGATAGCCCGAAGAACCGCGCCCACAACATCAGAAGTAATGTTAGTATTAGTGTGTGCGTGTTTTTTTTTTTGTTTTTGAACACGCTAAGTTTTGAACTCCAACCACGCACTAACATTGCTTCTGATGTTGCACACCTCTGACGACTCAAGCTATCAGGACATCTTGTTGTTGTTGTTGTTGTGAACTCTTCTTACTAGAAAAATCTAACGAAATCAATAAAACATCTTTTTATAAATATTCATTTATTAAATCTAATTACATACATGTTTGAAAAAATATATATATATATAAATGTTAGTACTACATACATGTTTGAAAAAAAATATATATAAATGTTAGTACAATAGATAGAGAGAAACTGGAGGACGGATGAACGCTTTTTATATATTTTTTTGTAATTTGTTTGCTGTGATGTTTTTTTTTTAAAACTCAATATCGCTGTCTACATCAGATTCATCAAATCGGATTCGGATGTTATTTCTAGACCTATCATGTAAGGCATCTCTGCAAGATTCCTGGTCTTTTAGTTCAAACACTACGCTTTTAAAGCAGCTGTGACACCAATTATACTTTTTTTGGTATACGTTCAAAATAATGTCATGTGCATCGTGAACCTCGTGAGAATGGTCATAGCAGGCAAATAAACGTTTATTTAAAGTTTTATGTATTTCTTTAAATTTAGATAAACAATTTTTACATACGTGTAGGTAATATTGGTCCAGCCAATATCCACTTGTCCATAGACAGTAACTAGAATAATCTTCAAAAACATAACCCCAATCTGATTTTCCTAATATAGTGTGAATTAAATTTGGATCTATTTCTTTGTGACATCTAATAAAGTTAATTCCTGTATATGAAGAATCAAGATCATTTTTGGCTTCTTTAATCATAGCGTGCCATTTATATAAAGGAAATTGTTTCACAATTTCCGTAGTTAATTTCCATGGTAGTGGAGACTGCTCCATGAATTCTACTGCTGATGATGTTATTGATTCGCAAATTTTTCTAACAGCTAACTCTGATAATGTTGGGGCATTCATCTATAACAAAAAAAAAAACGCTATTATAAGATACTGTAATGCCCCCACGGAAGTGTGTCAAAACTGTTCGGAATTAAATAACGTTTGTCGTCATACGGACTTAAACTAATTTTTGACTGTTCAACAGAATATACGTTGTGTGCATACGACCTGATACAGCGTTGTGTAGCTGTTTTTTTCCTTAAATTCTTTCAAACATTCAACATAATCCTCAAATGCAATTTTATTTTTAACAACATTGTACTTAACCCCTTTAGATTTTTTAACCACCTTCCCACCCTGCACCTTGTAACTATACATTTTGCTTCGAAGTCCAACAAAATGTGTCATAATTTTACCGTTATTTTCATCTTTCATTAGACCCGGCACCTTTTTGTTCTTACGCAGTATTTTATATATGTTATTTTCAGGATAATCCGAAGTATCAAATTTACTGGAATCAGCTTTAATGATCTCCTCATATGCATCCTCACATTGCAATTCGTAGATAAAACTGTCTGTGTCCATGTACATGAGCTTACACCTTTCTGCACCCATTTTTGGTAGCATATAGGTGTAATGAAAATCATACATGACTAGTTTCGATAGGTCTAGAATTGCCTGCCCTACATACAGAGGTTTGTTAAACGTTATTTCAGCCTTGTTCAATTCGATAACCACCAGATTTTCCTCTAAAATTGTGCGACTGTGGAACCGAAAACTCGAAATCAAGTTTGCTGCCCCATAGCGACCACCCCAAGATTTAACGATTTTACATACGCGGTGCTTACGTATATTTTCCATGGTCTTACCGAATACTGCATTATTCATTAATTTAAAAAGATTTTTTTCGAAATCATTCCGGGCTGCAGCTCTACATCGAGTATTCAACTCGATGTAGGGTTTCAGCCAGGCTGCTTGTTTAAATTGTAAAATTTTATGGATTTTCGTTAACTTTAACCCATTAGCTAGCATTTGTTTTAAATTTTTATAGTGAACCGTGTACTCTTTTTATCCGTAAGTGTTGCCATTAATTTCGGCAATTTTACCCCGCCGTCGCTGGGTGGTACGCTACGTTCTGCCGCAAACGGAAAATCTTTGTGTTTATCGTGCAGTTCTTGTGGGTACGATAGATCGACTTGTAGCACGTACCCTACGTCAGAGTCGTCGGGTATTGACATCACATCAAACGATGTTACATCATCTACCCATTTGAACCCTCCGTAGGGTAAGGGTTGCTGCATAGCCTTCCCATATAAGCTATTCACATCCAGGTACATAAGGTACTTGGACGGCTTTTCAGGATCATATTCGGGCATATATTTATTGTTGGCCTCCGAAAATCGGTTGCTACACACCGAAATTCCACCTCTTATAGCATTTTCGTAAAACATCACCATATCTAGATCCTTTAGTAGTTCTAACTTACACCCAGTGTATTTGAGCATACAGTCCCACGTATATCCGGGCATTGTATAGTACCACGCAGGATCCAGACCATAGGTGGAGAAACATTTTTTACGCAATTGCTCAAAAACGTCGGCAAGAAGCAGAATATCTGTTTTTAAATATATATCAGAATACTCTCCTAATGTTTTAATGTTAAACTGTTGCCAAACAGATTGCGCATGAGCATACTTCTCGTCACTTACACTTTCATCGTTTAATTTATTGTAAAATTTTTCAATTGGGGGCAAAGTCGTTTCATTTAATTTTTTCAACGAATCAATGTAATCGTAACAGAAAACTCCTTTCTGTGTTAATAATTTGAATTTATCTTCATCTAAATTTTGAAATTCCCTTTGTAAAATTTTCTTTTCTGATACTGCTAAAATTGAAGCTAATTCATCAAGAGACGCCCCCATAAATCGAAAAGAGTCTATAAACCGCAATTTAATGTTATTTTCATCTGAGTGCAGCGTAAAGGAGATGTATTTATCTTTGTTGATGGGAAGTAGACTTAAGCGACCTTTTTTACATAAATTCGAAATCATAAAGTGACTATCGTACCCACTTAAATTATGGAATATAACCGGCACAACAAACAATTTTCTAAAGTTCAGATTGCATGCTTGGTGTGCGTAACCTCTGAACTCTCCACTGAAATGGTTGTGATCTCTAACGATTATGTCTTTTTTTGTTTTTGAAAATCTCTTACCGCAAATATGACATGATGTTGCCTTACATGTGTCTAATTTTTCAATCATAGGTACGCTTGTTTTTATTTTTGAGTTTACAAATTGCGCAACACCAGCCATACGATTTGCAAACCAATCCATACAATCTGCACCTCGAAAGCTCTCGAAATAAGAAAGGCTATCATCATAGCTGCATTTTACATAGAAACCAGCACTATACGGAACGTGTTTGTGATATTTTATGGTTTTAGTTAAATTTACGACGCTACTTTCTTTATGATTTTCTAATTGACATTCAAAATCTGCATAAACAACAAAAGGAGTATTTTGTTGGTATGTAAAGTTTTTAAATTCAACGCAGCTCTCTTTAGGAAGGTTAATTTTATATTTATTAAATTTAGAACACAGTTTTTCATGTTCAACTAATTTATTTTGCTGATGGAAATAGTTCAGACATCTATCGCAAATAAATTTTTTCTCACGATGTTTATTTAACTGGCTACTAATAAGACGCGAAAGATTTTTAATCCAACAATAGTGATATTTAATTTCATCGATTGAATCATTATCTTCATTTGCTGGCGCTGGTGGAGGAGCATCATAATCATTTAAACGCGGATAATATTTATTTTGAGCTAAAAGTAAATTAACATGCGTATCCCGTTTATTTTCCGTTAATCTTGCTGGTACTACTATGTAAAATGATTTTTTTTCTGTTTCGATCAATTCTAAAGCGTAAACATTGACTGAAATGTTATTCATCTTTTCAAATTTTGAAATTTTTGTTAGCAGCATAGGACTATCTAAATTTTCTGTTTGTAAAACGTCAGTAAAGTGTGGATATGAGGAGGTTAGTTCTGCATGTCTTTTATTGCTAGGAGTCCGAAGAGCGCTTACAATGGCCCAGTAAAAGCAATTTTGATCTATATTTTTAATGTTTATACAAGCATTTTTCCTTATAATCGGTTCTGGTAGTCTAATATAAGATGAACCGTTTCCCAATTGATATTTACTGATATTAACAACTAAGGAAATAATTTTATTTAACGCAAATCCCGAATCTTTTTCAGCAAATTCCGATAATTCGTTTAAAAGTTTATCTTTCACATATATCTTAAACCACTCGTCTATTTGAGTTGATGTATCAATAATATGATTTTTAGTATTAATATATTTAATTCCCAAAATTTCATTATCCCCCGATTTCCTAATAAACTCCCCGCAAAATGTTGTATTTACTTTGAGCGCACAATGGGTGTTCAAAATATTCCTAATTTTCCTTTTAAAAACAACTACACAATCTGCTAAAAATTGATTCAAGTCCTTATGACGCAAATTAGCTATGGAACCGGTTTTTATTCTACTTTGAAAGCTCGATTCTACATTTTCCCATCTAACCCTCTGACCCAATGTTAAGTGAAGTCCTGCCCCAATATGTCTAGTTAAAATCAACTTTCTAAAATGTTTAAAATGCCCCAAATTTGTTTCTACTTTTCTACAGGTCCCTACAGATAATTTATTTTGCCTTCTACTACGAATTACCCGTTTACATAATCTAATTTGTTTTTCTATTCGTTTCAGCCACACTTCCGCGTCTCTGATTGTAAAATTATCAAATAAAATTTTCCGTAGACTAACAATTGATAGTAGAACACCGTCTGTTTGTTTGATGATCTTTTTAACCTTATTTGAAGACATTTGAAAAGACGACATTTTTTTTTCAAGCAAACACATTACTCAAAAATATATAAAAATGCTCACCCTGTCCTCCTCCTCCTGTTCTCTGCTTTGTTAATTTTCCACTATTTTGAATGATGCTAGCGGTCGGCTTTTCCCTACGTCCACTTCCCCTTGGAAGATGATCGAGTATTTTCCGTGAAAAAGTTCGTCGATGACCGGCTGGTACGTTTCCGTCACCCGCTGTGGTAGAAATAGCACTTCCGGTCCTAAATCTAGTAGCACGGCTTCCCCAAATTTCGACTTGACCACTTTAGCTGCTTGGATTGCAAATGGTGTCCCGACTGGTAGGTCCTTTAATTTTCTGATAGGTTTGCGGTCTACAATCGAAGACGCAGCATTAATTTTTGATAAATCCATCTATAAAAAAAATTGAGTCGTCTAACTATTTTGAAGCATAACACGAAAAAAAAACAGTTGCATTTAGAGACATAAAAAAGAAAAATATTAAATAAAATAGCACTTACTTTTTTTAAAATTTTCGCTATCTCGTCTCTCTCGAAGCACTATTGTATCCAGCTTGCAGCGTTGTGCGTTAAGTGTGAAACAATGATGACTATTGCATGCGCTCGCTAAATATAAATACGTGGTTGAGATAACACACGCGTGCATGAGATAATTGTATCGTAAATATGCATATTATATGCATCATATTCTCAGTACCATTTTTATCGAGAAAACAACATTCATTGCGGTTGCAGTATTTTTTATATAATTTCTTAGTAATACATGAATGTATCGTTTGTCCGGCGGAAATTCCAATTACAAGTTGCACATGAGAGTAGAAATTTAGAAATATAGTAAATTCGTGTATGATTATTGTATATTTGCTGCCTAATTTTTTTTCAGTCAAGATTTTGATTGGGGGGTAAACGAATTTATATTTGCTATCTGAGATTTTTGACATCATTCTCTATCAGGTGTTGGTTCATGAAATTGGACATGCTCTCGGCATAGCACATAGTGCTTCTCCGAATGCTATTATGTTTGCCTTCTATCAGCATGAGATTCGTGGTCTAGATGTTGATGATATAAATGCAGTACAATATCTATATGGAAGAAAAAACAAATATGATTCAATCCCAACGTCTACCACCGCATCAGCAATACCAAAAACAACAACAACTATAAGATCTACAACTCGTAAGCAGCCGATCCTCAAAAATTTGTGTGATATTATTCCAGATTTTATGTTTTTAGCTATTGCTCCAGAGTTTTCAAATTACCGATTATATATTGCACATGATATGTTTATATGGAAACTAGACTTAAACGAAATGATTATCCCATCTCAGCCTGAACTTCTTGTCGATTATGTTCCTACAGAATTACGTCAATACACTTTACAACATATTTTCCAATCAACAAACGGTGACTTGATTACCATTGTGTCTCCAAACAACTATTTCTCAGCATCATTCCCTACCATTAAATTTCTTGATAATTTTTCAATTGATATACCCGATAGGGCTCGAATCAATGCTATTTTTCAATCAAACGCAGGACGGTCCTATACCTTTTATAATAATATGTCATATATAGAATTTTCTAACGATTTTACTGATGTGTTGAACAGAGGACGGATAAGATACATATTTCCTGGGTTACCTGAAGTTTAGGGAAAAAATTAAAAAACAACCAGAACTGAACCGTGAAATACATAATTTGATTCTTGTCTGTCATGAACCAAATCAGTTGTCGAACAATGATTTGAGTCGATTAGTATCAACATCTAAAGTACTCCCTGATATGTAGTTTTATTGAAAATACCTCTGGTTTGCGAAATAATATTGTCGGAATTTCTTGTTGCAAGTTGTTCAAGCGCGGGTATTCAAAACATGGCACACACACACACACACCAATCAACCTTATTGTTATATATACTATATGTTTCAATAAAATATCCATTATACTATTTTCATTTTGAACGGTATCATCCTGTATAATAATAACAGTACATCGTATACAGGTTATGAGACATTCTGACCGACCGACCGACCGACCGACCAGAGGAGCCCACCACGCTATTTAGGTCACGCCTTGCTATATACGATTTAACGATATACCGTCGGTCCATCGATCCGCTATTTTTCGATGCACCCCTGTATACACGTTGCCCCCCGTAATCCACGCCAACACCATACAGGTGCGACATCGGCGCCATCTATGCGCGAGATGCCCAACCCATCAATGGCAGCTGTCCAATGACACATAGATTCCGTTTGGTTTGTACAGCGCCAAACAAATCGGCGCCATCTATGCGCGAGATGCCCAACCCATCAATGACAGGTGTCCAATGACGTATGACAGATGACGTTTTAACGCCATCTATGCGTGAGATGCCCAATGACGCATGACAGGTGTCCAATGACACACAGATTCCGTTTGGTTTGACAGCGCCATCTAGCGGCGGAATCCCCAACTCATGATTACAGATTCCGTCCAACAACCTGTCAATGGCGCGCGACGTCAGCGCCTCTGGTGGCGGATTTTGGAAGTTTTGAGACCGAATCCCCATAAGACATCTACTGATAGATTACCGATTCCTAGACTTTTCAATGATTATCTTTTGGCAAACTTCATAATTTATGGATCTATTGATCTCGAAACAAACTAATCCTGAAATTATAATTTCACACATATTGTATATTTCTTTCTTCGCGACTCAGTATTGTGTTGAAATCTTTTGGAAACTAATATTATAATATTTTGTTAATGACTATCTCAGAAATTTCCTCATAAAATATAGTTGGTCCTTCGTAAAGTTGTTTTTTTAGGCCCGTATCGTCAGTCGTTCCTACAATAAATTGTAGGGCGCCTTTATGGCCTCCTTGATTGTCATAGTTTCCTACTTTTCTATGTCAGCGCTCTATTTTAAGGTTATGTCACAAATATCTATTTGCATCAAATTGTGCATGCTTTTGAGTTATATCATGTTTTATCAGCCTGAAATTTACTACAATTTAAAAAGAAAACATATCTTCACAATAAACGCGTCCTACAATTGTAGGAACGACTGACGATACGGGCCTTAGGTTCCCCTATACGCAACCAGCGCCCTCCTACTTTTGACATTGATTGACAGTCAATTGATAGTCCGCCATTTCCTGTTGAAACGTAGGCTAAGGTGTGTGAGTCCTTAGTTTGATTTCCAGATTTTGGGATATTGAGCCAAAATCATGCTGGAGTAGAATCCTTTTTTGTCCCTACCTTACGTTTAGTTGTTCATTGGGTGCTACTCTCTCCTTTTTTATGGGATTTTAAGTTCTTCAGCGGTAAGTGCTTTTTTATAGCATCTTATAACGTGAGTTACGCCACTGGAAATGCATAAGTTCGAAGAAGAAATCAACTCTGTAATTCTTCTTAATAGAAATTTTGTTAGTTCGGTCTGAAAACAAGTATTTTGAGTTTTTTTTAAAAACACATCGTCGCAAGCTCCCGTCCTAACTGGCACAGTAAGCAGTAGGATTCTGGTCGAGAAGTTCCGCCGCGCCGCGAATTTTCTGTGAGTTTCACCCCTTAACGACCAAACGGATCTACCTGGAAGGGAAGAATTACTTGGAAGCCGGCAGGAGTTGAGGCCAAGAAGTTGGACTTATCAAGTGGACATTGGTGAGCCTCCTTTTTTCTATAATTCCTTGCTTTCCGTGTTGGTTCAAAGGCAAAGTATCTCCCTAGGGTACCAGCGCATATGGTACTTTAGCGTTCATTTTAAGTGGATCAATGCATATGATCGAGTCTAAGAGTTAGTGAATATAACTTCTTCAGACATAAAAATTAAGCAAACTAGAGATAAGATGTTTTCAACAGAAAATAAGTCAACATTGAGGACTTACTTGAAAACTTTAATAACTTAAGCTTAGATAGTCCTACTAGTAGCAGTAGTAATATTAGCACAATGAGCACTGAATCACAGGTGAATTACCAGCTATTAAGGCTATACACAATTCCAAATTTTAATGGTGACAATAGTACTTTAGAAATTTTCCTTGAACACTGTGATCATCTGATTAACACCTATACAAACTTGAACAATTCTAGTTACCCTCCTAATGGTTTTCTGATAAGAGCTATCGTAAGCAAATTAACAGGAAATGCTTTAGCTTTAGTAGGAAGAAGACCAGAAATTAGAAATTGGCAAGATTTAAAGATTCTTTTACGGCTCAGTTTTGGTGATCAAAGGAATTTGGATTGCCTTGTTCAGGAACTAATTTTTATGAAACCTCATAAGAATGAATCTTTCTTTAATTTTGGGCAAAGAATTCAAAAAGCTAGGGGTGCAATATCTTCAAAATTAATATCTATGGATGTATCAGTTGCAGAAAGAACTTTTCAGATAAAAAATTATGACGAATTATGCTTGAAAACATTTATTCGTGGTCTCACAGGTAGAGTTCGAGATATGGCTAGACTTAGAAATCCAGATAGCCTCGAATTATCTATTTCATTTGTGTTAGAGGAAGAAAATTTCATGCTCCATCAGAGACAATTTGGTCAAAACTCTGGCAATATTGCTTTTAGTCAGAACCTTCCCAAATCTCAGCTACCAACCCATATTCCACAAAATTTCAATCAAAACAGTTTTGCTTCTTTTCCACGGTATCAAAATGTAATGCAACAGCCTCGAAGTAGTTTTCCTTCTCAACCTATAGACAAGCAAAATATTCCAGCTCCTAGATTTTTTACGAATCAGCAAGTATTTGGAAAACAGAATTTTCCTCCAAGAAATCATAATGTCTTTAAACCTACAGGTCAAACACCTCAAATTAAACCCGAACCTATGTCAACCACGTCTAGAAATTCTAACGTTCAGAGATGGAATCAAAATAGAAATTACTTTCAAAGCTCAGGACTTAAGAATTTTAGTAGTCAGGAACTTCATAATTCACAAAGTACCTCAGAATACAACCCTGATAGTGATTTGCAATATTATGAGCAACACGAAGAGTTATGATGAGAGTAGCGATTTCTCATTCCATGAATTTCCTAGTATCCAATATGATAATTTACAAAATACTAATGTCTGCCAAGAAGAGCAGAATGACACTGAACAAAATTTTCATCAGGACCAGCCCCCGAAAAATCAAACATAATAGAACTTAACCTCTTACATAAATAATTTACCGTACATTTATATACCTGAACTAGATGCGAAATTCCTATTAGATACAGGAAGCACAATAAGTTTAATTATTCCAAATTTAGCTCATAAATATTTTCCATACTATATTCAGAACGAACATTTTAACATACAAACCTCTCACTATATAGGTTACCATAATGAAGTAGTAGTTATTCCAGTTTTTGACATTTTCGAAACTGATCAATGGCATAAATTTTATATTTTTGATTTCAATTCGAAGTATGATGGTCTTATAGGTATGGATTTATTAATTTCCATGGCTAAAAATCTTGTTGAAAAATATCCAAGAGCCATTGATACAATCAGTGAAAATCAAAGGGAAATTTTTGAATATATTGAGGATTATAAAGCATACATTCAAAACGTAGATGACCAAACGCATACATACCTATACAATTTTAGTAAGTATGTTGCATCAGATTTTTATTGGTGCTAATGTTATTATTACCTTCCTAGATAATTTGGAAAATGCAGTCACATTTGCTCAATTAAACATAGCCCACCCAGATATTTTGACAAGTAAAGATCTATTACAAATTCTGGAAGAGATAAGAAATTATCATATGCCTAACGAAATTTTGAAAATCAATTTACAATCTTGTTATTCAATAATTAATGTTAAATGTTATTTTCATGACACTAAGATTATATTTGCCATTGAAATACCGATTGTTTACCCATCAATCCTCCAATATTTCCAGTTATTTCCAATTCCTACGAATGAACATACCTTAATTATACCACAAAAACCTTATTTGGCTGTAGAAGTCAGAAACTATCAATACACGGGACATCCCTGTGCCCAATTAGAAAATTTATATATATGCCAACAAGAAGAAATTAAGTATAATCCTGGTGAAGACTGTGTCTCAAGTCTGATCTTAGGAAAACAGTCACAATGCCAATTAGTACCAGTGGAACCCGCAGAAAGAGTATTCAACCGAGTCAATGACGAATACCTCATTATCATTACTGAAGAAAAAATTACTTTGAAATCAAAATGTCCAGATGAAGAGTATTTTACTGTCCTAGGCAGCACTTTAGTAGAAGTTCATGTAAACTGCAATATAGAATATCAAGACTACCGTTTTGGAAATAGCTAAAAATTCATCAGTGGAATTAGCCAAACTAAAACTAAGACCACTGAAGTTAGGAAAAATTCCATTAGAAAATATGCACGAAATCCAAAAACACATACAGACTACAAATCAGTTGGTGATCGAAGACATGAAACCGATTGATCAATCCAATTGGTCGCTATGGTTAACGATCGCAGTAATATTAGCCGTTGTCGCCGTCCTTACTTCAATCAAGTTTTTGAAGAAGAAATTGAAGAAACACAGGAAGCCTCAACAAGTTACCAAAATTCAAGATAACCCGCCTTCAGTGCTGTTCCAGCCCGAAGTCGTTGTTTAAGAAGGGGAGAGTTACGCCACTGGAAATGCATAGGTTCGAAGAAAGAAGACGCTGCATCAGCATTTTCCATTCTCATCTTACACACACACACTTGCATTGTTATTCAGATTCACTTTGCTTTTGCTACAATCAACTCTGTAATTCTTCTTAATAAAAAATTTGTTAGTTCGGTCTGAAAACAAGTATTTTGAGTTTTTTTTAAAAACTCATCGTCGCAAGCTCCCATCCTAACTCGTGCATCAATGCATGCCCAGAAGTTTGCTCAATATATGCTTTCTTTTAGTGTGAATGCATTAAGAAAAACCACCATATGTACTCCTCCATCTTTGTATGTATCTTGTAGCTGTTTAGAAGCCGATTTTACTAGAAGCTACCCTTTTCCCTTGAGAGCAAAAAATCTGATGTGAGCAGGTAAAACATCATATTAATTAACCCTTTTATAGATATTTATATATTGATTATTGTTGACTGAAATTCTTAGAGTGGATTTGATTATGGTTGTCATTTTTCGTATTCAAATGTGGGGCAGTGCCTACCTTGGCTCGTTCTAACATATTGATATACTTTGATACTTTTTTTTGCTTTTGCCTTACTTTTCTAAAAAAATACATGATTTTTCAAGTCCAAGTGTGTTAATGAGTAGTTTTGTCTCATAAAGAGAATAGAAAGTAGATTTTTAAGCAGCCTTTCTCTTTCTAGGGTTTTTTCTTGCACCTTTAATTTTGAGTACGAGGCAAGCGGCCCATACTTCGTGAGCTCTTTACATCCCTGCCCACAACTACCCACTGGTTTTAGCCAAAAAGCCTGAGCTTTTGTGAGCCAAGGTCATCTCAGCTGCATCTGGAGCTATGACGAAGGAGTCTACCATCCACTTGAGTTGTCGATTCTGGCTTGTTTCGTTCCTCTGTAGTCATTATTTTTTCTAGAGCCGATTCGTGCTTGTTCCGTTTTTTTTACGATGGCAAGCTTCAGTGAGCAACGTGCAGCTGTGAAATGTTGCTTTCTAATTGGTAAAAATGCTGATGAAACTGTTTTAATGTTAAAAATAGCTTACAAAGATGGCGCTATGGAAAAAACTGAGGTGTACGAGTGGTTGCCCGATTTAAAAATGGCGACATGGCGATTGATGACAAACCTCGCCCTGGACGTCCATCAACTGGCCGAATCGACGAAAATGTTGAAAAAATCCGGATCCTTGTGCCATTTGGAGGTTTTAAAATGATTGCGAAACAGTGTTCGGCAAAAAAGACCCGACTTGTGGCAGTCAGGAGACTGGTTCTTCCAAGATGACAATGCACCTGCGCCCACAGCCGTCTCTGTTCGACAGTTTCTGGCTAAAAATGGCATGGTTCCGCTGCCTCACGCACCTTATTCGCCTGACCTGTCTCCGTCCGACTTTTTCTTGCTTCCACGGATTGAAAGGGGCATGAAAGGACGCCGCTTTGACGACATTGAAGATGTCAAGAAAAAATCAAGGGAGGAGCGGTCCGACATGTCTAAGGAAGACTTCAAAAAATGTTTCGATCAGTGGAAGCACCAGTGGAACAAGTGTATTAGTTTTAGTGGGCAGTATTTTGAAGGAGATAAGGTTGCTTTATGAAAAAGTTGAAAATGAATAGCTTTTAAAAAATAATTCCGTTTTTGTTTTGGTACCCCTTCGTACGTGTGTTAATTAATCGGTTGATATATTGTGATTGTTTTGAATACCTTGTTTTATTTGGCTCTCTGTACAATTAATAAGTTTACATCGTTGCTATTAGATTCTTTTCTTTTGTGTGGGTGGTCAAGCAAAACAAGTTCCGACTAACATATCGGGGATTTGTGACTCAATCCGTCTTGAGTCACTGGTGCTCTATTTCCCTACTCTCCGCTTTACTGAGCTAACGCCACCAAACAGCTGTTTTTCTTTGACTCACCATTTGATTTTTTTTATCATGTTTTATTAATTTATTAAATATGTAGTTACAAAAAAGGAAGGAGGGAACACATCACCATTTCCTCGTTCTCATAAAAAAATCGTGGCGAAATTCATGAGATTTGGTCAACACTTAGACCTAGACTCAAGCTGCTAACACCTATGTGACAGAAATGTAACTATTTTTACCAGTCTTAACTCACATGTACCTGAAGATGGCGTTTGAAGTTGTACTTCTAATAAATGTGTTTTGATAAATATTTTAAGTTGGTCGAATCCCAAAAATTTATAACTTAAATCTTTTCGTCGTCTGCCTTACTGACCACTAAAGGTGCGCGCACATTGTGGGGAAGGGACGCGAAAATAAGGGAAGCGAATTTTTTCCGCTGAGTTTCGTTATCCAATGTCATAAGAGCCTATACACTGCGAGGCGAAGGAAAGCTACATGTCACGTTTGACACGTGCAAGTGGTGAGTTTCACCGTCGCGGTTCGCTCCCTGCCGCTTCGCCTCAATTTACGATCACGTTAAGGGTAACACCACGTCAATATTGCCTAACACTATATTCCCGGTGTTTCATTGGCCGAACAAAGATTAGTCTGAGTTTTCCTGCGGTCTATTTAGTGGTCACTGGACATGTAGCATGGAAGTCCTTTTGAAAATTGCCGAAAGTCTATTTGACCAAATCTGGATTGGACTATGTACGTTTTAGTGTCAACACTAGAAGATACCTTGAATATGGTAGGTAGGTTTTGTGACATTTGTATAGTTACAGTTTAATGAAGCACCGTCGAGCGTGGAGGTACCATCCGACGGATGTCTAAGACGGGATTAGAATACTGAAGAGATGTGCAGCGGAGCTTGCTCTAGTTCTTTCGCGACTCTTCGAGATATCTTATGAATCCGGCAACTTTCTAGAACTCTGTAATTTCGCTCATGTTAATGACCCTTAACAACTACAGGCCTATAGATCTGGTTTCTGTTATGAGTAAGGTGATGGAGAGAGCTTCTGGAGTACCTCGAACGTCACGGCTTTGGTTTCCTGCACCAGCGATCCACAGGGGACCTCCTAGCTTACGTAACGCAATTGTGGGATAAAATCATCCAGTCTTATGGTGAAGCGCTTGGTATCACGAAAGCGTTCGATCTGCTGTGCATGCTCTCCTCTCATTCAGACTTCCATCCTATGGCCTAACAGAGGAGCCTTGCAAATGGGTGGCTGTCTTTATTGACGGGTTCTCCTCTTCATCTCACGGCATCATCGTGGGTGCCCCCAGTAATCGGCCTTAGCTCCGACCCTATTCCTTTTACATATCAACGGCCTCCTGCCCTGTACGATCAATCCAATCCACAGCTTTTGTACATCCCGAACTGGCCGTTACGACTGCTCCTTTGGCGCTAGGGTATAGAGATTATGGAATCATCTGCGAAAGGAGGCTTTACCCAGCTCTACTAACCTTGAGCAGTTCAAATATCGGATCAACAAAGTTACCCTCATAGCAGCGGTGATACCCTGCTCCGATGAAAAAAAATGTCACATGCACACATGTTCCCCCACTAAGTACCAAGGAACGTCCATATAAAGAGATATCCTTAGTGAGTGCTGTGTGGTCAGAGATGGCCGATATCATTATTTTTTAATATCTGTGATATAATGACTTTTTGATAGCATAGAGCCAACTATCAAAGCCTATAAAGAAGATATCGCTTGCAGGTCATAGTAGTATTAGTGGATTTCACGCCTCTTTCTCAAAGAAAGACGTTCCAATACTTTCTCCAGATCATAGTGCACACCAAACAGTGACACGTTTTGGATGCATAGCTTCTCATGAATTACTCTTGGATTCTCTGTGCCCCAAATACGACAGTTTTGTCTATTGACGAAGCGATCGAGATGAAAATGTGCCTCATCGCTAAGCATAATTTTGTCTACATAATCACTATTGACAAATTGTTGGCCAAGGATCTAATTCCTAAACTCTCTTCGCTGTGCATGGTCTGTTGGCATAAGCTGTTGAGTCAATTGGATTTTGTAGCCATGCAAGTGTAAACCTTTCGTTAGAATACGCTGGAGAGTGACTATTTTAATGTCCAATTCTTGAGCGCTATGACAAATTGACGTCTCTGGACTCTCGGCTACATTTTCGCGAACTGCTCTTACATTTTCTTCTGAACGGCCGCTGCGAGCTCGTCTCGTATGTTTCACATCATCAACAGAACCAGTACTTTCAAAATTTTCGATTATTCTTTTCACAGTAGATGGGGTAGAAACATTATTCCGACCGAATGGTCGGAATAATGTTTGCAGCTAATATTTTTTAGCTGCATTTTTCGACTCGTGGCAATTAAACTTTCACCACTTTGATAATAATTTTTAGCAATTATTACTGTTCTATTGTGTAATGATTCATTTTCATAACCCCCCGCCTGTCTACTATCGATCTGTCATGTCACAATCATTATGACATTATGACTGCCAAAATGGCGCTAAATTCAAATATTGCGTTCTTATTGATACACCCTTTATATGGAGACCAACTTATTCAACCAACCAAAAGTGAACACTTGAATTGGATGTTTGCTCGCTATGGTATTCGCTAGGTGCGCATGGATAGCACCACCTAGCCGTCGAATTGAAATGTTTCTGCTTGACACAATATAAAAATGAAGGAATGTCAATGAAAATAACAGACATTTAGGCCCGTATCGTCAGTCGTCCCTACAATTGTAGGGCGCCTTTATGGCCTCCTTGATTGTCATAGATTTCTACTTCTCCGTGTCAGAACTCTATTTTGAGGTTATGTCACAAACATCTATTTGCATCAAATGTGCTTGCTTTTGAGTTATATCATGTTTTATCAGCCTGAAATTTCCTACAATTTAAAAAGAAAACATATCTTCACAATAGGAGAGCGCTGACGCTGACACGGGACAAGTGTAATCTAGAAATTTTTGAAGGAGAGAAAGGAGTATGACAGTCAAGGAGGCCATAAACGCGCTCTACAATTGTAGGGATGACTGACGATACGGGCCTTAGTCAATTAGACGTTAGGAAAAAATCGTATTTCAAACTGGTAATTCTATTTTGATCTAACAAAGGATGGGAGCGAAATCTTTTCATAATTGCAGGGTTCAGTTGATCCCAATAACACAAATATAAATAGAGAGATCACGCCTGTATGTCACTATCAGGCCGATGATGTTGCCCTTTTGGTCCACCACGTGCGATTGGCATAGTACCCACCACCCCCATATGCACTACGCTATTGGTAAATAACTTAAATTCTAGATGAAATGAGGAGGACTGTTATCAAACACTTTGAAAGAGCGTGACGTGATCACGACTTCAGGAGCGATAACTCACCAATTTGGAATTGTATCATGGGATCAACGGACTTAACCTTTGAGTGAGAGCCGCTAAGGTCGATAATCGTATTCCACCGTAACAGTGAATTAGAAGTCATGGCTCTTAATGACATATGGTTTCAGCAAAATGGTGCCACATGCCATACTGCTTATGAGACATTGGTAGTTTTGCACGAGTTTGCTCCTGGTCGAGTCATACCTCGGATTATCTGAACTCACAAGTTTATGCCAACAAGCCTGCAACCACCGAAGCATTGAAAGCTAAAATCAGGCACTGTATCAACGAGATACCACGACATGTGTTCAAAAATGTTACCACAAATTTTGTTAAAAGAGTGCGCATGTGCCAGCGGAGCCGTGGCAGCCATTTACCTGATGTGTTGTGCCATACATAATTCCAAAGTGTATACACCATAATCCAATAAATATTTGTTTGTTACGAAATATTATGTTTAATAGAACCTTGAAATATTTCGTTCTTATTGAAACACCCGTTAGAACCTTTTTCTGGATCCTACACGAAAAGAAGTAATAAACAGCGCAACGTTTTGTTGATTTATTATTAATAGCTCTGGTACAAGATCATAAACAGTCATATTTTTGCCTGCCCTCCTTTCGTGTATCTAGTATATCCAGTATAATGACTGAGCAATATAACTGCTACATAACTCCCTTCTCGCGTGTTGTGGGATAAAACTGATCTTCAATTTGTTACCCCACGAACGAGAGTTGTATAATTTATTGAGATAGACATGCGGTGATCGATGCATGGCAATGAATTATTGCAAGAAGTTGCCGCTATTTCACGACCGGACACATCACCTACATAATGGATAGTAGAAACGACGATACGCTACGAGGCAGGGTTAGATAACACCGTTTTAATCGCACAGAAATAGCGGCGCGAGACTATGCAGGGTGTCCCAATATTCCTTGGACATAGAAGTACGTATAATACCACGTATTTTTAGACCCGAAATAAGTCGATTGGGCATGATTTACGTATATGCAAAAGTGCTTTATTGGTCCGTTAGAGGACATCAAAGTTTTCTTTTTGAATAACATTTTTTCAGATATTTTTGGAACCGATAGTATGATTTGAATGAAATTGGGAAATTATATTAGACTTTTACGAAATACCCGAAAGGGCCCAAGAAGGGTGAAAACTACCCCCACCCCTACATTTATTATAGCAGAGTTCTTTCGCAACTCTTCCAACGACTCTAATTTTGTTTAAATATTCACTTATTTTTCTTGTTCCTTATAAAAACAGATTATCTTTTTTTTTTCGAGAAAAAAATGTTTTTCGTAGCTGGCTTCTCATTATATCAAGTGATGAAACTTGTATTGTTATGTGCAGGAACGAAAATGGTGGTCATACTGAACGCTTTTTATGAAATATTGCCTGTATTGAATAAAATTGTAATAAGCAATCCCTAACTTATTTTCGCTAACCACACTTAAAAAATTAATAAGACGCTTGGAAAGATCTTTATTCAACTTTTTTTTCTCGAAAACTATCGTAAAAAACGTATTTTTAAAAGAAAACGTTGACACCCTCTAACGGACAAACGAAACACTTTTGCATAGTAGTAAATCATGTCCAAAGGACTTATTCACAATTACTGATGAAAAAATCCTTACAAACCAAACCAAACTGATATAAAAAATGGAGTTCAAGAAACATCCGACAACTACTAAAACGTTGAACTATACACTACGCTGGCTCAAAAAATGGTGTCAAGTAGGTTGACTTTGTACTTCGCATGCTATCATGTCAACAATTAGATTATGTTTGGTTTATTTGCAGACCAAATGCCAGTTTGAGCAATTTTTGGCCTCCGTTATCGACAGTCTTCGCTAAAATTTGTACACCGGCAATTTCCAATACCAGAAAACGTTGAAGTCTATTTGGCACATAAGAGTTCAAATCAGTTCGCCTCGAGCAGATCAATCATAATGCGCATCAGAACTCAAACTAGGCGCAAAAAAAGGGTGGCACACCCTTACAGCAATATCCGAGTTGTACATATTATTTTAATTTACGGTTAGTGTCTTCGAAATGCTACCGAGGCTTCAAGAGTGCATGCAGGTCGTTTTTCAATATCCTTCATTGTTTCTTTTGTCTAACTCGAAATGAGAATATATCTAATATAATAAATAATAATATAGAATATAAAACTTGGACACGGTTGACAAATTACGCGTGCGAATTTAGCGATCTGCTTCATTCATTCGGGAAAGATAGTCCATTCTGAAAGCCTACACTGATGCTTGGCTACGTCGAACACATTCATGTGTCTTTAAATCTATCACAGACAACTTTGAAAAGTACTTACAAGTAATAGAGCTGTTCTTGAAATTTATTTTTTATGAACGGTGGGTATTTTTTATATTTTTTTTTTCACTCTTTCGCTGTTGTTTCATCACACATTAGATTTTTTATTACAAATGTAGTTATTTCTGAAAAGGAAAGTCCCAACTTTCAGGACACCCTGTATAGAAACTGTGGTGCAAACATGAACATTACTTTTTTATCGTATTCAACCAGGTGGAATACGAAAATCAATGATTTTATTGAAAGTTCTCAGCTTGGTCAACGAGAAACTTCCTCAATTTATTGCAGACACCCTTATGTAGGGACTATTGTGCCCGTTAAAAATTTCGATTCCAAGATATTAGGCTTTTTGAGATGGCAACGCGCTACAGTTCTGAAAATCGGAGCATTCGCGTTAAATTAGCGACATACGAAGATAGCAGCAGACTTCGTTGTGTGTGTCTTAAGTGATTGTGACCATTTTAATTACGCCATATTTCCAAAAATTGTGTTTTGGTTGTGAACACTTTTCTTGACTTTTACACATAGCTTTTGAATCTCCTTTGGCATCATCTATTTCTTGTTGATAATATACTTGGTTTTGTTGTCTTGTTAATTGAACAACTTTATTTCTTTGTTGTCGAAAGCTCACCCAATGTTCTTCCTGTTGTGTTATCATAGCCCTTGTATTGCCTATCCCTTTCTAAAATATTGTCATGTACATCTGGTGACCACCATCTTTTGTTGCCCCAACTAAGTACAATATAAAAAACAAAATTTATTTACCTTCAGAAAGGAATAAATGGAGCTTTAAAAATCAGAAATCGGTGAATCGGTGACCGGTTACGAAGATATGTTGAATAACCGTTTTACAACTTGGTGACCCCTTTTAAATATGGCAGTAAAACGACCACCCCATTTTTCATACTCCTGTAGGTGCGTATTCAAACTGAGAGCAGAATTAAGAGCACCATGACCTTAGTGGCGCATTCAAGTAGAGAGCAAATTTAAAAGCATTCGTAAATTAATAATGCCCTGCATTCAAAATGAGGGCACGTAAAGAACATCAGTAACCAGATTCAAGATCTCACTGATGTTTGATGCTCATAGTTAAAAATCGCATGCAGTAACAGGTACACGGCAATCAACACTTTAAGGCAGGCATATGCCTATTGGTGTAAAAAGAAAAGCACATCGTGAAGAATAAAGATGCTCTAATACCCTAAGTATTACCACTAAGAAGACTTTCTTTGAAAAAAACCTCCACCATGAAGTCTGTGAGAATACTGCAGGACGCTGACAAGAATCGGCATTACTTTATACTACTTTCTTTAAATAAGACAACTCAATTATTTACCGGTATTCTGCTGGAGCTGGTCACCCATATCCAGGAATCACCACCAGGTGCAGCTCCTTTGTTTCCCGTTTTCTTGATTATTTCTTCGTCCTTCTCTTCCAAATTGCCTCGAATCTTTGGGTTAAAGAACTCGACCTGAAAATGCATATCAATATTTGAAATAGAAAAGTAAAGAAGAAAAAACAGAGACCTCATAAATTACCTTAAAATAAGTTGTTGCACCTAAAAAGTAATTTTTGGGGAAGCAGTGGCCAACAATTCGAGAGAGCACAAAAAAAAATTGAACATTACTATTCTTGACTACTTTTGAAATAACACCCCTATACAACTATGAACGCGCAAGAAACGCTGTAGATTTGCTCGTTTGTACTTTGCGCAGCTTAAAAAGATTTTAACTAACAGTAGGTTAAGTCATTTGGTTAATTTTCAGTTATTCTTAAACATTTTTGTCTTAAAATTTATTCCCATGGCCCTCCGGTGTTAAGTCATTTGGTTAATTTTCAGTTATTCTTGAACATGTTTGTCTTAAAATTGATTCCGCTACCCGTGTCCATTAAATGGTTTAATTAACCGTTTGGATAGTCTATAGGTATACTAGTAAATAAATAAATAAGAATCATGACTATATCGTCCAACATATAAAAATCTTTCGTCGCTGGCATTGTGTACCGATCTCCCTGTTGTGTTACATTCAGTAATAGTTTGATTTTTTAAATATTCGAAACTCGCCGCAATGGTATAGTGTAAGTTATAAACAAATCACTCTGAATAAACCGAAGATAACATGCCATGGTGGTATTTCGACTGGATCGCTAGATTATTAATGATTTTATCTAGCACCGTGCGGGAAACTGTAAAGTGTACTCTTTTCAGTCCAGAGACTTATTCGTGTCATAAAGCGGTAGAGTAACATCAGTACCCACTATCGTTAAATTGACCTATAATCATCACCTATAAAAACTGTCCATATTTAGTTGTTGGTACACAAATGCTTTAACAACTGCTACGCGATGATATACAGGGTGCGACAACATAACTTCATTTTTCCTTCCTATTTGTTTTTTATAATGTAAGTGTTTGGTGTATGCCTAAAGTTTTGTTTGACATAGTTTTGCAGATTAAATAAGACACTGAGTAAACCGATTTCTGGCGTTTTTCATTACGCTTGCCAGCAAAGCAGGCGTTATGTTGGCAATATTACATAATCACAGGATCTTAGAAGACCCCGTAGAAAAAATACAGGGGGGTAAATCGGGAGAGCGCTCCGGCAACTCCAAATCTCCACTAATTGAAATGAGGCGCTCTAGGAAGTGTTCCCTCAAATCAGCCATCGATGCTCCTCTTGAAGTGAGTGCCATTACATCGTCTTGTTGGAACCAAACATCCCCTAAGTGCACCTAATCTAGCCGTGGAAAAAACTGAACTATGTCGGGACAAAACTTTATAGTCCTGCCTCTCGAACAAGACTACTAGCGCTCCGCTACGAGATTAACCGACTGAGTATATGTATATATTTTCGGAGTAAAGCGGCTTTATGAAAATCCGAAAGTGGCAAACATTCTCAAAATAGTTCAGATAACTGCTTTTTGGTCCATGTCTAGTAAACATGCTGTATAAACGTTGAACTCCTTCAACTAGTTACTAACCTGAGGTTCCTCAGCCTGATCAGTCAAATAATTCGCCTCGACCCTGGCCTTCAAGCTCCTCTTCGGTCTCGATTCAAAGTCGCACAACACTTTCCGCAATTCGTTCCGGAAATCATCTTTTCGAAGTTCGTTGAGGAAGAACTGGTTGAACGTGTGTCTTTCCAAGTAATCCACGCGGATTTCCGAGTTGATCAATCGGTACACGTAATGAGCAAGGAAGATCTCAGTAAGAAAAATGAAGAGAACGCAACATACGACGCGCACTGTGTAGCTGGGATTGATTTGGTGGATGGGGAGAGTCTCGTGGCGATCAGCGGGTGCATCTTCTGTTGTTTTAGACTCGGTTACAGTCATTTTCACTTTAGCGGGAGAATTACGAACTGCTAATGACATCAATTTTTTTTATAGTCGCGAGGATCATTATAAAGACACTAAAAAAATGCAGACTGGGTAATCAGTATTTTCCACACAGGGTTATTGCTTCTTCTGGTTTTCCAAATCACGGCGCCAATTTTGGTTAGAATGTTTTATACACATACATTCCATAAAAATACATCAACTTGTTACTAAATGTTTGCTGTATTATAATCAAAAGCACAACATAGATACACATGTAATCATAACGTGTAGGGTATCTAATATAGTGAAATTCGGCGAAATGGAAATTTCAAAGCGCGATATCTCAGAAGAAGATATTTAAGCAAACTACATGGCATTTGAGAGGGCAAAACTTGTATGATGAGATGGTATCCATCATTTAAAAAACCACCCTACATAATCTGAAATATAGGCAAAAGTCGCTATTTCGGAAACTGGAGGCAATTGAGAAATTTGATTCACGGATTCGGATTCAGCACACCAAAAACATTTGAGTAACTATACTCTGGTTTCTGGGTAAGTGGGTCAGACGTTGAAGGTAAAAATGAATTTGTTTAGATTCATATAATTTCAGGGTGACTAGAGTTCCTAAATGAGATCCATTTAAATAGGAACTTCTCATCAAATGCTTAAGATGCTGAAAATCATTGCAAGAATACCACAGCATTAGTTTAATAGGTGTCATACTTCTCACAGGATGCTTTGCATTATTCAGTGAAAACGTACATTATTGACGTCATTTTTTGGGCTAACTAGACCAGACTATTACGTCCGACTCATTACCAGTAACCAGTAATGACAACGCTTGTGGTGACTGGACCGCCAGGCCAGCGAATTGTCAGGGTGGTGGTTAGCGCCTGCTTCCTTACCGGCACACATATATCTCGCATCGGAAATATTTTTATCATTCTACCCGCAATCGTACGGGAAAATGTATGTGGAAATATGTCCAATGCCAAGCAATTGACATATACCTTCCCCCATTCCTGCCGCTCTGTTACCTCCAATTATTCGACCCTCAAAAGATTCCAAAAATGTTCAGGAGTCTCTGAAACGTTTAAAAACAAGTTTGAGCCATTTTCTCCGGTTTTTTTTGCCCGTACCAATAACCACAAAGCTTTTTTGTCCTTGGCATAGTGAAGCCTTGGCATAGTGAAGGGTGGGCCATCCCTTTGTTCCTTTTTTAAATTGGTATTAAAACTACGCTCTTCAATACTATGTAACACTCGATACTTTATTCAAAAGAATACACCTTCCGATTATTTATGAAAAACAATTTCAGTTAAATGACTGACTACTGGCCTGGCAGTAGTCCATCCTCTTAACCCAATTTTGAAGCACATTTTCGATAGTTTATGGGTCTTTTTCATCAACAGTTCGACGGATATTTTCCTTAAGAACATCAGTTATTTGAGGATCGTTAGTGTAATAGCGGTCCTTAACAGTACTTCATAGGAAGTAATCCTTGCAGAAGTTGTAACTTGTAAGGAAATAATCCCAGGTTGTTATGCAATATTCTCCGCACAGAAGTGCGACTGATGCCTACTTGTTGTGCTCTGTGAAGAGTTGACATTCTTGCGTTGTCACGCACACTCTGGGCAACAGCAGCAATGTTTTCGGCTGCACGTATGGGTCGAACACACTCATACCGTCTGTTATCCACAAGCAGGCCAGTTTCACGAACCTTCTTCAATTTCTCAATTTTCGCAAAGTTTCTGCAACGCAGCACTTACTTTGAAAATAGTTTTTCAATACTTCTCACCTTTGTTTAAGATTAAAACGATCCATTGCTCACAGCGGAAGTTTGATACAATATATTTGTCAATATGTTGAGCATGGAAGTGTTACCAACTGTCGAAATAATACCAACATAAAAAACCAACTGATTTCCCACCCTTAAGTAACCTTGTGTGAAAATTTAAATCAAATCCAAGTGGCACTTTCCAATTTATAGACGGGCCAAGGATTAGCGGACAGACCGACAGACAGGCAGACGGAAATGAGTGACATGGTTTTTCGTGGTGTATATGTTATATAACATCCAAAAAACATAATATCCCATTTTCAATATTTGTCACCCTTACAATACTTTCTCGTCAATGGCCTGGGAAGTTAAAGAAAAATGTTGATGAAGGTTTCAAATAAACAGGATGTTCCCTAATTGAATATCAATATTTGATGTAGATTTTTTGGTCTATTTTAAGAAAAAAACATATGATATGATTACAGCTATACTCAGTGACATTAGTGTTACACCCAGAAAAAAATAATTTCTTCAACTTGTTTTTTTGGCAATGAGGTAGTATTGGATCAAGAATGAAACGATAACATTCTCACGAAATTTTGACAGTCAGAAAAAAATTAATAATGTGTTGGGCGACCCCGCAGCTGAATACTGTCCTGTATACGTCTACGCATCGACAAGCTGAGATGGTCGATGTCTGGCTGTGGCAGAGTCTGTGCCGGGTGGTGCAAAGTGGATAGTTTCCTCCCCATCATGTCCCACACGTGGGACTTAAATCCAGTCACGGCAAAACATTAACGCCTGCTTCTTGAAAAAAGTCCGTAGTACGACGAGCAATATGGGGTCGTGCGTTGTCTTGCTGAAAAAGAACGTGTGGATGGTAGGTACTCTAGATACGGCAGAAAAGTGATTCGCAGGACATCATCAACATAACGCGCAGTAGTCATATAGCCTTGAACAAAGAGAAGGGGTGATCTCAGCAGCAAATGAAATATCACGCCATTTTCCATTTTTTTATACTCCAACTACCACGAAGGCCTAAGGCCTAAACACCCATTGGCTACCGTGGGGCTATAAGGGGATACAGGGGAAAGGGGGAACGCCACACGGACTCTGGCGAGGGAACACGTGTCCATGCAACATGCACACATTCTGGCTCCGCCTACGAGATCCGCCGGGTGGTACCTCCGCGTTCGACAGTCAGAAACCGTCTACCACCTACGGACAATCACAACATCCATAGCCAAGAGAAAAATTTCTCCTGGGACGGGACTCGAACCCGCACAGCGCACGGCGACTGATCAGGAGACCGAAGAGTCTACTACTGCGGCCACCGCTGCTGCCTGCGCGGCCGCCATGGCGGCGTCTCACCTTTCTACGACCATCGTGCGTACCTACACAGAATCGCGACTCGTTGCTGAAGATGACATTATGCCAATCTGCCTCCCAATGTTGCCGTTCTCTGTTCCATTTCAAACGTTGACTACAGTGGTCCGCAGTCAGAGGAAGCACTAACCGTAATCTTGACGCTATTTGGACGCCTCGGTGGACCAGTTGAGCTTCTTCGTGCTCCTCTACCTTGTTCTATTCACACACGTCACACACGCATTACCGTCATTACAGTAAAATTAACACGGTACCCAATTTCGCGATAGGACAAATGAACATCTCGATAGGCAGTAATTTTACCTCTGTCAAACGCGCTAACATAGTGATAATTTGAACGTCTTCGAAGTTAAGGCATTTTGATATGCTTAATAGTAGTAAATGAAAGGGTAATAACAAAAAATATCCCTACTAATCAGCTCTCGTAATCTGCTTCCTTTACAAAATCTAAGAGATAACATTTGAACAAATGCAAACAAATACAAAAATCAAACGTTGACATTGTCGCCACAGCATCCTTTAAATGTATTTATGTTGCGAAAAAAACAAGTTGAAATTATTTTTTCTGGGTGTAACACTTCTAATGTCACTGAGTATACTTTAATGAAATTTGGTAGACATGTACTATGTATAAAGAGGCATTTTTTAATGTATTACATTTTTTAATTCCAACCCATGGCGTTCGGACTGAATTTCGCCTGCCTATTTTGGCAGGCATTGATGATACGCCACTGATTTCTCGTAAAATAAAAATCATTCTTGTAATTTCTAGTCATATCCAAGCAAATTTGATCGCTTGACTTTTTCAATACGATGCTAAGTTTTCGCTTAATAGAATTAAAACCGTTTCTCTGCATGATTATAACAATATCGTTAATATGACAATATCACTATGCAGAAAAATAGCTTTCATTTTTTAGGTGAAAACCGTGCAACGGACTAAAAAATCAAGTCCTCAAACATGCTGATAAATGAATACAGATGTAATTTTTTTATTTTAAGAACAGTTAATGGCATTCCACTAGATTGAAGACTTTACCACCCTGTATCTCAGAAGATAAGCCGTTTAGGATATACGTTCATATGAAGCTTTCTTCTTAAAATGGACTCAAAAATCACCCTCTTAAACACGTTATTAAAATTCTAAATACAATTCAGCTTTATTTACCGAAAGAAAAAAAGTGCATTCAACCAACCCATGTATCTAAAAATTTTAATTTTCCTTTTCCTGTACAATAACTGGAAATACAAAGTTGACCTCCATATTGTATCAAGCATCATAGGAAAAGGCAATAGGTATGTAAACAATCTATAGCCTGAAGTCAGGCAGCATCGTAAACAACCGTTTTCCAAACCATAATTTTTTATGTATTTGGTTTGGCAAAAAAGTAATTGGCAAATCAATTTCAAAGGTGAAAAGAAAAATAAGTGTAGTCGTCTCGACATTTTTTGTCTGTGGAAAGCATATTGACATCTCATTTTTTTAGATCAATTTCAAGTGATACGCCTGTTTGGAAATATTTATGACCACAATACAACTTATTTGTTTTTCTAAGCAAATAAGTACACGAATTATAATGAGGTATAATTTTCATACACATTTAATCTTTACAAAACAATGTCCTCGGATGCTGTCTTTATGCAAAATTCATCCACAACATAGGACTTTACCACTATTTCATTATGCAAAATAATATATTCATGATTCATGAAGAGCGATGTACAACCATACCCTATACAAAGTATCTCGAATACAAAGTAGAAGATACTTTTAAAATAAATATTTCATATACCAGATACAAAATCCCAATCTATTAAATGCTTTTTAAAGATGAAATAGTTTGGTAAGAAACGACATTTCATTGAATATATTTTACTACGTAAAATATTTAGGTGTAGATCACAAAATATCAAGTAAGGTTTAGTTTAGAACCAGTTCTCCAAACATTTTATCACTCATCTTCTTCGATGCCTTATTATCATACTTCCAAAAGTAAAGAGTCGCTCCACATGGGCAGAATTTGGCGAACATGTTTTACATTTGATGAATATTTTTTTATTGTAGGATAAGCAGTTATTTTACATATTCTTGGCCGGAGACTCAAGAGCACATTATGTGAAGAAATGCATTGGCAACCGTACTCAGATACCAAGCGAAAAGTATCTAAATATATATTGGCACAAATATGTGAAACATTAAGGTAATATTCGTATATCCGCATCGTATAGGTATTCTTTGCCATTATATATACTAAAAATAGTAGAAATGCCGCACTCG
Organism: Acanthoscelides obtectus; assembly: GCA_963669975.1. Lineage (NCBI taxonomy): Eukaryota > Metazoa > Arthropoda > Insecta > Coleoptera > Chrysomelidae > Acanthoscelides > Acanthoscelides obtectus. The sequence goes on from CAVLJG010000009.1 coordinate 33,213,426, forward strand.
TACCTATATTAGATTTTTCCATAACGATTCAAGCACTCTAGAATACTTCAAAATGAGTATTTTGTAACATGAGCTTGTTTTGCGTCCAAGGAGCAACATTATTAAAAATTAAATAGATGTTTTACATCATCTGCTTGGGAATATTAAAATAATATTGGGAAATATTTCTGCTTTTCTTAAAATATTCATCAAGTAGCATTCACATCAATAACCCACAATTTCATTGATATGTATACATATTCACAACGTTTACCATAGAAATACGAACAACTTCCGGCTTACATCGCGTATGAGAGAGCGTAAACGTAACGCGTAGGGACACCCCGGAAAAGGAATAAGTAAACTCGTGAACGGTCCGAGCGTTACTGGCGGGAAGCCGGGAAAGTGGGAACACCATCGGGAAACCACCACCGGCGACAGGATCGTCTCCCTTCTTATTAGTCCAGTCAATATATACCATGACAAGCAAATACGACTTCACTATTACAGAGAGGTAAGCTCCGCGAAAAAAGTTAGTGTTTGGAGCCAATAATAATGTGGCATAACTTGATTGAGTTTTCATGACGATTCCTAATTTCTAACAAATATATAGGTAGGAATTATAATTGCTTTGGAGATGCAGAATACTGTTAATTCAAGTTAAATATAGGTGTATGCAGACCACTGTTCATTCAAATTCTCGATTTTATGAATTGACAATAGGCTGATCATAATTTCTTGGAGCGCCAAAGATGTGCTAGCAAAAACTTTTAGTTTCTAGCATGAATACAAAGGCAAGTTTATATACATGATCGGCAGGTCCCGTACTTAATGTGTATGTTAGAGATGATAAGAACACGTATGCCCATAAAGATTACATCCGGTTATGTTGACATTTTTTAATGCGCAGACGCTCTGCACCATGTTCTACGTCCACTAGATTTCCGAGAGCCACACCATCCTTGACGACAGCACTGACATCATACGAATACAAGTATCCCTTACGCACCTCCTATCTCTGGTCTTCGTGATTCAAATTAAGAAAACAGACACTCACAGAAGTGATATAATACCTGTAAATAAATCAATTCCAAATGCACATACTTCTTCTATACTAATTAATACTTTCTAATAGGACATCTCACCTTATGATGTCAGTATAAAAAATGTGTGTCAATGTTGATGCCCTGAACTTATCGGCGCGGATTTGTACAAGATGTGTATGATAAAACTGAAATAAAAAAGGACTAGATAAATGGGTAATAGAATGAATACCGCACTATTTTGGCAGCTATTGTAAATAATATACTGAATATACTGACAAATTTTCTGTAGCAAGAAATTTAGGAAACAACCAAAAATATATGGACGTTGTAAAAAATTATGTCACCAGACTAGCATATTGTCACTGCGTATTACTTTTAGTTCGAAAACGCGTACGATCACAATAGGTTCTCGAGTTAGGCTTGGAATGGAACATTCATGTTTTCCAATTCAAAAATCAGAGCCGAGTCTGTAGCCGCGATAAGTGACTTTCACTGCCGATAATGACGTACACGTTTGATTAACGGTCCCGCTGTAACAAATGGGTTTCTCTCTGTACTTCTCTCGTAAACAATTAATACAGAACCTCAGTGATCATGCCGATCCTGTAAGCCGGAATAGCCCACTTATGTTATTGTTAAAAGATTCGTTGAGAGCTATTCATACCTCATCTTGAAATCTATAAACCCTACTTGCATTTTATATTCTACATTATTTAGAACAGATATTTATATCATTTGAAATATTTAGAAGAAAATAATTAAACTTAATGTAGAGCAATGGAAAGGAAAGTGTACATGTATCTATGTTTTAGAGAAATTGATTACCTGTATTTATTATGCATCCAGGAACTAAGACTATCCAACGTCAGAACTCAGCCCCTAGTTAGCAAAGTTCAATTTCTGAAGGACACGTCGAGATCTCTAAGATTTGCAACTTGCAAAACTTCCCAAAGAAATCTGTCGAGTCGTTGGACCAATATTCGTGTTAGTGTAAACTTTGCGGCGCTCGATGCTCGATTCATTGCCATTCATCTTATCGAAATATGCTAAATAAGTACCTATCATAAAAATAGTTGTTTTTTCGCGCCAACATTTGATCAGATAACGTCAAAATCTAAAATACCAGTTTCCAAAACTTCCCAAGACTTCCAATGCTACCGCCTTTTGTGCTTCAAATGATTGGGTTTCTGTACGGTTTCGCTTAGCTATAACCAACCTGTTGCTTAATCTAGTTCCTTAGATAAGAGTACAATGCTTATTGCTCTCGAGTACCTATTATTAACTATATTCGTAATCACTATTTGGATAGGAGTGGCAAAGTTGCGCTGTATCATCTGGAAGTTTACCGAACTTTTATTCATGATTCCTTATATACGAGGGTTGTTCCAAAAGTAGGTTTCTCACATTTTTTCAGCCACAAGGAATTTTTTATTTTAAAAAAAGAATTCACCATCGAAAACGTTGATCTTTAACCTATTTTTCTCCATGATCGCCCCTTTTTTCTACGCATTATTACCTCCTGTTCCTGGATCGTCATTCGCCGATCTTCGAGCAGGATTTGCCCAATCGTCGCCACAACTTCCTTGGAGATCGACGGCCTCCTGCTTCGTTAGTGGATGTCTATGCGGCCATCAGAGCACTCTCGTCACCATTTGAGGACATTTTGAATGCTTATACTAGTTTTCCCATGTGCTTCACTCAAGTGGCGATGAATTTCTATGTGTGGTAACATTTTTGTGTGCAACAATCGGATGACTGCACGAAGTTTCGCACCTGGCGGTGACGGCGATGAAGACCTCCATTACGCATTGCTGTCAGGCTGGTACTGAGCATCGCAAATTGGCGCGGCAACGATACAGCGTTGGGAACATCATTTTTGAGACAACCCTCGTATGCTGTTTCAGTAAAAGCCATGAGAGAAAAATGTGTTTGTTAAATTCTCACAGAAAGTCTAACCAATTAGGTTCAATTAAAAAAAAAGTAATTTACATCAACGCCTTTTTGTATTTCCAAATATCTCCTTTATAGACCAAAAAAATAATGAGTTATTAAAAATATATTTTTTCAGAAAATATGTAACATTTGTAACAGGCTTTTATTAGCTTGACCTGTATGTATTTAACAACTGTTTTTCTTGCTCGATCAAGATTAGAAAATCGAGAAATTAAATATAAAAAGTAAGTTCTCGTGTTGCCTTAGAGTAGTCTGCACAAGCGTACAAACAGGCAAGCAAGACCAGTTTAAATAAGTTAAATCGGCTGCAAATTTCGGCGTGAAGATCGCCGCTACGTTGCCAATATGCCGAAAACATTCACCAATTTCAAGAAGTCTAACTTGAAAAATTGCACAGTGGTCAAGGATCGATGACAATATTTGAAAAAAATTTGGCTTCGGAAATTTGGAAAATAATTTGAATATTTTGGGTAAAATTTGGAAATTTTGGTAATTTCGAAATTTCAAAAAAATTGGAAGTAAATATAGATTTATTGTCAAATATAAAATATACCAAAAATCGAAGCTCTTGATTATACAGGTAAGTACTTTTGTTATCGTTTTCAAACTGGAAATTCAGAAAATAAATTATAGTTTTGAAAACTTGAAAAACATGCTTTAATAGCAAAAAGGGCTAAAAAGTAGAAAGTAATTTCAAGTATCGGAAAGTTTGTGTTACTGCAATAGAAAGTCCAACAATCAAGTATGACTAATTAATTTGGAGTAATATCAATATAAAAATTAAGGTATTAACATAAATTACAGTGGAAAAGCGAGGGATGCATATTTTATACTACCTATATTTATTTACAAATATTTTTTCGGAAAAATGAAAAGCGTTCTCTCCGTTAAACTTTCACTCTTTATATGTCCGTGTTTCTTATAACTTTCGTTCGAAAAAATAAATGAATTATGATAAAACATGGATATTCAACAAATATTAGTACCGAGGACTTAGGGATCATCATCATGTGTTATTATCGGCTAAGACATGGGTCCTTATACCTTTGTAGTATTCAACTTCACATTAACTTAATAAGTCATCTGCTACACACACAAATGACATTTTTATTACTTGAATAATCAGATCTATAATGTCTGGCCTATCCACAGTTAAGAGAAATTTTAATTGTAGATATATGCTCATTGTGTTGTAGTCTCGATTATAAAGTTTGGTTGATTTGGTTTTCTAATGAACTAGAACCAACTATAATAAATATATCCATGAATCTATTAAGGGAGTAAAATACAACACACTCATCAATATTCAAACGTTGAGGTACCAGGGTTCATTCGTATTGGAACAACAGAGTCACGTTGTTTAGACTTACACTAAGGTTAGCATACTGCAAAACTAGTCGATGCTTTTAACTTTAAGGTATTAAGATATACAGGTATTTTGATAATATTACGGTTGATCTCAGCCGATAAAAGAGAAGACCACTAGAGCTCCTAATTAGAATACAATATGAAATTCTGCATATAATCCTTTTTGGTCAGGTTCATTGTAATTATGAAACCGCTCGTTTTATATTATATACAGGGTGGCCCACCCATGTGTGGATGGAATATTACTCATAAACACATACATTTTGGGAATATCTATTTATGGGATGTTATACGTGACATTTGAGTGCACATTTCTAAAATATTGGCCATTATACAGGGTGTCCCAATTTCGAACTAAAAGCTGAGGTGTATAAGTTTTTTTTAGATACAAAATTTAGTACTCCAAATTTCAAAATGGCGTATTGAAGGGTTGCCGAAGTGGATGATTTTTCTGGACAAAATACTTTACATCTCAGTAGCTAATTACCAAAACCCCATAGTATGTTATATCAATTTTCTTTTTTGAATTGGTTTATCCAAATGTGCCATAAAATTTGAGGCATTCCATTTGATAAATCACAACTTTGATACGTACCTAGGTCAAAATTGCGACACCCTGTATAATTGAAAATATTTTAGAAATGTGCCCTCAAATGTCATGTATAGCATGCCATAAATAGATTTTCCAAAATGTATTTGTTTATGAGTAGTATTCCGTCCACACATGGATGGGCCACACTGTATATATATATATAACGTATATATATAAGTTATGTACCAGTCTACAGAGAAGAATATGCTGAACAAGGACTTTTGCCTCCACGTGCCTTTCTTATCAGTTACAGTATTGTATTTCATTTGTTCTTTACTTTGGTTTGTATAATGAACTTTGCAGTCAGTCTCGATTCAGAACTCATTCAATTAACATCATTGTATTTGGTCTTTCTCAAAAATAAATCTTTTTAAAAACGTTTTCGTTGAAGAAAGATATTTGAGTGGCGCAGTCAATCCAGTAGGATAGCCAGACGAAAAAAGGACATTTTCGGCTCGTTTCAACGGTTTACTGGCTATAACGAAACCAACCGCGATTGGTCGCGAACGATCCGACGGAATATCGATATCGTTACCGTGATCACCGGAACCAGATTTGGGGTAGAACCCTACCCAAATCGAGAAACCAAGACGACAGCAGCCCAGAGGACAGAAGGAACATCTGCTCCAGGACAGGCAACCCAGCAGTGGCCCAGGCATACGGACACATGGGACGGATTGGATTACTACTGTAAGTACGAATGTCTTACAGGGGTGAAAACAATCAAAAGCTGTTTGATGATATATTGAGTGACACTGATTCGGACTCACAGTCGGATACGGAACATATCCAACATAGTTTAAGGAATTTGCAATTAAGACCTAATATACTAAATAGTACAGTCAATATGAACAACAGTCAAGTAAATCAATCAAGCATGTCATTACGCCCAGAGTATCTTAACATGATACCCGAATTTTATGGTCAACAAGAATTATTACCAAGATTCATAGATATTTGCGAAAAGTTAGTGAATAAATTTTATAGATTAGAGGATGAAAATGACTTCCAGAACGAATATCTTATGAGTAGTATTTTAGCGAAAATCAAAGGTAATGCAGCTTTAAATATTAGTAGCAATATTATAAAAAATTGGACAGACTTGAAAACTGCACTTTTAAATACATATCAAGACAAGCGTGACGTATTTACTCTAAATATAGAATTGTGTGAATTGAAACAGAACAATGAAACCCCCTTTGAATTTTATAACAAAGTTCAGAGTTTATTGAATTTACAAATATCATTTTTAACTACACATTGTGTGAGTGAAGAAGCTCAGATAATATGTAATTTTTGCAAAAGCGTAGCATTAAGAGTATTTCTAAAAGGTTTAAAGGAACCTCTAGGATCACTCATGAGGACGAAAAATCCTACAGACTTGAATGAAGCTCTGAATATATTAACTAACGACTTTCAGCTTGATCATAAGGTAGATAAACATAAAAATGTTAATCGAAATAATATGCATATGGCGAACTACCATATGAACAACAACTTTGGTAATTATAGGAATCAATACCAAGCGGTACAGCGTCCAGTATTACAAAGACAATTTAGTCCTAATAATGTACGACCAAATAATCCTAATCAGAATAGAACGAATTTTCACAATAATAACGTTTTTAGACCTAATCAGATCAATAATCTGCCAAGGCCTACTCCGATGAGTACATCCACTAGACAGACGTATCAGCAACCAAATTTTCAAGGTAGAAATTTTAACAGACCTGGTGTCAACGCAGAACAGGCTATGTTTAACTTATGTGCACAAGACCAACCTGTTGTAGAATTTCCAAATGATGACAATTATGAATGCGCTTATTCTCAGAATAATTCTGACAATTTTTTAGGGCAAGAAGCCTCGGAACAGAGACAACCACAAATCTCAACGGACCACCCAAGTCAATTGAAATTATGAGTTTAACCGACAAATGTAGCAAACTACCATACATTGTATTTCCGGAGTATAATCTCAAAGTATTGATTGACACTGGAAGTACAAGATCTTTCATACACCCTGAAATTGCGAAAAAATTATTTTCAAGACATATTCAAAAAGACCCATTTCAAATCACTTCAGCACATGGTTCATCTATCGAACAATATAGTATGACAATACCTTGTCCAAAGATTTTTAAGAATCCAAATATTCTCATGAAATTTCATTTATTCAAGTTTCACGAACATTTCCAATGCCTTTTAGGACTCGATAACCTGAAAGAGATATTGAATGCCAACATTGATTTGAGCAATGATCTTTTAGTCACACCCACAACAAGGATACCCATGCAATATCACGAGATTACAAAAAATTCTTCTAATGTTATCACTGTTCCACCTAGAACAGAACAGATAATTAAGGTTAAGATAAAAAATTTAAAAAATGGTAATGCTATTATTCCATACAGAAAATTATCATGTTTAGAAATCCCTGAATGTCTTACTACAGTGAAAAATCACGAAGCAATTTGCACAGTATTAAATTTATCTGAAGAACAGATTTCTCTTGACATATCTCGACCAATAGATGTAGAAAATTTTGAAAATTACGAAGTTTCAGAAAATTCAAATCCACCGAATATTAATTCTTTGAACTTTCAAAAATATAAATTTGATATTTCCAAAATTAGGACAGAGCATATGAACTCTGAAGAAAAAGACGCAATCACCAAGTTAGTAAGAGAGTATTCAGACATATTTCACATTGATGGTAATTACTTAACTTTTACGAGCAAAATTAAGCATCATATACGTACAAGCGATGAAATACCCATTTACACTAAATCATACAGATATCCTGAAATCCACCGAAAAGAGGTACAAAGACAAATACAATCAATGCTTGATCAAAAAATTATTAGAGAGAGCCATTCAGCGTGGTGCTCACCTATATGGATCGTTCCAAAAAAATTAGACGCATCGGGAAAGCAAAAATGGAGAATAGTCATTGATTATAGAAAATTGAATGAAAAAACATTGGGAGATCGTTATCCTCTTCCAAACATAACAGATTTGTTAGATAAATTAGGGCGATGCCAATATTTTTCAACATTAGACTTAGCTTCAGGTTTTCACCAAATAGAAATGGCAGAAGATGATATTCAAAAAACTGCATTTAATACAGAAAATGGACACTACGAGTTCACAAGAATGCCATTTGGACTAAAAAACGCGCCAGCGACTTTCCAGCGAGTAATGGATAACATACTGAGAGGTATTCAAAATGAAAAATGCTTAGTATATTTAGATGACATTATAATATTCAGTACTAGTTTACAGGAACATATTTCTCGACTTAGAGAAGTTTTTGAAAGGTTACGTCAGTCAAATTTTAAAATACAGTTAGACAAATCGGAATTTCTTAGAAAAGAAGTATCGTATTTAGGTCATGTTGTAACGGCGGATGGTGTGAAACCAAACCCCGATAAGATAAAGGCAATCACAGAATTTAAAATACCAAAAACTAAGAAGCAAATCAAAGGCTTCCTTGGACTTTTAGGTTATTACCGTAAGTTTATAAAAGATTTTGCGAAAATCACTAAGCCATTGACAATCAGATTGAAAAAAGATGCAATTATTAATCCCAATGACGCAGATTATATTAAATGTTTCGAATTATGCAAGACTTTATTGACAAACGATCCGATACTCCAATATCCGGATTTTTCCAAACCATTCTTGATAACTACGGATGCAAGTAATTATGCAATCGGCGCAATATTATCCCAAGGTAAATTAGGCTCAGATTTACCAATAGCGTACGCCTCACGAACATTAAGTGATTCAGAAACAAAGTATAGCACGACAGAAAAAGAACTTCTAAGTATCGTATATGCAGTGAAATATTTCAGACCTTATATTTTCGGACGTAAGTTTACTATTGTAACAGATCACAAAAGCCTCCAATGGTTATTTTCAGTTAGAGATGCTAGTTCAAAATTATTAAGATGGCGCTTAAGATTAGAAGAACATGATTTTGACATTGTTTACAGGAAAGGCAAATCAAACACAAATGCGGACTTTTTATCTAGAATAGAAGTAAATGTTAATGAAACAGAATCACCTTTTAATATAGACATAGATAAGCAATTATTAAATAATTATTTACAGAATCATAAGGAAAAAATGAAATTAGTATATAGGAATTTAAATGAAAAGATATTACAGAATAAAGAAAAAGTTATAAATAAAGCAAATGAGAAACGTGAAGTTTTGCCTGATATTCCTAACAAGGTATATGTTAAGAATAAGCAGAAGCAACAGAAAACTAAAAATAGGTATAAGCAAGAAAAATTAATTAGTATAGATAAGAAATTAAAAAGAGCGGAGATAGATCCCACACATGCCAATACTTCCAAAAATATCCATTTATCCAATATTAAAAGGCCCAGGAAGAAAACTTATCAATTTAAATTTACTAATATTTCAGATACCTCATCTATTTCGGATGCGGAGCAGAAATAAGAAACATAACGAACAATTTAGGAATTTTGCCAGTAAATTTAGGCACAGCTAGGCTACAAAAGACAAAACATACTTTTGTGCACTATTATGATCTATCACCTTTATATAAGGAATATGAAGATTTGAATATTCAATATAGTAATCTTAACTATAGTTATAGAAACCATTCTAAGATTAATAACGAGCTAGAAAATTATAGTAAGATAGTATCTTATATAAGGAGCTTGATTCAAGAGAAAACCGAATACATTAAATCTCATTCTCAAAAGACTCGCAATAAGAGAGGACTTTTTAATGGCATAGGCTATGTAGTAAAAACAATAACAGGAAATTTAGACTCCGACGATGGAGAACGTATTGATAAAATTTTATCTCATTTACAAGGAAATCAGCATCATATTCAAAATCAGCTGAGAATGCAATATTCAGTAAACAATGAACTTGTCGCAAAATTTAACGGGACTATTCAAGATATACAGCACAATGAGATGACATTAAGAAATAACATTTTACAATTGAAACATATTTTATTGAACCAGACAACAAACCAGGATATTCTTTCAGCGAAGGACATTATCAATCAATTAATTATCCTTTATAATGCCATATTGAATATTTTACAAGATATCGAAAATTCGATAACTTTTTGCAAATTGAAAACCATGCATCCCAGTATAATAAGGACTAGAGAATTATTTCAAGAACTCCGTAAGATATCCACATTTTATAAAAGTGAATTACCATTTGAAGTAAAGGATGAAAATATGCTAGATTATGAATCTATTATTTCTATCAGTTGTAAAATCGATGAGAATCAAATAAGTTATTTTCTATCTATTCCTATAGATTATCCTGAACATTTCGATCTTTATTATATGTTACCCATACCGACTCTGATGCACAAATCAGAATTCGTCACTATTATCCCAAATTATAAGTATTTGCTAAAATCTGATCGAAATGAGATCAAACCCCTGCACGAGATTTGTACCCAAGGTAGAATCTATCAATGCCCTTATCGTATATTAGCCAATCACAAAGCCCAATGCGAGAAGTCAATAATTACAGAAGATCATACAGAACCATGTAGATACACGAAGCTTCAGATTGAAGAAAATCACATCGAATTTATTCCCGAAATTAACCAGTATTTAGCTGTATTTCTCACCGAAGAAAAATTGAAAATTAAATGCAAGGAGCAAATCGATACAAAGTCATTACTTGGCATTTTCTTAGTCAAAGCCAGTGAATGCCAAATATCATTCCAAGACAATGAACTTATCTTTCAAGACAAAACCTATGGAAAGCCCCTCGTAGCTGACAAAATGGATTTCCATTTTATGAAACAAAATATCCCAGAGACACAAATTACTCTGAAAACATTAAATTTACCAGAATTACAAGTTAATCGAATGTTACCAATTTTAGAAGAAAATTCCATAGAAAATTTTGGAAAACCCAGTATTTGGACCATATTACTATATCTCGTATTTTCAAGCATCTGCTGCATAATTTTATATAGAAGATGGAGAAACAAGAAAGCATCCAAGTTAGAAATCGACATTGAATTAGCCGAGATGAAAGAAGAAGGTCCAAGTCCCACAAAACGCACTAGAAGAGAAGATTCCAGTTCAAGATATAAGAAGAAAGAAATTCACCTTCCAGGGGAAGCTTCATTCTAGGGGTGGAGGAGTTATGTACCAGTCTACAGAGAAGAATATGCTGAACAAGGACTTTTGCCTCCACGTGCCTTTCTTATCAGTTACAGTATTGTATTTCATTTGTTCTTTACTTTGGTTTGTATAATGAACTTTGCAGTCAGTCTCGATTCAGAACTCATTCAATTAACATCATTGTATTTGGTCTTTCTCAAAAATAAATCTTTTTAAAAACGTTTTCGTTGAAGAAAGATATTTGAGTTATATATATATATATATATATATATATATATATATATATTCAACTAGCTTTCTGCCCCGCTGTTTTACCCGCCGACCCTGTAGATGGTGCCACTAATAAAGTAACCAAATTTCCCGAGCATGCAAGTTGGCTGTCAATTTACCAATGTCACCAAATATACAAAACCTAGTGCGGCTTAATATCAATTTGAGCCGTCATCAGTTCATAAAGGATTAAGTTCAACGCAATTTAAATCCGCTGAGAAAGTCAGTTACGCTCATGTACAAGAGGGAGAAAGTAAACGTATTAGGTCAGCCAAACAGGACCATATAATTTATATTCCATAAACATTCTTTCCCTGCCTTGATGACAGATACGGTCTATGTAGCAACGTTGTCCCTTTTCACATCTGCTCAGCATCGCTTCAGAGAGTTACCTTCCGCTCCGTGCAAGGTCCGTGTAATACAGACAGATATTCAGGGTGGCCAAACGAGTGACGTCATAAAAGAATAATTAGGTTCCTCAGATCGAGAGATATCCGAATTACCCCCATGTATATGGTCCGATTCTTTCTAGTTTCGGAGTTATGATTTTTTCGGATTTTTAAAGAATGTTCGAATTTCGAGCTTATTTTGACCATAACTTCAAAAATAATTGTGATAAATGCCTGCTTTTTCAGTTATTATTTAGGTAAAACTTTAGGCTTAACTATCATAAGATCAATCTAGTCAAGTAACTAATACTAAGTTGTACATTTTATTAAAAACGTCGCAGATAACGAAAACATGAAAAAGTGCAACAACTTAGGATGCTTTTTAAAAACGTAAAAATATGTTCTTCCTATGCATAAGTATCTTCAAAACTTTCTCACTTTATCAGCTATTCACCACAAAAATTCCATCGACCTAGCTTTACTATGTGCTTCCTTAATTGTGGCTCAAATAGAACCGAACCAAAAATTGGATTACCCTTTGTTCAATAGTAATTGTTAGGGACAAGACAATCGTAAAAACAGAAAAAAACGTCTGACCTTGGTTGAACAGCTGACTATCATTTAAATTTTATTTATAAAAGGTTTTCAAAATGTCTGCATCCAACAGAAATGTACAAGCTACACCTACGTATGAAATTTTGCTTAACGCTCAATGCTCGAGTGTTGTTTTTTATAACAAGCGTCGTTGTTCCTTAATGCGTTTTTATTTGCACATTCTTGGGCATTACCCTGATCACCGTGTTTTTATTAACACACATAACACCTTGATGGCAAGCCGCATTCCAGGACGAGGAAGCAATGAAGGAATTCCTGCAACTTCTCCGGATCGCACAGAAATAGTGCAAAGAATACGAGGGCTATGACACGAAACCTAAGCATACCAAGGACAACCATACAAAATATTCTTCATGAATCAGGTTACCACGCCTACCATGCTCAAAGGGTACAAGCATTGATGCCCATAGATTACCAGTTGCGAGTGGATGTCTGTGAGACTATGCTGCGAGGACAACGAGAAGATGCCGATTTTTTTGTAAAAAATAATTTGCATACATGGGCTGTGGAGAATCCCCACCAGTCAAGACCCTCGTCAGTTCAACACCGCTTTAGCGTGAACATGTGGTCATGGTTATTTAATGGGGAATTTATGGGTCCATATGAACTGCGTCGAGGTTGGATTCGGTAGCCTACAAAAGGTTTCTGGAAAATAACCTACCATTGTTGCTGGAAGATTCAAGCCTGGCAGTCAGACGGAACATGGTGTTCCAGAATGATGGTGCGCCGTGTCACAACGCAACGATAGTGCGACACTACTTACATGCGAAGTTCCCCAACAGATGCATCGGACGGAACGGACCGATAAGGTGGCCTCCACGCTCCCCTGGGGTTATTTTAGAGATATAACTTTTGCCCAAGAATGTGCAAATGAAAACGCATTAAGGAACAAAATTGAAGAATCAACGCATGTCATAAAAAACAACACTCAAGCATTTAGGGCGTTAAAACAATAGTTCATACGCAGGTGTAGTTTGTGCATTTCTGTTGGAGGCAGACATTTTGAAAACCTTTTGTAAATAAAATTTCAATTATAGTCAGCTGTTCAACCGAGGTCAGACTTTTTTTTCTATGTTTACGGTTGTCTTGTCCGTAACTAACAAGTTCTATTGAACAGAGGTTAATACAATTTTTGGTTCGGTTCTCTTTGAGCAACAATAATTAAGGAAGCACATAGTAAAGCTAGATCGATGAAATTTTTTGGTGAATATCTGACAAAGGGAAAGTTTTTAAGATACTTAGGCATAGGAAGGACATGTTTTTCCAGTTTTTAAAAGCATTCCAAGTTGTTGCACTTTTTCACTTTCTTGTTATCTGCGACGTTTTTAATAAAATTTACAAGTATAAGTTACTTGACTAGATTGATCTTACGATAGTTAAGCCTCAAGTTTTACCTAAATAATAACGAAAAAAGCAGGCATTTATCGCAATTATTTTTGAAGTTATTGCCAAAATAAGCAGGAAACTCGAAACTTCTTGAAAATGCTGAAAAAAACTAAACAAAAAAGAATCGGACCATATAAATGGGGGTAATTCGAATACCTCTCGACCTCAGGAACCTAATTTTTCTTTTATCACGTCACTCGTTGGGCCACCCTGTATAAGCTGGATCAGTTCGCCAGCTCGAACGTATTTCTCGATCATAAGTTTTAAAGCCATATGTATGGGTAAATCTATGATGTGTGAAATATGGCTGATAGGTGCATAGAATTACCGGGGTTGGGAGCGTATAAATATACTAAGATAAAAAAAATTATATATTCTCATCCACCCTCTACAACTCCCAAATCTTAACCCCTACAAAAATGATCAGGGCCCTTTAAAACGCCAAAAAGCGTAGATTGAGCGATTTTTATATTTTTCGTTTCTGGCATTTTTCTCCGCCGCCAATGGACCGATTTTCAAAAGCTACAAAGCTCTTTTGTCGTGGGTACTCGTATAGTAGTAACACTTTTTGTGAAAATGTCAGCAAAATCCGTCCAGCACTTCTAAAGTTACAGCGGGTTCATGGATTAGCGAACAGGCAGACAAAAAGACAGACCGACGGAAATGTGTGGCATGACGTATCGTGATGTATATCATATGACATCCAAAAAACATAATAACGAAATTTGTCGCTATTACAATAGTTCCTTGCTCAGTGGCGTAGGAAGTAAAAGCAGTTGCTACAAGAACAAAAAATTTTCGATTATTCAAGGACAAATAATAACATATATCACATTATTATATCGTCACTGCATAGAGTTTCCAAGATTGGCGAAAAAACATGCTACAACAAAAGGGTTTATTACTATAGATATGCATTTATTGACAAAAGTGATTTAGAACAGATTATACATGCATGGTATCCATCTAAACATCAGTTTTCAAGCGTATTTATTGTATTGACTGGTTGACCAAACTTTTTTCCGAAAAAAAAAAGTTTTGGAAAAACCGGTCGTCATTATCGGTTATTTCTCTCATGACAACACAAAACTCCATTCTTCTGGTATTACCGCGGGAAGAACCTCTTGGTATTTGAACGTATAGATTTGGAGAACAGCATTTTTTGTGTATTTTTACATGGTGGCTCTTTGCATGGATTTTTGTATAGTGTTTTTTCCAATAAAAAGTCGCACATTAAGCAAAGTGTCCTGATTAAATTACAATTAAAAGCTGTTTTTCTATCTACTCATCAAATGCACTGAATGGACTACCCTTCAAGTGTCGAACCATATCTTGCTGGTTTCAAATACTGCATGCACTGAAAAACGAAAACAATAACTGTAATTATCTCTTTGTCATTTCAGAGTTGTACTTTTGTATTGTGTAGTTCTGTTTATACATCACATTTAATTCCGGCCATTGTTAAGAGTGACCACACTATTTTAGAAGGGGATAGCTCAACTTTTATCACTGTACAGATAATATGTGATATACAAGAAAAACCAAATTTATCTGACGGCTGAGTTCAATGTGTACACGATAGAAGCGCGAGAAGTGCGTATCAACACATGTTAAAAAGAGGTAGAAGCCGGCTGAAGAGCAAAGGGCATCACTACATTGTCTAGCGACGGTGAAGTAAAAGGTCGTGCAATCTGCCGCGTTGCCAAGATGTTACACCAAAAAATGTTCGCAAAGACTTCTACAATAGGCTAGGTTACTGTCAAACCTGAGGAGGTCTGTTCGAACATTTAATTTAATATTGTAACAAGAATAAATAGTACTACCAGCGCCATCTGTTGGGAATCGCGCCAGTGACTCTCCTTCGAAGCGAGACTGACACCGAGTGGTACTCCGAGTGACATCTGTTGGGAACCACGCCAGGGACTCTTCTTCGAGATCGACGCGAAGTGACCTCGAAGATTCTGGACTGCCGCTATGTGGCTCTCCGGAACTTTCTCGAACTAACGAGTTCATGCGATGCGGAATATATAGGGCGACGGCCGGCAGAGGAAGGCAGTCTTGAGTGAATGGCGTGACATAATAATTCGTAAATAAGTAGTCAGACATAAATAGTGGTGTACATAAATGTTCTATCTAGTCAAGTTAAAGTGAGCTGTGTTGTGTTTTAAGTAAATTAGTGCATTTCTTTTTGTGGAATCGAGTGTTTTAATCCATACGCAAATGAACCCAGGAAAATGCTATATTTTGTTTTCATTTTAATTAGAATTATTTATTTCAATTTTGATGTGTGTTAATGTTTTAATTCATTTTAAAATTATCTTTGATTTCCACCGAAGGTGATAAAATCAACACATCCCGAGTTATTGTTACATTTTGCGACAGCTAGCAGTCGGAAAATATAACAAATACCATTACGCAATACAAATTATCACTGTCTGCGTGTGCGCAGGTGAAGACCATTTCAAAGCAGGACGACACTCCCCAATGAGCGCTAGATGAGTACTGACCAAAATCGCTCATCTATGATCATGGTGGAAACCTTGCCTTGGAATGTACGAATGCGGTGTTGACAGGCGAACCAATGATGCAATGTTGCAGAATTTGTGGCGATCCTGACCTTTCATTTCGACCTAATCGGTTGGAATCGATCCTGAACAGCTTTGATACAATTCACAATTCAAAAAAATGTGTACGCTCAAAATAAAATCACTATTTGGGCGTAGAGGATGAACTAACGCATATTATCAACATGCATCAATATGCATTCAAGGTATTGGTGTAACATATGGGCATCGCAGCAGGTGATGAGGTTCGCCGGCTGGCTTCTATCTCTATCTAGCATGTGTCTATACACACTTCTCTCTCGTATACATTGGACTCACGCCGTCGGACAAATTTGGTTCTCAGTATAAAGCTGTTAGAACCCAATATATTTGGAGTGGTTTAAATTACCATAATCCATTCAATAACTTACCAACATGTTATTCTTCAGGAGTACCATTTTGATTTAGATACTTAATGTGTTCCAATAACATTAGCCATTCTCTAAAAATATGTTTGCCCAATCGCATTCATCATTCTGAAGCTCTTTCTGCTTATAATTGAAATACTTCCCATCATTATTATCACAATCGTAGAATGACCATTCATTCTTATCAATCAAGTCAACTGGTCTTAACAATTTATATATATCATCTTTATCTTTATAATCCGTCTCTATGCAAGCATATCTTGAAAATTTTTCGAATTCGTAAAGCTGAGGTTTTACGTCAAAGTATGTTTCTAAAAAATGTTCCACTTCTTCAAAACGTTTCAGGTTATTAAACACCTGCCTTTGTCTGCGTGTCAGAACTTTTTCCAACATAAAAACTAAATGATGGTGAAAACACTGGAATGTTAGGTTGTACGGTCTTTCATCTATAGATCTTATTGGAGAGTCAGCTATTTTGTTATATTTGCTGGCAGGTATTGTACTGTTGTAACAGATGTTCACCCAATCTTGAATACATTCCTTAAAAGTAACTGTGGTATTTGAGAATAGCGCTGGATTATTCAAAATGCCATTTGCCACCATTACTCCATCACAACCTTAAAAGTAAATGGTAAATAGTAAATTGATGTTGAAAAAAACTCTGTAAGAGTAAGACATTCAACCAAATGAAAACAGAAGAAAGCATTTATCAGTTACTCAGAAACAGACCTAATGAGTGTATCCCTGTTATGCAATAAATTGATCTTTCAGTTTATTAGGAGAGATAAGTTGAATCACTTTTCAGCAAAACTCGTTGCATTTTACAGAATACCTTCGTTGAAGTGGATGTCCCACTTGACTGGATATACAAGGGCGGCCCAATAGTATTATCCTCACCCCCAGTTGAGGTCACTATCGCAAGAGAAATTTACTACCGTGTAGAACATTCTCGTAGACGGCTACTGTCAAAATGCAAGCCGAATCGGAGTATCCACGGATTTTAGAAAAATGGAAAAAGACCAATATCGGTCGGTGATTCGAAATCAAAGAGCGCTTGGATGCTGGCTACGGTGACTCGTCTCCTTCGATGGCGACCGTCAAAAATTGGTTCAACGAGATTCAACTTCAGAATAGTGTTGGACGCTGTTTATGAGCAATCCGAAGAAGTTTCTGCGTCGTTTTGTGACCTTCGACGGAACATGGATCCACTGGTACACACCAGAGACCAAAGAACTGTCGAAACAGTGGATTTCACCCGGCGAACGTGCTCCGATGAAGCCGAAGACTGTCCTATCGGCCGGGAAGGTGCTGTCCACCATTTTCTGGGATTCTCAGGAAGTGATCTATATCGACTATCTGGAGAAGAGCAAAACGGTCACAGGGCTCTACTATGCCGAACTATTTGACCGATTCGACGCCGAATTGCGAAAAAAAACAGTACTTATCATACTGCTCTCGTATTTGTCGAAAGCTACGCATGTATTCTGTAAGCTTTGGTATTGTTAATCTAATAAAGTGTGCACTACTTTTTACCTGTTTCAACTTGTAACTGCAATGCTTCCTCAAAGCTTGTAACTCCACCATTTCCTACAACAGGAACACTGACACTATCTTTTATATTGGCTAAATCAGTTTTATTAATATCTCCAACAGACTGACTGGGTATTCTGGCATGAACTGTGATGAAACTGACTCCACAGTTTTCCAACTGCCTGCAATATGGTTATATTAGAAATAGATCTTTAACATATATATCAAGCACACACACAAACACACACAATGGTTGAGGCTATAAAGTTACTTATTTTAGGGTTGCCCACTCCTCAGTAGAATAGAAATAATACTCTATATTCTGTTAGATGATATACAACTGTTATATTTATTTTAGAATGATCTACTTTGTAGAGATGATTATAATATACGGGGTCTGTAAATTAAATGTTGAAACTGGCAACATAGCGTTCGATATGGCAACACCGGAGGCGCCACGCTTGGAGGGGTGACAAGGGGACATGTGATCCACCTTCGGTGCAAATTTGAACTCGCTCGAGTCATTTGGTTGTCCGTACTAATTTTTTTGTGAAACAGTTTTTCCTAATGTGTTCAAAAAGAATGTAATCCATTTCGAGCCACGGTGTGCTATCAGTGCAATGGAAACACTTGCTAAAATTCAGCAGGTCTACGGAAATACTGCTTTGTAGAGAGCCCAGGCTTTTTGGTGGTTTAAGGCATTTTCAGAAAGGAAAGAGTCGATTGAAGATGAACCTCGAAGTGGAAGGCCTTCATCTTCACCGATGAAAATATCGACAGAATCCGGGACATTGTGCGTTCAGATCATCGGTTAACGGTCAGAATCATCGGGAAAGAGTTAAATTTGACTCACACCGCCGTTCAGCAGATCAAGCAGAACTGGGTATTGCAACACGATAATTCTCCTTGACACACAGCAATGTCAATAAACGCGTTTTCGGCCAGTAAAACATTCCTTTGGCTCCTCAGCCTCCTTATTCGCCTGACTTGAGACCGTCTGACTTTTTTCTCTTCCCGAAGTTGAAAAAATCACCTCAAGCGAATAGTTTTAGGAGAGTCGAAAACATTCAAAAAGCTGTAATTGACCAGTTGAAGGCTATTGGAGTATTGGAGTTCCAGCACTGCTTTGCGGAGTGAAAGCGCTGAATGGTTTCAGAAGGAAGTAATTTTATACAGAATTTACAGTTAGCAGAGAATCCAATATTATGAGACAAAGTATGATATGACTCATTAACTCCTGCATTGACTTGTAACATTGATAATAATTGTCAGATAAATAGACAGATAGATATTTATTGAGCGCCACGGAATGTACAATGACATTTTTGGTGAGTCAAGGTTGATGACAATAGAAAATAATAATAATACACATTTTTACCTGGCTATCTCTACTGTAGTTTTTGTCTCTCCAAGCAACCTCATTTTCACACTAACTGTGAGTGGCTTTCCTATCTGATTCCTGCACTGCCTAACAATGTCATAAACCTTTTGTGGATCTTTCAACATCTCACAACCAATGCCAAGATCTCTAGCCCATCTCTGTGGACATCCACAGTTGAGATCTACCCCATTACAATATGGAGATACTGGGGAAAATAAAATGTTATATATTGATTTTATTATGATATGATTAGACTAACATGTCATATATTTGTTCATTTTGTCAATTGTCATTAATGGAAATGCACAAAATAAAATTTTGCTGATATTACTTGCCTAAGTGAGCTGCACCAACAAAATCATGTACTGTATTTGCAGCAAATTGTACAATCACTGGTGTGTCCATGAGGTTTGTTGTAAATTCATTCTGTCTAGCTTTTTCACTTTGACAAAATGAATCTGCTAATATCATTGGTGTAAATGTAAGATCACATCCATATATTTTTACTAAAATAAAAATATCTATTAGACTATTGCATTACTAAGAACAACATGGTAAAAAACACATTACTATAAGGTACATTAGAACCAATCAACTTTGATTAACAGGCACAACCATATGCTGCTTTTGGATGTTCATTTACAATTGCCATTATCACAGCCATATTACTAAGTACAATGGCTTAGGCTTAGGCAGCACTAGGGCTAAAAAGCCGCCGATTTAACCGCCTGACTTTGTTAGTCAAGTGAACTAATGGAAGCAGCCGCACTGACCGTTTTTCCAGCGACTGATTTTAAAACCGTAGTGTGTGCGTCTCGGGCGGTTTTGCCGTTTGGTGGTTTATCGCTTGCGGGAAAAAACTAGTGCAGCCTAAGCCTTAGACATAATAATAATGTTCATCCTTTTGACGAAAAATGTTTATTCTTGAACTTCCCAAGAAAAGACTACACTTCAACCTCCTCATATTAATTCCTAAGATTTTGTAATCTAACGATTTCTCACTGATGGAAAATGAAAAACATAAGTACATGACATTACGTTTATTTTCACTCAGGCACTGCCATCAATTGGGTTGGTTATCTTTTGGTGGGATAGGTTAATCAATGACGTTATCAATAATATGGGTCACTTCTTTACTGGAACGTTTATAGATGATAAACAAATCTTTAATTGGTCAAAAGCACCCAGTTTGTTGTTCCACATTCATGAACATGTATCTCTGAAGAGAATCAATATTGAGGCTTTATAGAAAATTGCAAATAGGATGTTAATACCTAAATTCCTGAACTGGAGTTTGCTATATCGTACCATGGGTGCACATATTTTCACAACTTTGTTGCATTCAAATAAATCTAATATATCCACGGTTGAACTTGAATGCATCATTAGTGTAGCTAAAATATTTTTTAATGACAATAATAGTAGTACGTATACTTAATTCAAAAGTCTATATTATTTAAATGAAAAATAAAGCCAGGCCAAACATCAGCACCAACCATAACCCAAAACCACAACATAACCCAACCTTTAAAAATTGACGTTTGCTTTGACTGTTTTAACCTTATTAACGGATGACGGATGACGGTTTTGAGTTTTGACGTTCATCCTGTTATGCGGGTCTGACAGGATGCTTCCAACGTTGTGTACAACGTTGTGCACAGCGTTCGTCACCCCGCAATTGGCAAGTGTGTCTCCTACACGATGGGATGAACTTATTAGTCTCGGAAGTTTGACGCATGGTGGCGCCAACGTCTATTATCGGTGTCAGTGTCGAACTTGAACCTTTACAACTGAAGGAAAAATTATACAAAATGAACGATGAAACAATTTTTTCGAGCGCCGAAAAATAATTTCAGATTTGTCTTCAGCGACCACAACTCAAGTCTGTCAGGAGCCTCAGAAATGTCGAAAAATAAAGTTTGACCGCCGCCACTGTACCGATTCTCAAAAACTGCAGAGCTTTTTCGTCATTTTCGTAGTAGTAACTTATGGTCAAAATTTCATCAAAATACTGATAATACTTTCAGAGCTATCATTTATTTAATCATTTTCGTTAGTTATGAAATGCAAGTATATTTCTCAACTAGTCTTGTATTACAACAGGACATTATAATGAAATAAAACTGTAAGCTCTTGATAATTTATTTATAATTTACCAAAATACATATCCTTAGGTCAGCCATAACTCACCTGCGAAATGTAAAAAATATTAGCAATATGAAAAAGGTGTTATGGCAGCATATGCTTTGTATGTATATAATTTAATTCATTCTCATCAAAAGTTAGTTACGGAACATACATTATTATGAATAGGTAGGTATTCAAATCAAAATACTTGCCGCATACCACTACTTCACCACAATAATGTTTTTCGCTGCTACTGATTCTAACTTAAAACCATCAAACACATGACATCTCGTGTGGGTGCGTAACGAATCATGCTTCCAGCGTTGTAACGTCCTTTGACGCGGGTTAAACGACAAGAGCCCGAACGGGCCATGTGGCGAACGTTGGACACATATAATCTGTCAGCGCTTTCCCACACAATGTGGCGAATGGCCATGTGTCCAACGTTGTAAGGCATTCGCCACATTGTGTGGGACCGGTTTTAGAAAGGTACCTTCGCAAATCCATTGAAAATAAACTGGCATACAGAACAAACATTTTTACCTAACAACATTGGATCGTGTATTATATTCTAAGAATCCTTTATATTTAGTAGAAAAGCTGGGCCGTAGGTCAAGTACACATAATGTTAATACATGCCCGGACGTAAACTCACTCCACTATCGGAATGTCCGGGTGGAGGGTGGGCTCGAGGGAACAACATCGAAGATAAAATTTGTTTTTCGAACATCTGCGGGATCAACAGCAACATCGATGCTGTTCATCACTACCTGCAATCCAATCGTCCCGCCGTGCTTTTCTTGGCGGAGACAAAAATCTCAGAGACTGCACCGATTAACCATCTCAACTTCCCAAACTACGAGGTGCACTCCAATCTGAGAAAGAACGGGGGAGTTGTGGCTTTTGTCCGCAGCAGTCTTTCCTGCTCCAGGGATCTTTCTTTGGAATCAGACCGGAAGGACATTCTGTGGCCTGCTGGATCTCTTTCTGACCACGCATCCTGCCCCTTACAGCACTGCTGTCCTGTCCCCCCTGGGTAACTCAGATCACGGTGTTGTGGAGGCTAGGTTTCGGTCAGAAGCCGCTGTGGCAGCAGAAACTCGCACAGGCCGCAAAACTTGGCATTACGGACATGCCGACTGGGAGGGGCTCAGAGATTTCTTCTCTAGCGTTCCTTGGAGAGATGTCTGTTTCACTGACGCGGATGCGTCGACTGTCTGTTCTTCAATAACCGAAATTATCTACGTCGGAATGGAGGAATACATCCCTCACACAGTGAAAGTTCCTAAACCAGGGTCCAACGGCTGGTTCAACAAATCGTGTGACACTGCTCGCCAGCAGAAGATCAAGGCCCTCAGAACCTACTTACAAAACCCCACTGTAGAGAACAGACAAGCCGACGTCGAGTCCAGAAACAAATATAACGAAGCGGTTCGCAATGCCAAAAACCAGCATGATATAAAAGTTAGGCACAGGGTAATGTCGCAGCGCAATGGCAGTCGGTCTTTCTGGACGCTGGCCAAGCAGATTGAAAAGAACTTCTCACACAGTAGCCTTCCACCACTTACGTGTCAGGATGGAACTATTGTATTCGACTCAAAAGCCAAGGCGGAAGTGCTAGCCAAGATATTTGCTGCCAACTCCACCATGGACGTCTCCCCCACCGTCCAAGTGCCGTCAATTCAAAGGGTTCCCTACACTATGCAGGAGGTAACATTCAGGCATAAGACCGTAAGACGAGTGCTCTTGTCGCTCGACATCAACAAAGCTTCTGGTCCGGACTTGATTCCTGCCATTGTACTGAAGAGGTGTGCACCGGAGCTTGCTCCAGTTCTTTCGCGTCTCTTCCAGATATCTTATGAATCCGGCACCTTCCCAGAAAACTGGAAATTTGCTCATGTCCAACCGATCCCAAAAAAGGGATCTAAGACCGACCCTTACAACTACAGGCCTATAGCTCTGCTTTCTGTTTTAAGTAAGGTGATGGAGAGGTGCATAAATCGCGAGCTTCTGGACTACCTCGAACGTCACGGCTTGATTAGCGACGGGCAGTATGGTTTCCGGCACCAACGATCCACAGGGGACCTCCTAGCTTACGTCCCTCAATTGTGGAGTAAACTCATCCAGTCTTATGGTGAGGCTCATGTCATTGCTCTTGACATCACGAAAGCGTTCGATCAGCTGTGGCACGCTGCCCTCTTAAACAAACTTCCATCCTATGGCCTCCCAGAGAAGCTTTGCAGATGGGTGGCTGACTTTATCTCTGGCCGCAAGATATCCGTCGTAATTGATGGGGGTTCTCCTCTTCATCCCACAACGTCAACGCGGGTGTTCCCCAGGGATCGGTCTTGCCTCCGACACTGTTTCTCTTACATATCAACGACCTCCTTTCCTGCACGATCAACTCAATCCACAGCTTCGCTGATGACAGCACTCTACATGTAGGAATTCAGAGTGACAAGCCGATCTCTGCCGCTGAGTTGGAAAAAAGAAGACTAGCGATGACTACCTCTCTGACAAGAGACCTGGAGGCTATCACTGCGTGGGGACGCAACAATCTTGTACAGTTCAATGCTTCCAAAACACAGTACTGTACTTTGAATAACAAAAAGCGACCTAGCGCTCATCCGGTTTCGATGGATGGCCGAGTTCTGCCAAAGAGCCATTCCTTTCGGCTGGTCGGAGTCCAGATCACCGAGGACCTGATCTGGCACGAACACATCTCGTCAATAGCAGCAGCTGCTGGGAAAAAGCTAGGGTATTTGTTTAGGGCTAAGAAGTACTTTTCTTCGCATGACCTTCTCACTCTATACAAGGCCCAGATAAGGCCTAGCCTCGAGTATTGCTCGCACGTTTGGGGTGCTGCCGCCCCGACTACATTATCCATGCTCGATGCTGTCCAGAAGAGGGCGGTCCGACTGATCGATGACTCTTCTCTAACACTCTAACAGACAGTCTCGGGACTCTTTCGCACCGGCGGGCTGTCGGCGATCTGGCTCTTTTCTACCGTTACACCAACGGGCTTTGCTCCTCAGAGCTCTCTTCCATGATGCCGTCGCGCGATGTTCCCGCCAGACAGACCCGCCTAACTTTGGCGTCCCATCCTAACCGTGTCGAACTTCGTACATCCAGAACCGGCCGATACGACCGCTCCTTTGTCCCAAGGGTGTCGAGATTGTGGAACAATCTACAAGAGGAAGCTTTTCCCAGTTCTATTAACCTTGGGCAGTTCAAAAATCGTGTTAATAAAATTTCTTTGGGATCATCATAGCAGCTGCGGTGTTCCGGCATTTAGGCTTCTGCCTGCGCGGCTGCTTCGATATATATAAAAAAAGAGCCATTCATTTCGGCTGATCGAAGTCCAGGTCACTGAGGACTTGATCTGGCACGAACACATCTCATCAATAGCGGCATCTGCTGGGAAAAACTAGGCTATTTGTTTAGGGCTAAGAAGTAAGTACTTTTCTCCGCTAGACCTCATCACGCATCATTCCGCCGCGCGATGTGCCTGCCAGACAGACCCGCCTGACTTTGACCTCCCATGCTAACCGTGTCGAACTTAGTACATCCAGTACTGGCCGATACGACTGCTCTTTTGTCCCAAGGGTGTCGAGATTGTGGAACGATCTACAAGAGGAAGCTTTTCCTAGATCTACTAACCTTAAGCAGTTCAAAAATCGGTTTAACAAAATTTCTTTGGGATCCTCATAGCAGCCCCGGTGCCCTGGCATTACGTAGGCTTCTGCCTGTGCGGCTGCTTCGTTATGAAAAGAAAAGATGTCACAGTTTCTGTTCAAAATTCACGTAATGAGTGCGATTATAAAGCATTTCTATGAAAATGAATGAATATATCAGTGATAATGCAGTTTGGGGTGAAGTATTAGATTAAGACGTACCTTTTTCTGTACTTACATCAATGTCTGAGTAGATTTGTATTAGCTGACTCAGCAAGTTGAGAAGAAACGAATTGAATGAATAAGAAAACGTAGATCGTATTGTGCTAGTCTGTTTGTGGTTCGAAAGAACCATTTCTGTCTTACATTTCACTACTAAGTGCATAGCTGAAAGACATGTTAAGATACGGAAATGAAATATGTCTTCCAGGTATAAGCTTTAAAATTATGCATTTCTTGGAGCTCCACGAATTCTTCATCCCTAGTGATAACTAATTGTAACATGAGAGCCTAACTCCATTCCAATCAATTCCATCGGGAATTTAAGTGTTATAGGTGTCTTACGTAATAACCGCACCTGAATAGGTCATAGATCTAGATGTTGCTTCAACAGTTATAGTCAAATACCAGAATTGATGACAGTAGCAGAAATCATCGTGCTCCACTGCTTAGACGCTGTACCTTTTGATTACAGCGACGTTTACAGACATTTCACAAAGAAGCGCCGCATTTTCGAAGACCTCCGCGTAATAGCAGTGGCGTACGATTAGTTTCGCTACTGTCATGAATTTGGCTGAAATGTTCTAGGATGGTTACCATTGTTGGAAGATTTTTGGTAGTGTTACTCCTAATCCCGATACAGATACACTGAAGATAGGATATTGCGCACGTGGGCGGAGCTTCGTGACGTCACCCGGAGAGTTATCGGCTCGTGGTTGCCAGCGGCAGGATTGTCGTAACGTTACTGCAGTTCACGTGTATCGTGGTTAATATATAATATAATATATAGTGCGATTTTTTGGTGGTTTTGTGACTTATTGTATTAGTTATACATACCTTATATACCCTGTGTGGTTGATAAATTGATAAAAATGCGGTGTGCTGTTGTGGGATGTAATTCCGACAATCGTCTAAACGGAATCTTTGCAAAGACATGAAGTTCCACAGTTTTCCTCAAGACCCAAAATTAGCAAAAAAATGGCTACTTCTCACAAAAAGATAAGACAATGTCAATGTGAAAAGCTCTAGGATTTGCTAGAAAATGCTCTAGAGGATCTGAAACGACGCTTCAGCGTCCAATACCTGTTAACAAGACGTCTTAATCAAGATGTGATAGAAAACTTTTTCGAAGTAATTAGGGTAAAAGATGGTATTCATGACCATACAAGTCCTCTAGAGTTTAAGTATAGAATAAGGTCATATATGTTGGGGCGAAACGAAGGCGCATACTTATAGTCAGAGGATACTCCAGATATTCCACTAACCACTAACCGCATCATTAACGAGAATAAACTGAATGCACCTGAAGTATCAGCTGACTATACCGAGCAAGTTTTAGTGGAAGAAATAGATGAGCTCGAGTATAACGGGCTGGAAAATGTGGCCGGCTTTGTTTGCAATAAATTGCAGGATGAGAGGTTGAAAAGTTCCTCAAATGAAACTTATTCATGGATAGACTATCTTAGTGAGGGTGATGGATTATCAAAACCTTCCGCAACTTTCAAGAATCAAATTGAGAAGCTGAACAAGGTATTCACTACATTCAATGAAGACGGAATAGTGACAAAAGAGCAAAATCTTATAGGTGAACTTCTGTTGAAGAGCAGCAACATTGACTGCCCTGAAAAAGCAAAAAAACTGTTTTTCAGGTCAAGGATATTATTTCGGATCAAATAACTGAATAAAAGGTTGAAAGACCAGAAAAATCGTAAAAGGAAATGGAAAAAAATTGTTGCTTAGACGGTCATGTCCATTTATTGTTATACCACCACCTTACTGCAAAGAGAAGATAACTCCATTTTTCTACTTTTCGAGTTGCGTACATTTTCACACTTACATCAAGTACTAAGGATGTTCTGTGGAATAAGGATAAATGTAGTACAGTATTATGCCATGAACATGTTAATCCTGCTCCACAGAACATACTAAAATATAGGTAATGGAGAAAAATGCGTATCTTGTTTTTACAGTGAAGAGACGATACGCTCTATTGTGGAGCTAGAAGCCGTTTAAGCTATAACCTGTGAAATAGGAATTACAGGGTTGAAATGAAACGACACCTCATATGTGAAAATCTATCAAGCCGTTTGATCTGTAGCCTATGAAGTAGGAATTACAAGGTTAAAATCTTTTATGAAAATCCACCATTTTATCTATTATAAAATTTCAATGCAGCTAGTGTCACTCGCACCGCTAAGACGAGCCGTTTGGCCTGTAGGTGAAAATATGCACGTTATCCGTATCAACCCAAATGATAATCACTCTCCGCGTGACGTCATGCGCGCCGGCGGACGAAAATCGAACAACGGAGCATACGGTCCTGCTCCTAATGGATGATATAGGTGTGATACAGTTTGTAATAATCGCGAACGCACCCCGTAAATGACAAGAGCCACGTGACCTTTTCTGATTGACATTTGTGATTTTTTTTATATAAATTTGTTTTTCAAAGAATGGAAAGTTTTTTTAAATTAATTTAGCAATTTCAAAAATCAGATTGATTCTTAAGTGGAATATAAATTAAAACGTTTAGTAGTTCAATCATAACTATACCTACTCTAGTCAAACAAGTGAATATTTGCTGCTAAAATATTTGCAAAACATGTCAAATGAGCAAATAAAATATTCCAATGCAATATCAAACGTTCCTAGCACAGGTAAGTTGCATTAAAAAAAATCTGTTATATTTAAGTAGAACGTTAACCTCTACAGAAGATGATGATAG
Organism: Acanthoscelides obtectus; assembly: GCA_963669975.1. Lineage (NCBI taxonomy): Eukaryota > Metazoa > Arthropoda > Insecta > Coleoptera > Chrysomelidae > Acanthoscelides > Acanthoscelides obtectus. Next base: position 33,241,791 of record CAVLJG010000009.1, read on the forward strand.
TAGAGCTTCAGCATCAATAAGCTACAGGGAAAGGAGACGAGAAGCACACACACAGGCTGAACAAAAACGTAGGGATGCCATCAAAAAAGGATACGATACATTACAAGAGTTAGTGCCCACTTGCCAACAAACTGATATATCAGGTAAACATTGCCCCAAACTTATTGAATAAGCTGATGATTCAAACCATTACATTAACCATAAAATATCAACACTCCGCCAGAATAGCTTGTTGTATTAATAGGATAGCCAGACAATATTAACATTATCAATATTTCAGTAAGTTTTATCATACTTTCAGGATACAAGTTAAGTAAAGCAACAGTACTACAAAGGTCTATTGAGTACATCCAGTATCTACAACTTCAGAAAAAGAAACAGGTAGATGAAAGAAATGCCTTAAGAAAAGAAGTAGTTGCTTTAGGGATAATGCAAAGGAATTATGAACAAATTGTAAAGGCTCAACAAACCCAACCTGGTCAGGCTGATACTAGGGTATCAGATGAAGTGAAATTCTCAGTGGTATGTAAAGTAGCTATCTGTATCATAATCATACTAAAAACCAATTGTTAACATCAACAACTTGGTCTTGACTAAAATAGTAGATGCACTAACATAGTATTCCTTCTCCAACATTAAATAGGTACTTTAACATGTTAAATGCCAAGCAAAATGTTAGAAAAATGTCCATCAGGCCAAAGTCCAATTTTGTGTCATTTGCTCTGCTTATGTCTTACAGTATACAGAAATATGTTTGATTCATTTATTTATGATCACTTCAGCTGTTTTCACAAAATATTGAGCGGTCCCCAGGGACCATCATGGCGTGGCGGGAAACATAAGCCTAGCCTATCTTAAGCTAAAACTAAATACAAAACAGTCCATATGGACCACAGTGGCGTAATAGGCCCATTGTGAAGTGGTCCCATGGGACCACCATTGTATTTAACATGTTAAAAATAATCTGAAGAGCTGAAAAATGTGGGTGTTTGAATTAGTGCCCAGAAATGTATGCTTAAATGCATTATTCCTTGGCCACTTAAATCATAGAGTACCGGTACTTTTTCTCCATAAAAAAATAGAGCACATTACCTCTGGACTTGTGTATTAGAGAGCAGAAGCTACTATATTAGCTAGCCTTTTGCAATAGAGTGCTGGACTGCACAAGTGAGTAAATTGATTCTTCTCAAATATTCAAAGTGAGAATCCCACCTCTCAAACACAAAACATGTATCTAGAAGTCAGATTTCAGGGTTCTATGAAAATTTAGTATTAGTGTCATGCATTTCAAAAAATTTGTAACTAAGGGTTTGTAAAATCTTGAATCAAAATTTACCAATCTCCAGAAAATATACAAGATGTTTCAGAACTATGGTATCAAACTTGAACAGATTATTCAGTGTAACAGTAGAAAACATTTGAGTATAGGGACCCACATCCGAAAAAGTGTCACTGCGGCACTAAGACGCATTAAAATTTAGAAAGATGATGAATTGCCTAAATAGGATTTAATGCATTTGATTTTTGTCTTTTGTACATGATATCATCACAACAATTATTCAAAATGTCTTCCTCTAACCTGAATACACCGATTTAAACATCGCGCATGATTTCGGCGGACTTGACTAAAAATTTGATACTCGTTTTGAATGAGTTCAAATGCTGCTGTAATTCGTCCAATTAAGTCTTGCTCTGTTTCTACTGGAGTTTCGTAAACCAAAGACTTTACATGTCCCCACAGAAACAGTGTATTCAGGTTGGAGGAAGACATTTTGAACAATTGTTGTGATATCATGTACAAAAGACATATATTAAATGCATTAAATCCTATTTAAGCAATTCATCGTCTTTTTAAATTATAACGCGTCTTAGGGCCGTAGTGCTGTAGTGACAGTTTACCGGATATGGGTCCCTATACTCAAATGTTTTCTATTGTTACACTGAATAACCCGTAGAAGTTTGATTCCTTAGTTCTGAAACACCCTGTATAAACATAACCAAGAAATAATCCCTCTAAAGCATGAAATGAAATGCATTGACATGTGAGGCGGCTTGAAGTAGGACGAGATTATATGAGAAAGTGCTCAAAAGCCACTGTGTAAACTGAACTAAACTGAATTGTCGCTCTAATAAATCAAATAGATTAACTTGAAGCTCTCCATCACTACTGTTTCTTGAATGTTTTGTCCTCAAGGAGTAGTAGAGATTTTGCAAATTCAGTTTTGACAAAGTCTTAACAAAAGACTATTTGACCATTTTTAGAGTTTTTCTTATTCAATGCACCATCTGTCTTTATAAAATTGTGTCCTGTACTTATATTAGTCTTTCAGTAATATGGTATACATTAAATTATTTAGAAAATATTTGGTCGTCTTTATAAAATATTGGTAAAATATCCAGAGGATTGTCCTTTAACCACAAAACTTTCACAGTGAGGTTGAATACTATGATTTCTATTTATAGTTTCAGGTTATAATGGACACTCTATTTGAGACATTTGGATCCATATCATCAAGCAACTTCTCTGAATTATCTGCAGGTGTATTTAGTTGGCTTGAAGAATGCTGTAAACCTCAAACCTTGAAGGATACGGTTTTTCAAGTTTTGCACAGACACAGCACACAAATGAGGAGATAGCATTCAACCTTTTATAAATTGCAAAATTTGTTTTGTTGGGGTTTGTCAATATGGTTAGTGTTCATAAATTTTGTTGCATTTATTGGATTAAAGACTACTGCTGGGTGATATCAAGAAATAAGAAGCTCCTAACATGGGCGCCTGCAGACATTTTTCTAAGGGGAGAGGGGCAATCATAGGCAAAAAATAGCTTATTGAAAGTGTGCCAGAATTTTTTGAAGATCTGCCCCCAGATCCTAAAAATCCCCAAAATTGTACATAACATCATGCTAAACATGCAAATAAGGCCCAACAGGATTCTGGCACTATCCTGTGGGCACCCATTGCTGCTAATAGCAATAGTGTTAACTATTTTCAGTTTACAATATTAACTTTGGGTATATTTTTTAAGGATCAATACAATAATGTTACTGTTTTCAACCAAAAATATGTTAGTTCTGTAAAATAGGTCTAATAACTTGTAAATATTGTTGTTTGCTATGATTAAATTGAAATTATAAAATATTTTTTTTTTGTTTGTTTAAAACAGCAACAGACACCAGATGCAACGGGGCCTCCAATTAGACAAAATTGCGTTTTCCAGAATGATAGTATTTTCGTTTTTCACTTGTCAACTGCAAGCTTTGTATATGAGTTTTGGCGAGAAAATACCAAGCACCATCCGGATTACGTAACTTAAAAAGTGACAGATCGATTTTTAATTGACGTCTTTCCGAAAAAATATCGCCTTGGAACTAGTTATCGTTGACTTCGAGTTCACTTGTAGTTGCTGTGCGTGTTACCTAAACAACAAGACACTTAAGTTATATGGTTTGGCTCTGATGTGATGTAACATCTGTTTCAGAGATGCGACTAGTTGGGGCCTTTCATAGATTCTGTGACAGAAGCTGTATATTGCCGGAATGAAGGTCGTTGTGCCAGTCCATCTTAGGTGGTGCTCATAATTAATGAATGGACTAGCGACTTCTTGGTACAAAAGTTGACATTATACCTATATTTATTGACATTAATCGATTTTTTACGTAACACCCCTGTCGCAATTGCGTGATTGCCCGTTTATCATCTTGCATAGCCGGACTTTGCCTAAACGTAATTTGGAATTTGGTTTTTAACACTGCAATGTGCTTCTACCAGATCATCCCCTTTCCACAAAATGACGCCAAGATAGTCAGCAGAATATTTTCATGGTCCACGAACTCCATAATAACTAAAACATCCCTCGAGGAGAGCTAATGTTGTTAGTTTTTGATTTTGATCAGCCAGCGAACTGCCCATTTCAATACCTCATTCACAGTGCTTTACAACCTAATGTGAACCAGATTCACGGATCTCGACTGGGCCACCAGGGCAGCGTCACGAGCCTGGAGATTTCACAGCCGCTGGAGGAAGGGACGTGATTCGTGAAAATAGAATAGAGGATTGTTCCGAGAACCGAATCCTAAGGAACAAGCCTATCTGATGGCATTGTAAACATTATTTTGATATGAAATTTCTTACCTTCAAGGATTTAAAAAGTTTTAGGAGACTAAATAAAAAGCCCTTTTGGATTAGTTTATAGAGGTGAAAGTAAGTTACTTATTTGTTTTGAGAATGTTCATTGTGTGGCTGAGTAGACTAATTCTAAAAAGCTAACCGAATTTTGGTATCTAAAGCCCTAAAAAACTCATCAGTATCATCAGTTGTTTTAGGAGTGTAGCTAATAAAATGTCTTCGTGTATCTAACGGATTTCTGTTGACTATCAACGAAGAAAGACAAACTGGCACCGAATAACTCGGTACATGCCAAACAAATATTTTTTTTTCAAATTCCCAACCCACAAAGCGTATTTTCATTCATCAACATCCAATCCCACTTGGAGATTGTGAATGTAATATATCTGCTGGCCAGTGGCGTAGCAAAAGGGCACAGATTGCATTACAAAGTAAAGGCTTAACTGTTGACGAAACTGCTACAAAAAATAGAGGCAGTTCGTCTTTATATCGAAGAAAAACAGGATCCCATTGTGGAAGAGGCAATAGATATTGCTACAAAAAAATCAGAAGATATTCCAACAGAAAGAATACTTCGTCGTAAAAAACGGGTGGTTGGTGAGATGGCCAGTGATGCAGAACTCGCACTGCAAAAATATATGTTGTTAACCAATTCAGACAAGATCGAGGTCTCTTCAAGACCTAGCTTCATTGTTCGAGATCGTACAAAGAAATACTTTGCTTTTAGCGAATACTGAAGAACTGAAATTGGCTACATCCAAATTTACTGATTTTTATGATGAGGTCTCGGAAAATGGAGATGCCAAGACTGCTAAGACACTTAAAAGCCGCTAATGTTACAGTTTCTGATTAGGTATCTCTAGATTTTTAAAGTTTATTGTAGAATGGGATTTTACAGAATCTCTTCCAAATCTTATGATTGCACTAAAATTGTTCATGACAGTTTGCGTGTCCGTAGTTTCATGTGACAGGAGTTTCAGTAAACTAAAATTAATAAAAAACTATTTGCGGGCAACAGTGACCCAATCGCGGCTTGCAGCTGTCAAAGCTAGAAGAGATTTTAATAGTAAGATAAAAATATTGACTTATTTTTATTGTTTTTTTGTTCAATATTTTAAATGATCCTTGACGTTTATAAATCATATAAAATTTATTGCTTTTGACTTTCGATAGGGTGACACCACCAACTTCCGCACCGGGTGCCACCTAAGGTAGCTACGCCACTGCTGCTGGCGCCAAAAGGAATCCGAGATGTTGAAATAAAAAATTTACTGACGTTTCAGCCACTTCAGTGGCTCTAAAATTTGCAATCTAAAGTGAAAATGACAAAAAAACATATATTTATGTCCTGTCGACAATTTGAGTCTTTTATACGAGGGGGTACCAAAAAAAACCAATTATTTTTTAAAAGCTGTTTATTTTCAATGTTTTCACAAAGTAACCTTATCTCCTTCAAAATACTGTCCACTACAACTAATACACTTGTCCCACCGGTGCTTCCACTGCTCGAAACGTTTTTTGAAGTTCTCGTTAGAAATGTCTGACACCTCCTCCCTCGTTTTTTTCTTGACCTCTTCAATGTCCTCAAAGCGGCGTCCTTTCATGCCCCTTATCATCCGTGGAAATAAGAAAAAGTCGCATGGAGCCAGGTCAGGCGAATAAGGTGCGTGAGACAGTGGAACCATGCCAGTTTTAGCCAGAAACTGTCGAACAAAGATGGCGGTGTGCGCAGGTGCATTATCGTGGTGGAAGAACCAGTCTCCCGACTGCCACAAATCGGGCTCTTTTTTGCCGAACACTATTTCGCAATCGTCTTAAAACCTCCAAATAGCACAAGCTCTCGAATTTTTTCATCATTTTTGTCGATTCGAGCAGTTGATGGACGTCCAGAGCGAGGTTTGTCATCAATCGACATGACGCCATTTTTAAATCGAGCAAACCACTCGTACACCTGAGTTTTTCTTATAGCATCATCTTTGTAAGCTATTTTCAACATTAAAACAGTTTCAGCAGCATTTTTACCAATTAGAAAGCAAGTTGCACGTTGCTCACTGAAGTTTGCCATCGTAAAAAACGGAACAAGCACGAAATAGCTCTAGCAAAAATAATGACTACAGAGGAACGAAATAAGCCAGATGGACAACTCAGGTGGCACTGAACTGGTAATGAGTTGCGCTGTACGCCTCTAGGGGCAGAAATGTGTACTACACAAGCTTCGCCCATTGCAATGCTATTCCGGTTATTTTTTCGTACCTCCTCGTAGCATTGCATTGTTAATTGCACTCTGCAAACTCACAGTATAATAGAGAACTGCCCGAGGCAAGGATCCCAGTTACCAAAACACGTCCAGCGTCTCTAAAGTGACAAGAGAGCATGACGTTATTTATTTTTTTTATGTATCAGACCGACACCCTGACCTGAAAGCGCCAGACGATTGCGGGAACGGAAAATCTCGCCCAGAACAGTTGTCCAAATACACCAGCCTCATTTGGCGACAGGGAGAACAAGGAGGTTGATTAGTGTGATAAGCTGGGGATATTACACCACACAATAATTTTACAATAAGTTTTTTATTTTCTTACAACAAAATATATAATACTCTTAAATATAACTTTAAAAATATTACATAACTGGATATTCATTGGCAATATTTGTAAAATTCAATAGTGAACAACTAACATTCTTTTTTGTATCACACAAAATGATCTTGACCATGTTGGAAAAAAGCTGTGTATAATGCGGTTTTTCCGAATACCGTTCATAATGATCCAAAAAGTCTTGTAGCTTTAAAGTCAAACTGTCATAATTTTTCTTAACAATCTCCAATATCTGCTCTTCTGTTGGGGTTGATAAGTTATTCGAAGCAAGCCACTGCTCGATTTTGGGATTGAAATGCTTTATTATAGCTCTGACGTTGAACAACGCGTTATTGAGTTTCAAGGCGTCTTCTTTGAAATCACCCTCACTTGTAGAGTATCGCAGACCTGCAAAAAACATTCTGATGACAGGATGTATGGATGCTTAGAATGTAGCTTTCTCTTATGTTTATTCGTTGCAACGAATTCGAATAGGTTAGGAGCTAAACATACTTTTAGATGGCAGTAACTTTTTGCTCTCGGAAAATATTCAGGTAGCCAATCTTGCTGGATGCAAGGCACACATTCTATCTATGATGCTATGCGAATTCATACAGATTATTGTTTAAAAGCAAATACCTAGTTACCACCTGTCAGTATATTTACCCAATAAAAACATTAAGTGATTTAATTTGATTTTCATAGATTTTTTGGGCGTGCTAGGCTTCATCAATAGAATCTCGTGGTACTAAGATGGGAAAATGTACAATTAGTATTTATAACGTGAAAGACATTTCTTTACAACGATTCTAATTGAAAATAGGTAGGATTCAATGTTTCTGTTGGCCCCTTCCATTATCCATCAAAAATGTTGGTTTGTCTCCAATATTTTGCATTTTTCAATGTTGTGTTGGGAATACATTTTTGTTAACAAACTTCAGACTGAACACTCAAAGAAACAAGAAGTGGAATGAAATAAAACCAAAATTACCAGAAAACTGTCCAGGGAAAAGCTCAATGTTAAGGTACATGCTTTTTGCTTTCATTTAGCTTCAGCTGCTTTTTGAAATCCACAGAAACCTTCATCATTTTCGTCAGTTTCTGGGTCACTAGGACTGTATGGAAAGCAATTTTATATTTTTTCGCAGACAAATACGAATTTAGTACGAAATGTCAACAATTGTCAAACTGGTGCTAGCGGCTTAAGCGCCTGATCAACTTGTAGTATAAACTTGCACTCTGACTACGTAATTTTTGGTTCAAAACAAAATAATAACGTGCCAGATGCTTCTGCCTAGACCAAATTCGTTGATTGGTTGAATTCAATGAAACTGAACATAATAATTGATTAACGTATTCATCACCATATTCTACATGTATATACATATGCTAGGTAGAATTTGTCAAAAGACCGATTGCAAAATTAGGCAAGAATGACTGACAAAATTATACTAGTTGCGACACCTTACATTGCATTACATGTCTCTTTCAAAGAAAACTGTTTATTCAGCATGTCATGATCCTTCCGAGGAAAGATAACCCTTTAATCTCCCGCGTTATTATTCTGAAGACTTTATATTCTTAGATTTTGTCAACAAAGAAGAAAGCCTCATGACCTGCGGCAACTGTCCGAAAGCTGGCAACGTTGACACCGCAAGCCGGTGGATATACTTGTAAGTAAAAGTGTTTTGTGGCACACGGCACAGAAGCCCGTTTTCACGCAGACACGGATTTCATTTGAATTGAATATCATCCCCAGAACACTGGTCTAATCATATTAGCAAATTTCCCCGAAATAATTGTAAAGTCTCGTTTTATTGATACAAGATATTTAAGGGGATATTTAAAACATGGACGCATAAAATGGGTACACCAATTTTTGTGGAAAACTTTTTATTCAACAACAAAGAATGAGAAAACGTGTTTTTTTAGGATTAAAGTGAAAGTGTTGGCAGGAACGAAAAAACTCTTCAAATAAGATTTTTAGGTATTTATGCGACCTACAGAATGAGACCACATCCGACTAATATTAAAAAAGTTATGGCCGAAAACCGAAGCAAAGTGCAGGTTTTGGCACTTGTTGCTGATGCGACGATAATTTTAGGCAGCTACTTGAAATTCTTCAAATCCGTAGGCTTTATACTTCTAAATAACCACAACAAAATTCAAGTCGAGTCAAGCTTTTGAGAATTTCTAATTGTTTATCCCAAAACACCTCTCTCCTGGCCATCACTATCAGTTTACTAAGCAATATACAGTGTTCGTTCAAAGGGCATTTTATAGCAAAATACACGAGTTTACCTTGCCGATATGAATCACAAACCCTTCCAAAAGATAATTATTTTTATTCGAAAAACGAATGGATCACCTTTTGTTGCGAAGAAACCAATTTTTTGTGAAAAGCGACAGTTTACCGATAAGCCTCTCTCTCTCTCAGAACCGTAACAATTTGGGCATTATTGAAAAAATAAATCGTGCCTAAATGAATGTACACTTAAGTTGTGTGAATGGGTAACATTTATATTCCAATTTCCTTTAATGACTTTCATACTGTTTAGTTTGTGAGCAATAAAAAGTGATGAATATGTCCACAATCTACATGCATGAATTTCATATTTTTTCTCATGCTAAAACGTTTTACATTAATAGGGCTCATTATAGTGACTGGCCTCAAGATTCAATAGACATACTCAACAGATATGAACCGACATACACTGTTTCTGAAATTTTATCAAAGTAATATAAAAAAATATAAACATTCATACGTACTATATACCGCTGGTTTCCTGTTTGCAAGCCTAGATCATCTATGGTGTGTGAAAAACTGTTTGATCGCAATAAAAGGACACATAATGTGAAAAAAACATTTATCACCGAATTAAAAAAATAATAGAAAAAAGAATCTTTGTGGATTTGAACCTCCGTCCTGCGGTTCAGCGATCGTTACTCTTTCCCATAACACTACGACGCCGCTTGGTTTACTGGATCTTTATACCACTATACTTAACACTGACACATCTCAAGCGAACGTTGGAGGCATATCAAATCTGTTATAAACAATTAGAATACTCTTGGAAACCATACAAGATACAATGCTGAAACTTTAAATAATGTATTAGGGATTAATACCGAGCATTTTGCCTGATTTTTCAGACGGCCAGTTCGCTACAACTGGTTGATATTTGCCTGTTTTTTCGTTTTCTTGAGTTTATTTTCCAACATCGAACTCGCAGTCGTTTTAGTCGTACGAGATTTCGAAAACAGATGTATACTATATTAATACTTTCAGAAAAAAGATCCAGGGAATTATACAGGGTCCATCAGAAAGAACGCATGTTTCTAGATGAGTAGTACAGTCAAAATAAGTATGGGAAAAATAGTTCATTATATCAAAATACTCAGAAATACAAGCCATTTTTTTGAGTAAAACAAAATAACTACTAGTAGTAAGTACTAAAAACTATGTCGGCCATATGGCGCTCTTGAGCCGAAATGCAGGAATCAAGCCTCTCCCGAAATGAGCCCATTTCGTAGGCCAGCATCCGTGCAGGAATTTGGGTTACTTCTCTTCTTATTTACTCCTTCAAATCGACGAGGAACCGAGGCTTGTTTTTCTAAACTTTTGATTTCAGGTAGCCCCATAAAAAAATCACACGTTGACAGGTCCGGGGAGCGAGGAGGCCATGGAATAAGCCATGACGTGAAATGAGACGTCCTGGGAATTTTTGCAGAAGAAGTTTCATCCAAGTACGAGCTGTGTGAGATGTTGCCCCGTCTTGTTGGAACCACACTGCTCTGAGGCGTCGAAGTTCCGGAAAAAAAATTGTTCAGCATGTGGATGTAACGCTCTGAACGCACTGTAGCTGTTTCTCATCCTCAAAAAAATAAGGGCCAATAATCATCGTTGGGCCTACTGCACACCAAAATTTCGGGGTATGCAGGGGGTGCTCATGCAACTGTTGGGGGATCACTGGAGACCAATATCGACAATTTTGCTTATTGACGTATCCATGTAAATGAAAATGTGCTTCATCACTCATAAACAACGTCAACACGTTGTGTATAATCCCCTGGCTACAGTTGTTGACAAACTTGGATTTTGTAAAGAGGGAACAGTAAATCTTTCTTGAAGATGCGACGTACAGAGGACGCGCGGATCCCTAGGGAATAGGCACGCAAATGGACGCAGCGATTCGGCCTTTGCAGCGTGTCAACTCTCACTCTGTCTACGTTTTCGGGGGTTCTAACAGTACGGTTTCGCCCTGGCGGTCTTTTCTTCATTACACTACCTGTTGTATTGAATGCTTCCACCCATCTCAAAATGGTGTTACGGTCTGGTACTGTCCCACGACGTGGAACACGACAGTGAACGCGAAACTCACGTTGCGTTCGAACGACAGACTCGCCATTTTGAAAGTACCGACGTACAGTGAACACACGATGCTCAACGTTCCAAATCATCTTGCCAACTGAAACGGCACTTGTCCCACTATCCAACACGCCCTTCCCCACTCGATGTAGTACCCATTCGAAAACAAAGCCAATGTGTCTACAAATATCACCTTTCGTTTTGTGATCAAAACAATTTTTTTCAAGATTTCTTCATACTCTTGTATACATATTTAGAGCTGTCATTTTTATGCGAACACATATGAGCCTTAAAGGTTATAAAAAAATATTACAAACTGAAATGCGCTGAACTATTTACAAAGTTAGTATGCAAACTGAAGACACAATTATGTTTCAAACTGTCGTAGACTAGTTAGTATGTAGCATGTGCTAAGTGACAGCATTATTGATGACTGCATGACTTTGTCAAATAAGTTGGTCACGTAATCCAGTTTCTTTCCGAAGCTTTCCATGTTTTAAATACCCCCTTCAACAACTTGCATCAGTAAGACCAGACTTTACAATTATGTCGCAAATTAGGGGTATTTTCGTCTAATATGATTAGACAGAGGACTTGGTCTGGCACAAACACATCGCGTCAATAGCGGCAGCTATTGGGAACAGCTGCGCTATTTGTTTATGGGTAGTACTTTTCCCCACCTGACCTCCTCACTCTATATAAGGCCGTCCGTGGGCGATCTAGGTTTACCGCTACGTCAACGGACTTTGTTCCTTAAAGGTTTCCTCCATGATGCAGCCGCGCGATGTGCCCGCCAGACAGACCGGCATGACTTCAGCCTGCCATCCGAACCGTATCGAACTTCGTACATCCAGGACTAGCCGATACGACCGCTCCTTTGATTATGGGTATTGTAATTGTGGAACAATCTAAATGAGGCTTTTACCAGTTCTTCCAACCTTAGATAGGTTGATAATTGGATTAACAAAGTTTTTTAAGCGCCTCTGAGTAGCCGCGGTCTGCTGGCTTCTGCGGCTGCCTCGTCGTAAAAAAAAATCTGGTGCAATATGTTAATCAATTACATAATAGATGATAGTTTGGAAACCTCCACAGGCACTAGAGAATTCTTCGTTCCCGGATGAAGCACAGAGCTTTCGCCCATGATTGCACGATGCATCTCCAGGGCATTAAAGGCAAAATGAAATCAGTGCTCTGAGGATGTTCGTGCAATCATAGACGAAAGCTGGGTGCTCAACGCAAATCTGACGCAAATGCTTTCCAGAAATCTAGGATGTATGTTGAATATTTTACTTATCTCAGCTTAAATATTGGATTGGCCAAAAACGATCCACTAAGTTTTATTCAAGGAGTTTTAATCCTGGAGTGCACTTTGTGAAACTTAAGCTAAATATATTTCTGTGTCACTATTATTTACTTACCCATAGAGTAAATATTGTTGAAAACTTGATACATCCGTATTACTTCGTAATAAAGCTCGTCGTAACTACCAGGAGTGGGCAGAAAGTTATCACCATATGTTATAAAAAAGTTCAAAATGTTGACCACTTTTATCGAGAGTTCAAATATATTTATCTTTTTCCCTAAATAATTTTCGTTTTGAAGGATGAACCTTAACAGTGAAATAAGTGAAGTCCATAAATCCTTCCACATGTAATTCAGTCTTATCCTGCATTTCTTCTGATAACAAAGTATTCTTTGTATAACTCCCATACACAGTATGTACAGCTCCATTGGAAATTTCTTCATCATATGACTCAAAATGAATTCCACCAGAAGATCTAAAAAATGGAAAAAATAACTGTCGAATAAATTTATGAAGCTACAGGCACGGAAGCGTAGTTTTCAAGTTATACGGACGTTAAATGAGCGGTGTTGACGCACTTTTAAGATGGATGCTATGGGCACGTCGTTTGGATTACCAATACAATGACGCTGTAACTCAACATCATGGTCGTCTCATTTGATGACCCCAGTCAAAACAATCCCATTACACCAAACTTGACGCTTGAGACTTTTCACGAATGAATAATCGCAAAATTAACCACGCTGCTCCAATGGATCCGGTGAGGATGGTTCAATAAAAATAGACCACCTAACAAAACGATTGACGTGAAATCAAGCCGTCTGAAGTGACTCGATTTTACAGCTCACTCAATACTGGCAACTTGGATCCGTTGATGAAATTGTATAGATAATTTGCATTACAAGAGAACCATCTAAATCAAGACTGACATCAATGCGACGAAAAACGCTGGAGGGATTTAACGTTCGTATAACATGCCACTAGTACTTCAGTATTACAACCTCGGGCATTCATTACAAAATGGAAATAGACAATGTTCGTAAGCATAGAGTTTGCAAGAGGACCTACCTAATAAAGTACATACTAAAGGTTGAGAAGAAGTAGTTTTCTCTGAGGATAATTTTCTGTGTCTCATAGGTAGTTTATGTAAGAGCACTTTGAAGGACAGGTTGAAATCGTGCATCAGCGAATTAGCATATTGGTCCTCAGTAATACAACTCAATATCAAAAAACACAACTTTACTGTATTGGTGCCTGCTTCTGTTTTTGTGTCTTGCATTACAATTGAACTGAAAGAAAAATATGCACTTTAGTCTTTTTGGTTCTACTTTTGACACAACAGCGCAGACTGGAAAATTCGGCTTGAGTCATGAAATGTACAGATGACGGAGTGAGATGGATATCTACCCCAAACACATAAGTCGTCGTGTCTAGTGCGCACGGTCCTCCACAAACCAAACTAATTATGATAAACAGTATTATGCTCTGTGAATTCAAGTCAAATGCAATTTGGAACTATACATACCTCATACCATAGTTGTAAACGGCTCTCAATAAGAATGTGAAATATTTCTATAACCACAAACTTACCAATATTGGAAGAAAATGACAAGTAGATTTGATGGTTGTGAAGTAACATCAACAGTTGCTGGAGCTGCTGATAAGTCAGGTATACCCTGTACGTAATTTAGGGTGTTATTTGGTGAAGGAGGTGAACTTGTAGCATCTGTCTGTGTTTGTGCTAGAGTTGTTATGAAATTCCTACAAAACAACAATAATAATTATTCAGAAACACCAAATTTTACGGAATAAAAAGAAGTTGTATCACTGTCAGGTAAAACTAGTTTTCTTGTCAAATCTAACCGAAGAGGTTAGTTGTTTGTGGGCTGACTTATCTAACAAAACTGACTGGCCTTGGCTGGAGGAGGGTATACTTTATAGCGCGTGTCCATATATCCGCATCGTACATATCGAAATGCTAAGCAGATTTCATAAGTCTTGGTATGTTATTAAATACAAGTGCATCCATTAATCCGCATTGCACGTGCGTCGGGAAAGAAGAATAGAAACCGCCCGGTATAGGATTTTCGCAGATTCCCATAATCAGAAGCGAATATCACATGATCAGTATTTCCTGCGGTCCGTACCATCAGTATTTACTAGCAATTCCATCAGTGTTAAGAACTTCTACGTAACCTTATACATCAACACATTTTTTACACCGAAGCAGCTGCGCACGCAAAGGCGTAAATGCCAGGGCATATGAAACTTTGTTAATTTGATTTTTGAACTGCCTGAGGTTAGTAGAACTGGCATGCATCAATACGCTAGGTTACAAGTACAATAAATACACGTTCAGTGGTAAATACTGAAGGATCACAGTAAATATTGGACGTGTGACAATTGCCATACGATACCGATATTTCAAAGGCTGATATATCAGCTTTGTCGGCTTATCGGTCATTTGTCTTTTTCTGCACATATCGAGTATGAAGACGTTAACCACGATATGCCTATGTAAGTCATAAGACGATGCACACTAGAAAACCACTAACACGAAGCCGATTTCAATAAACAAGTTTCAAGGGATCAGTTGCTTTTGGATATTTGCATATAGGAAACTCTCGTTAATTCTGACACTAGTAATATACTTTGCGTTAGTGGTGACATCTACTGAAAAATTAAAAAACATATGAAAATGTGTGTTTACCCATCGATGCAAGATCGGCAATACAGCACTGGATGATTCCGTCACGTTCTGAATGTCAAATTCTCTTTGCCTTGATTTTTAGTTTATCAGCTTCAAATCTAATAAAAAAGCTTTCAACTCGAAATGATCAATTGAAACGTAAAACTAGAGTCGTAGGTAAGCATTATAGTAGACACTGGTTTCGTAAAATTGCGTTTCTGAAATGCAGTGTTCATACTCCCAAGTTTTTTGATAGGTTTTCTATATCTTGCAAGCGAGTTCAGGTTCATGAAACGGGTTTTACCAGTATGAGTCGCATTTTATTCGATTTGTTTTGAAGGCAGGAAATTTAAAGCTGTACAAAAAAGTTCAAAATCCCGAAAAACTGCGGCTTGTGGAAATATTTCATAAAATTTTCAAACACTGACAAAGTCGTTAGTACAAATTGTATTACATATATGTGTAAAAAGAAAGAGAAAGCGGGTTACATTGAAATATCAATGAAAATATATACATATTTATTTGTCTTTTTTTCTCGATTCAATAATTATGAACTTTATCAACTATCTGAATTGTATCGGTCGGACTGTATAGGCGTATAATAGCTAGTCGCTTCGTCCGATTCATATACGGCCAACTTAGGCCGATACTGCCTATACACATCGGTATCCGTCGATCTCAGTTTTGGTGTTGAAGCCAAGTGACTGCTGTGGCATTAATTTCAATACCATACTTTTTTGAAACAATCAATTTAGTTATGTGAAGAAACGCATCAATTAAATTTGAATTATTACTAAGAGGTTTATTTATACCTAGTCTCAAAAGTGCCGAAAGAACTGCAGGGTTATTCCGTCAAAAACCTATAGAACGACAAAATGCTGCCTAGATATGAGTCACCAAATAGTAAATTCCCTGTTTGCTCGGCATGAGCGCTGTGAGCCTCATCAAAAGCGTCCATGTATGGAGGAATGACTCAACGACACGATACGCTCAACGAACATGCTGCAAGCTGGAAGTCCGATCCCCATCATGCTTTGTTGGTTGCAGAATGCCGAGATAGTCTGTAGAGTATATTCAGAGAAGATGTGTAGTCAAGTAGCAGAGTAGCAAGATCACATCTGGATGATTGTGTGGATTGGTCTGCAAGTGTATAAAATCAGTGATATTTGCTATGTGAGAAATTTATTACTGAATATGCTGCCCATGAAATACACATATTAGCTGTGTTGTCCTTTCTGGAGGGAGGTTATGTTCAAAGTTATACATTACGATTTTCCCCATTCTTTTTTCCTGCGTTTTCAAAAGCTTTAAGAAGCGTTACGGGGAATCAGCACCACACCCGCGTTAAGCTACGTCACAGAAATATTAGGAATGACGCATCACATACAAGACATTTTCGTACGGTCTCACATCTAGGTGCTGATTTGTATTTTCTACTTGACATCGTAAAATAAATTTCTATAAAATTTAAATGAATGAAAATACAAATTAATGTGAAATGTAGTAATCTTTTTAGGTTTCATAAATATTCCTGTATGTACCATATTTTCCTATCGCTCATTTTTTTAAATTCAGCAAATTTACAAATGTTATTTCCAGGTTGAATAAGAACTAACTACTAATTTTTAGCTTTAAATACATCTCAAGTAAGTATATTTGAGGCAAAAAACCTTTGGAATTATCATCAACACAGACTATTTCACACATCCTCACTATGCACACATGTACTGCCGTTTCCTTCCAGCTATGGTATACAACTTACAGCTTACATCTCCAATAATGCCATCTCTGAAGCAGATGCTACATCACATCAGAGCCATACATTGATAGCTGAAGCATCATTACGTTTAGGCAACACGTATAGCTACGGGACGGGTACACATCAAGTGTACAAACAGCCAGTACTAGGTAGACATCTTGTAGAAAAACCTACATATTGCCAAAAAAAGAAATATGTAATGTCAACAAAATCGGCATAATGTTACTATTCAGGATACGTAATACCCCTGCCGGGCCAAGGCTGTGCGCCCCGGTTTCTCAATACGACTCAAATTTCCGGCAAATCCCCAGACTTTCGGGACCGGGATTGACCCTCGCAAGAGTTCATTCCTACTGAATTAAAGCAAAACCCAACACAATTCTCACTGCATAAATAGGATTACACATCTGCAAAATTCATGGGGGTATTTTCGACCCGCAACTTAAATGGAATATTCACATGAACTACGTGCTGCAAAGATTTGGGAAAGACCTGTATACGTTACCACGCCTAGCGGAGTGCGTGAGTACATTTGTGTTAAGAACAGTTTATTATGTGCTACTCCATTCGACCATGTCAAGTGTTTTACAGATCAGGCGATGCGATGATTTTAGGACTGATTCTAGACAGGTTTTTAGATACTTAGGGTTTTCAACACTGCTCTCTTAATACATCTTAGACTGTCGACCGTAAATACGAGAGCCGAAGGTGACTTGGTGCTATTACCGGTGCTCTGGTAGAGAAATTTGTCTGCGGCCCACTGCCCGATCCTAGTTCACACGCTAAGTTAAGGATTCAAAGGGTGGTGGGGTAGTTTTGTTAGAAATTGGACCCTTGGTGGTTCTTAGTGTCGGGGCCTTTTTCTTACCCTTTTGGGAATTTAATCGTGCAAATAATTTCACTCAACCATCGAGCGGAGGGGGACCGCCTACAGGGTTAGTCCAAGGCGAGTTTGAGTGAGGCTCACGCCTGGGAGGAGCAGTTCCCCCATTTTTGGAGGATCCTCATTGTTAGAGGGTTCTCCCTCCGGTTTTAGGGTAACATCTTGGACTTCCTACCAACGGTAGACCTTCGGAGTTCATTTTTAATTTTTTTTTTTGGATAATCATTTAGCTAGGGGGGTAATACATACATTCATTCATGTTAGCCTGTCCTCCAGGACTTCTCCTTATTTTTTTTCTTTTCTCGTTCAATCAATGTCTATGTACCTTGTGAATTGGTGAGGTGGCATCCAAAAACCAAAGTACAAAGAAACTCACCCTGAGGGAGCTAATAGCTACCAACTGAGCACACAGTTTGTTCGGGATAACATTTATATATTTGACTTCTGCACGGCACCAGTAAATAGAAATTGAAATTAAATTTGAAAGTTAACTCAAACAGTACATTTTTTAGAAGACAAAAAACCGACAGTAGTAACCGAAATGAATGGATTAAATTTTACTACAAGGACCTATCTACACACATTTCAAATGCTGTTTGGGCTTTAGCCCGTAAAATAGAAACTTCAACGCTGAAGTTTCTGTTTTATCAATTACCCAGTCATTTGCAATGTTAAGACAAATCTATCCTTGAATGTCAAAACCAAACAAGTCCTTTAATTATTGGTAGCCCATGAAATAGAGATTTCAAAGTTGAAATTTTTTACTGGAGTCCGCCATTTTTTTTAATAAAATTTTAGTATTTAGTGTGACTCGCACTATCAAGACAATTCTAGAGATATCTCATACGTTAAAATCCATCAAGCCTGTGAAATAGAAGTTTCAAAGTTGAAATTTTCAATTAAAACCCGCCATTTTGTTTTTATTGAATTTCAATATAGTCCGCGTCACTAGCACAGCTAAGGCCATTTGGACAGTAGCCCGTGAAATAGAATTTATTGTCCATTAGCCACTGAATGTGGATAGCGTTTACCCGCCCATAGGTATACATACCTCATGATTATTTACTTAAAAAACATCTAATCACATCAGTCTTGAAGCAAGGCGCACTTGCCAGTCAGTGATTTTTGTGTTTAAATTGATCAATAATGCTAGTGATGATTTAGCTTTCTTGGGTCAGTTATCATTTAACGTACCTGGGCTGACATCCCGAAAAAACGTCTCGTTTTATCTACCTGCGGCACGGACAGATAATATACATAATTCCCCTTTACATGTGATGAGTAGAAATTACAATTCTGCAAATAACCGGATTGGTATATTTAACTGCAGAATTGCAGACATAAAAAATACCATTAAAAAACAGCATGTATCTTTTACACTTTGTAGTCTATTACTTATTATTGTATTTTATATATACAGGTATATGTTATGTTCTGTGTTTCCTCACCCTGTAATTGGTATTTACTGTAGGGTGTTGTAATGAATACAATAAAATAAATTAAAATAAAATTATACATATACGCCTACGCGCAAAAAATAATCCTCTTTCTGAGGCACTCGAGTAAAACCTGAAAAAAGCCGATTCCTCCCTAATAAACCAAGGGAATGAGCGCGAATTTTAAAAGGCTCAAATGCCATAATAAATAATGCTAAATTAAATTGACAGATGTGTAAAGATTTCACTTAAAATTCTTGATACATACCTATTTAGATGGATGGCTTCATACAAAGCAAGCAGTAAAGCATTATTAGCCCTAACTTGTTGTGTGCGAAAACCCCCCTCGTCAGAAACAAACATATTACCAACAATATTTGTCAGTGAGGAGAACCATGACGCATTTTGTTGTTCAGCATGTTCACTATTGTACTGGTTACAAAAATCAGCCAAGGAAGAGGTTATGACTTGACTGTACCCTAAAATTATTTACCAATCATTTCCAGTAAGAATAGTTTTCCAATCAAGATGACTCCATCTTGGTATGAATGAGTTATAGACACACTACTTAGCTCTACAGTGTGTTCCAATATTCCGTGGACATAGAAGTGTCATGTATTTTTAGACTCAAAATAAGTTGATTGGACATGATTTACCTCTTTTCAAAAGTGATTTGTTTGTCAGTCAGAGGCCATCAAAGTTTTTTGTTTTTCTGTGTTCTACTAACCTTGGACAGTTCAAAAGGTCAATTAAACAAAGTTTCTTTGAGAACCTCACAGCAGTCGTGAGGTCTCAACAGTTAAGTTTCTGCTTACTCGGCTGTATCAATATAAAAAAATAATCCTTGTGAGGGCTACTTCCTATTAAAGTCAAAAATTGCAATAATTGTCAATTAACTATTTACATCACACCCAAATCATGCCTTCTGATGCCAGAAAAACTCATCTGTCATCATGTATTACTGAGTACTTATATTCCTCATCTTAGGCCCACAGTATCTCTTAAACTGTACACTAAAAACCTTTGTGTACATAGATACCTTTTATCTGGACATTATAATGTAAATATACTACAAATTCAGCCAGTTCCTCTGAAGGCCCTTCCGCCATATGTTTTGTATGGTCTTTTTTCAACTTATAATGCTGCATGCGTAACTTCCCAGTTTTGTGAGAAGAGTAGAGGAATACAAATGCTTTTCATATTTTTAATGCTTTTCTTAGATATGTGTAGTGTCGAAGCCTCATATTTTATTCTATTAACGTTGGAAAAAGCTCTATCAATTATGATTAATTGGTACACAATTTACAAACATTTGGATGAACAGACACAAAACATTTCTCCTGATATTATCACGTGCACTTGTAATCAAAGATTACAAAAAATAAGGCCATTATAACAAATTAGAATGAAGTCACCAAAACAATGATTCTGCCCAAGAATAAAAATTTCATTTAATTTTATTTACCATTTAGAGCCAGCTCATCATCCAAAATAGACAGCTTCACAACATAAGGATTAGTGGCATCATATTTTCTATAATTAACAAGGAGTGTAATAATCAATACTACATCATATCCATGTCTCTGCCTGGTTGGCACATCACACAGTAAATTCACCAAGCAGTCAAAGAGTGGGGACATCATTATATACTCTATCAATGTGTTTTGATTTATTGACTCCACACCAGTGGTAAGGATTAAGATCAATTTTAGACATAATGCTTTAACTGTGTCTAATGAATCACCTAGAAAAGATCACAAGAGAGAGAATTAAATTAACATTATTACCTCATAAACATGTTTATATATTAACCCTCTATTGCATATGGTTCCCAAACGGGAACATTATATTTTTAGCTTGTCTAGTGTCGTCATCTAACGTTTAGATCCCCATTTAATGCGTAAGATCCAAACTTGAGGCATTGGGCACCGTTCCGTATAGTTTTTCAACCGATAGATGTTGCTAGGAGCACCTCATGGTTTGCATTTGATTTGACAGCGTCGCAAGCGGCCGTTCCAGATTGTTATCTCACTTTTATTACAAGAAATAGCTCTTTTGCTGCATTTAGGTGAGTGTTTTATTTTTTTTATTACTAATTATTATTGTTTGAATAATACTGTACAAAATGTAATTAATTTTGATGATATTTGTTGCCACGAGGTAACATAACCCTAATGTTCCCGCTCGGGAACATTATGCATCCAAGGTCAATAACGGAAATAGTTTGTCTTCCATTCTTTACTAAATAGCATTTTCTATTATAGATCCAAACGACAATGGATTTCCCTGAAATAAAACCAGGTGCATTGTATGGGCGTAAAAGGGTTGAAGTTCAGTTTATTCGCGGTATTCCATCTGACAGCGAGGATTCGGAACTATCACATGACGAGGATCAAGGTGAGATAAGAAATGCTTCTCGGGCAACATTAGTTTATATTCATTTTATTTACAGTGGAAATACCAATATCAACGAATGATTTGGGCACGGAAGACTTGCAAGATGCAGATTCAGACCCAGATGATATTCCCCTAGCACAACTATTTCGCCTTCCACCTAATACCAGGTTTTTCTTCTCAAAAACTGACGATAATATATCTTGGAAGCAGTCAACAACTATGAGAGATCCTCAAGAAAATACATTTCTTGGTCAAAGTGATCTTCCAGAAGACATCTTACAGATACATGGTGCATACAGTTTTTTCAAATTTTTCTTCACGGATGAATTTCTTGCACAAGTTGTAGAACAAACGTGCTTGTATAGTGCACAGAAAAGGCCTAACAAACCAATAACCACAGATATAAAAGAAATAGAGCAGTTGTTAGGAATAATCATATGGATGTCTCTAGTAAGACAACATTCCACTAGGAGACACTGGGCTGCTGGTACTAGGATACCTCAAATTGCAGATGTGATGCCTATCAATAGGTTTGAAGAGCTTAAACGCTTCTGTACACTTATGCTTCAATTCTACCAACAATTGTTTTAAGGAATTCCATTGTAATTGAAAGGTTTTGTCTCTTTTGGAAATATATGTATGTATCCTTAAACGCATGATGTTCCCAATTGGGAACACAATTTTTTTTTTATGTTCTGAATAAATTTCTTGAAAATAATGTTTGTGCCTTATTTCTATGACCATTCACATACATAAAACATGAAATAAAAAAATCTTAACAAAAAAAACAAAATTCATGCAATAGAGGGTTAACAAGTATCACTAATACTAATATTATTAGTATTCATACTTGATGGAATAAGTGTCACACTCAAGTGTTTAGGTACTCATAATATAAAACAAAGGTGTTAAATATTACATCTTGTTTTGTATATATCTTGTTACAAAAAAACATTGTAAAAATACGAGATATATCTTAGGCGAATGTCACACAATCAATGTTTACTGATTATTCTGTCAGTGTCTGTGGATTTCTATTTAACCTAAGGTATACATCAATAGAAAGACAACCACAGTATAATTTTAAGGAGCTACTCAAGTCAGTTGTTATCATAGATCTCTGGTATACTACTACTTCTATTAAGTTCATGGATTTTGATATAGAGAAAGCACATACCTTCAAGGTAAGTTTGACACAGCGTTAACAACTTTTGTATCTGATCAGGCAGATTTTCAAACCCTGATAGAAATTCTATTGCATCTATTTGGTTCTCTACAGCCGTTTTGGATAGAGAATCCAGTAGGGTGCATAGGGTTAACATCCCATAAGCTACTCTAATGTTATTTTGTTGATCCAGTATCTTTACACATTGGTTAAATAAAATGTTAATATTTGGTTTAGCTGCTTGAAGCTGTTCAACAGACATCTTTTGGATCTCATTTTCAAGAGTCGCTACTTTGGGTTTAAGTAAAAAGAATTCGTCCCAGAATAAGGCGTTATGCTGCGACACATCGTCGCCTTTCAATAAACATTCATATATTTGCACCACTTTTTCTTTGAATTGTCTCTTTGAGCCAGAACCACTTCGCTTTCTCGTAGCCATTCTGCTTTATGTATAATACAACTAAACGTTTTTATAGTTGCCGAAACATGTTAAAATTGCTGAAAATGGAAATATTCACAATATTAATATAAAAATAAAAATTTCTCTCCTAAGTCAAAAAATTGTTGTCGGTGACACTGACATTTGTCAAAAATCTAAACAGACGTATACTGACAACACTGACGTTGATTTTCCTACAGGGTTGTATCTGTACCATATTCAACCTTACGAATAATTTTTTGAGCTAAATTGTTATAGTTGGCATTATACTATACATTGTACAGACTTAGGATACTATAATTTATAAAGTAATTATAAAGAGCTATGCTTCGGTATAACTCTAGATACGTATATGAATATGAGACATATAAGGGGATTCCAACAAGTAATAATACCTAGTACGGACCAGCTCCATTAATGTCAAAAAGAGTAGGAACGGTAGGCGCACGTGTCAAAGTTTAGGCGGTAAATTTAAGGAGGGAAATGGAGAGCTGGAAGAGTTTTGATTTTGTAGCATTTTAATGTTGAATATTTGTGACATCATACGTTATACGTATTTCTTAGTGTATGCATCAGCCCATGTTTGACATCTACACAACTTGGGAGCCAAGTCTTTGTTTGTGTAATAGCACAATCCATAATACAATCATCCCCTCAAATCATTGAACGTCCCTGACTTGAGTGATTGGCTGTGGAAATTCGGCTTGGAAACTACTTTATCGAGCTCAAAATTGAACAAAATTTTGCAGAAAAAGAGTGAGTATATCAAGCTATAATATTCCGATAAATATTTGCGTGGTAACCTGAACTCTCAAATGTAATATTCCAATGAAAAATCTATTCTCTAACAGTTTTCCATTTCTGTAAACTGTTGACAACCACGCACCTACGCGATCTGCGCATGCGCCCTGGCCGCTCAAAATAATATTGTCCGTTCTCTTGTTTCTTCTAGCAGTTTTACAAAAAGTGTCTGGCTTTTGACTTTATTTTCGTGAAAATCTATCTCTAGTGGAATAAATTATTCATGGATTAGCACACCTAGTATTCGATTGACCAAGTGAAGGTATTTTGAGGTAATTTACTGTTTAAATTTAGCAAAAACTGACAAGCAAAGTAGAGTGCCAATTCTCCTACTCTGTAATGTCTTGAGAAAATTCCTGAATAATTTTCATTTATGGTGCAACATTATTTTTTAAAATTTACAGTCACCTCCCAGGCATATCAGTTATTATTTAATGTAATTGAAATGCTCATAATTTTCAATATTGAACAATGAAATATAAATTAGAACAGTTAAGGCATTTGTACACAAAATGGACTGTTTGTGCACTTGATGTTTTGGAGTGAGAGCTCTTTCTCATGATAATTTTTGATCCATCCAATATTTTTGCTTAAATCAGCGATGAATAAATTGTTCTAGGTTCAATTTTGATTGTGGATTGCAAAGAGCAAAATGGTGTCCACAAGGCAAATGACTATAGGGAACAATGGCAATGGGGAAGTGTATCATAATCATCAGCCCCCCACTGAGGTGAGCTACAGGAGCACCAGAAATGGAGCAGCTGGGACAAGTACAAGCACTGCAATACAGAACACTAAACCACCTTCTCCACAACCAGTACAATCTGTATATTTTCTGGACCTTCCACAGGAGGTCATTGAGAAAATTTTCAGTTATCTGTCTTTCAAGAACATATGTCAGTTGAGACTGGTGAGTTTAATTTTTAACATATTTAATCTTTATTTGATTTCCTTCTGAAATTGTTGCATTCACTTTCTTTAATATTTTCATTCCCAACTGAAACTTCATTAACCAACTTTATTTTTTGAAATTAATTGAATATTTGGTCTTAAGCCCCTGAAAAATGTGTTTGGCCTAGATATGAGAATACTGTTGGGTACATCATGAATTTGAAACAAATTCAAATTAACACCAATTTAATATCTAAATGGAATACTAAAAATTATTCTATAATGACTAGGCTTTAAATATACTGAAAAATATATATTATATTATTATGGGTACTACCTACTCCTCATTCAATCTTTGGTCATCACAAGTATAAATCCAGCCCAAAATATGCAATTTCAAATAAATAATTTTGGAACGTTTTTTATAACCTAACAAATATCACACTAAAAATGATACCTATGATTTTTAAAATGATTATATATACACAAAAATATCCCTTCACAACTATTTAATACCTTTTTCACTTTCATCGCCCAATTACCAGATTGTTTTTAGAAAATTTTTGTTGATTTTTGACTTTTACTGACCTCTTCAGACATTTCTAGATAGTTAGATCTTCAATCTCTTAAGAACAAAAGAATAATTTTGAAACAAGTAACACTATATAAAAGTCCCAATTTTACCAAAGTATGACATCTTTGTTCTGTATATTTACTTTACCCATGTTTGAGGTATCTTTGGAGTAAACATTTGGTGTGTACTGTTGGTGAGATTTCACAAAGAATTTTGTACTATAACATAAAACAAGTATCATCTTTAGATGCTGGGCTTAGTTTCACAAGCTTACACACATTAACGTACCTTTATAGTAGCCATACCCTTAAACTCTTAGGTACCAAAATCCCTAATAATTTGCAAGTTGACATCAATAGTCTAGTAGAGTTCAGTATCTTACAAACTTTCTTAACCACAACATCTTGATATAGCATATTTACTAACTTAAATTTAGCCCACTATTAGTACCTAACAAAAGAGCCATTCCTGCAAAAATGTGCACACAAAATTTCCAGATTTTCTTGACATTGGCAAGTCAGTGTTGCAAATAACAGGTGGTGAAAGAACATGCATTGATCAGCATATCTAACAAACTGTTAGCTTCTTCCTTAGTGAATATGCTTCTGAAAACAAAGAAAAAGTTTTTAAAACTTGAGCTGCTTGGGCCTTAAAGATTTAAAAGCATATCAAAAGTA
Source organism: Acanthoscelides obtectus (assembly GCA_963669975.1). Lineage (NCBI taxonomy): Eukaryota > Metazoa > Arthropoda > Insecta > Coleoptera > Chrysomelidae > Acanthoscelides > Acanthoscelides obtectus. The sequence continues at coordinate 33,267,878 of CAVLJG010000009.1, forward strand.
AATGCATCAAAAATGTAAGGTCAAAATGTAGTTTTAATTGGATTATAGCTATTTAATCTCACTGTAAAAAATATTTACCTAGCTTTTGCAAGAATCTTATATATTACATAAAACAAAATTTAACATTATAATACTAATACAACTACTAATAACCTACAAAGCTTCATTAACAAAAAATGGTCTATGTTGCACAACTGTTGTTTTTTGTGATGCATTAATTTCTTGGAATATTAAATTAATTTTGAGAATGGAAGGAGTTTTGAAAAACACAAATGTAATCTTGGTATCACTATAACAGTAGCTGACATAACTAGGTAAAATCTCGTTAGCACCCACTACTTCTTATTCGAATCTGACAGAGTACCCTATACTCAGCTAAATTAACATTTTTTTGAACATATACAGCAAACTCCAGTTATAACATACCCTCCAGGGAGGAAAAAATGATCACTTTCTAACTGGAGGAACACTATAAAGGAAACCCATAAAAATAAATATGTAAATTTTTATTTGATTCAATTAAAGGACTAAATTAGCTAAACATACATTCTAGCTATGTAATATAAAAAAGATATAGTAACAGAACATTGAAATAGGACATAATTATGGATAGTTATGATTCTTCGAAAAAATAACTTATTTTTGTTTGTTGATTTTTTTTACTCACTTTTATATTCTCAATGTGCTTCTCGACTTTTATCAAAGCTTGTAAAAATTGTATAATCAGATCCGTAATTAGTAAATTGTAATAAAGTTTTAATTGCACAAAGTGCTTCAGAATAAATTGGATTTGGTTTGTTCACTTGTCCATCATCATCGCCGCTTTCGTTATCGGCACTTAGATCATTCGTTAGATAGTTTGACTCTTCAACTCTGGGCAGTGATTTCACAACCAATCTCTTAGGGGGACGATTATCATCATCAACTTTTTTCTATGTCTCGTACCACTGATTCAGAGGCATCACATCAGCATGGTTACTTACATGGGAGATCAACAGATACTGCAATCTTTCAATTTGTTGCACTTAAAATTGCCACCATTCCCTTGGATAAAACTTCCACTTGCTTTTAAAATGGGACCACTTATAGGAATATTTTCGGTTCTTCGCACCTCAGACCATCGTATAAGAGCTTGATCTACATCTGGCCATACGGGATTTCTAATTTTCTTAATTCTTTACGATTTATGTTCACTTGCAATTGTAGAAACTGTTGTTTTTGCAATATTTTTCCTTCTCGCAATTTCCGGTTTGCCGATGCCACTTTCGATATTTTTAATAATGTCTATCTTTTCTTTCAAACTTCTAGCTTTGCGCGTATCTGTCATTTTAACAAAAAAATAAATACTAAATATTCGCACAGTTAAATGCAACGTCCAATCTAAATCTACCTGACATCTCATTCCGCGCTATAAAAATTCCCAGAATATGACTACTAAGTGGGTAAAAATATTGAACCTTATAGCTGGAGTTGAAATTTTAATCAGTACGATATATCCAGTAAAACTACAAGACTATTTGGGCGGGTCCAATGAAATAAGTACGTAATAACCGGAAGTACGATATATCCCATGTACGTTATAGACTGAGTACTATATATATATATATATATATATATACAGTAATGGACAAAAGTATATATAGACAAATATGAATATTTACCTAAATACCGTTAAAAAGCGAATTCTTACTTCATTGCTCCATAAACAAATGCGTTATTAGTAGAAAAACTAAATTCCTTGTATTTACATTATCTGCAATGGACACAATACAAGTCTGAATATAAGCATTTTTTTATGAGGGACAAAAATATGTAGACAAATCCTTTTCAACATTAGTTTAGTATAGTTTCGTGTCAGAAGAGGATTAGTTTGTGTTCATCAAGTATTATGGAATAAGTTGAGTGATTTTAAGACCATGCCGCGTGGTCCAGAAATTTCTTTCGATGTGAAAACTACGATCATTGAGTTATACAATGATGGTCAACGTCAAGTTGACATTGCCAAAAATTTGAAGCTGAAGCGTAAAGCAGTTTAGACAATATTGAACAAATATAAACAGAAAGGTATCTTGAAAGCCTCTAAGAGAAGTGGTCAGCCTAGAAAACTAAATGCCAGATCAGTTAGATTAATAAAAGTAATTTCGTCCAAAGATCCGTTTAAAACCCCAAGACAAATAAAAGCCGAAATCAAGACAAAAGGAATTGTCAGTGTTTCTACGAAAACTATAAGTAGAAGATTAAATGATTTGAAGTTATTTGCACGTCGTCTGAGTAAGAGGCCGCTAATCTCGAGGAAAAACCGTGAGGACTGATTACAATTTGCACGGTTGCATCTTGATTGGAGCATCTGTGACTGGAATAAGGTATGTTTCAGTGACGAATCCAAGTTCAATATGTTTGGATTAGATGGTGTTCATTACGTTAGATGTCCTAGTGTACAAAGATTGAACCTCAAGTACACTTTGCCCGCTGTCAAACATGGAGGCGGGTCTGTTATGGTTTGGGGGTGCTTTTCGGGGTTTGGCTTGGGACCTTTACATAGAATAGATGGCATCATGGATAAGTTTGTATACACAGACATACTAAAGGATGTCATGTAACCCTATATGGAAGACAGGCTCAAGATCAATCTTCAAGCAAGATAATGACCCGAAGCACACTTCAAATCTTGCAAAGAAATTCTTTCTGGATGAAAAAATACCAGTTCTCAAATGACCTTCACAGTCTCCCGATATAAACCCCATTGAAAATCTATGGGAATAATTAGATAAGCAAATACGAGATAAAAATTATTCAAACAAAGATGAACTTTTTGCCACTTTAGAGCAAAAGTAGAGACAGATTGATGAATCTTATATCTAGAAACTTCTACAATCTATGTCGAGACAATGCCAGGCGGTGATTGATAATAATGGTTATGCTACAAAATATTAACACAAACATGGTTAGTTTTCTATAATTCAATGAACTTTTCTTTTTTTCAATTAATTTTTTACTGAACGGAGTCTAATGAATTTATTTATGTATAAGTGAGTATTATGCTATAACAAATTATGTATACAGGTTGGTGTATTAATAAAACAAGTTGAAAAAGAAATACAGCACAATATTAATTTCTCTATATACTTTTGTCCATTACTGTATATATATATATATATATATATATATATATATATATATTTATACAGTTTGTCCCAAAAATTAAGGATAATCCTGAAACTGTAGATAGGTCACATAAATGGCCTACTAGATAGCAAAATTTTGTTTTAGTAAAAGTCTTATAGTTTTCGAGATATTCAGCATTCATTTTTTTTTTGAAGAATTGGCTTATATTCAGCACTTGAGGAGTAACTTTTCAAAATGCATTATGTCCATAAATATTTTTATCAGTAGCAGCAAAAAACAAATATATTTTGTTCCCATTCGTTTTAAACCTGCATAGCAAGATATTTTTATAGATATAGGCTGATTCTTCTAATAATCATTTTCATTGAAATCATAACTATTATTCGTTGTAGAAAAAGGTCAATGAATAGTTGGACATACTGTTTTTTGATCCACAACTGTGCATATAATATGTTTCATTGAGGCCTACATTGGACATAATGATCTTTGTTGCAAACATGTAATAGAGAATAAAAAAGGCAGAAGCCAAATGAGCCGCGTTTCATTTACTTCACAATAAAACGCATAAAACCGAGATACAAAAAATCACTTTAATGCAAAACAACACATCAAGTACGATCACTGTGCCAATAAGTTGAAAAAGTTGGTCAATTATTAGCAATTTTTAAATGATATTATTGTTATTCGCCCTCTGCTTTTGTTTTTTCCATTTTATTGCAGTTATAATGGAGGAGGGTCAGTTTTTGTAGATATCAGCAAATAACAATTTAAAGCTTGGATACAAAAATGGACAGAATTGATGTTGAAGGATAATTTACATTTAAGATATTAATGTAATTGAATATTATAGATAACCTACATAAAACAAACAAAAAATAACCGCTCGAATGCTCGAGGACGGTTCAAATTTGGAAATCAGCTTGGTATACAAATACTCTAAAGCAACCCTGATGAAAAAATTAGTGGACTTAGGCAATGAAATAAAGCCGCACAGCCTGATCCACCTTCATGAATCTTGCATGCTCTACCAGAGGTGGTTTCTCGAAGACATCTACGTGAAAAAATATTCATCCGAGAAGGTTTCGCAAAGGGATTATTCTCAAAGCTAAACGTCAAAAGGTACAGGGCATGTTTTAGGTCCAATGGTTGTCACTTTGAACATCTACTCTAAAAAATTTGATAAAAACCAGGTAGACATCAATCATGTTCCTTATTTCTTATTCGTATCATAAAAGCATTTTTGTGATAATCTAGAAGCAACAAAATAACCAATAAGACATTAGAAAACATCACCATTCTGCAAAACGCATGAAACATACATCTTTTTAAAGTATTTGGCATCAATCTTGCCGAATGTGATATAACAGAGTATTATCATAGTTGAGTGATCCCTAACAGCATCATTCTGTACTTGAAATGGGAGAAACCCGTATAGAAATTATTCTAAAGTCTGAGTTTCTAAATAAAACATCATCACGTCTATAATAAAGCAAACACGTCTGCTGCAACATAATAGTACTAAATAATACTACGGCACATCACAGTCTGACAGATCGAAACCATTCCAATTACACAAATTCAACATTCATCAAGGTGGATCAGGCTGCACGGTTTACTTCATTGCCACCAAGATCGTCGGGCCTAAATCCACTACATTTGATGGAGGTGCGTTAGGCAATTTGTATACCAAGCTGAGCTGACAACAGTATCAGAATTGGGTTCCAAAACTGAACCAACCCCGAGCATCGTAGCGGTCATTTTTGTAGTTAAAAAATGTTTTGACTAAAAATATAAGTCCTGCATAACAGTTGATAGTGCTCATTACATTAATATCTTAAATGTAAGTTACACTACAACATGAATTCTACCCATTTTCTGAACCCAAGCTATAAATTGATATTTTCTGATATCTACCAAAACTGACGCTCCTCCATTATAACTGCAATAAGACGAAAAAAAAAAAAACAGCACAGTGCGAATAAGAATTTGAATATTGCCAATAGTTGGCCGACTTTTTCGACTTATTGGCATAGTGATCGTACTTGATCCTCTCAATCTACAGGGTGTCAAAGTCAGACGTAAGAACGGGTTTTAATAAAAATTTAGACTTTGACATGTCTTCTATGTGGATTTTTCAACACTATGGAAAAATAATACTGGTGAAGATTAAATGCTTAATTCCAAGTGTTTTAAAACATGAATTGTTCCAAGAATTTATATTTGTAGAAATTGCTTGGGATTAACTGAATATAAGCCAGTTTTTTTTAAAAAAAAGATGAATGATGAAAGTCTTGAAAACCATAAGACTTTTACTAAAGTTGCAAGATTATCCTTTAATTTCGGGACACCCTGTATAACCACACAAATGCCCTATAGATAATACAGCATTTTTTACGTTGCTGACATTAAAAAATATGCGTGAGAAACTGTTTTTGATTACCCATTTGAAAAAGCATATCTGGGTTAATCAATGAAATGTACTCAACCAATAACTAAGAATATCTATTATCAATGTTTCAGGTATGCCGGACTATAGACCGCATCTGCGGCCATATCCTAAACTCCACCTTCATGAAGCTGCAGAACCAGATGCTGACTCGCTTCCAAGACATCAAATCGAAGATGCCTAGAAGAGAATCTGCACGTCGCAGTCATCATTTGGCAGGCGAAAGTGACATCATCGAGACTCTTCACATGCGGTTGACGTTGTTGCAGATGTCCCTGGGCAAACACATCGAGAGAAAGCACATATGCTTTTTCCCTGGAGACATATTAGATGAAGTAAGGGTTGTTAATGCTTATTACAGAACTACCACTATTTGAGAAAATCGGGGATTTGACGGATTTTGAATAATTCATACATTGGCAAATGAAGGAAAGTATAGATATTAGTTTGCCATTCAATCTGGCAACACTTGAACAGATGCATTTGGTAGTTAGAAAGAGATATTCAGAATGTGATATCCTCTACCCAGACAAAGTTGCATTTTAGTAGCTGAAACAAATTTTTTAATTGGTTTTCACGGCTGGTGTGATTTAACTTAATTTGAAATCTGTACGATGATACTCTCCCATTGGAGGAATCAGTCAACATGAATTGATTTTAATCCAGGATGCTAATTGAATGTGATCATACATGATGCCTTCGTCCATCCGACCAAAAGTACAGCCAACCATGGACAGCTGTTTCTTGCTTCAGCAAGGTGTAGGCTTGGTTTCTCGTTTCTAGGACAATGAAAGAAAGAATCGCAACAATCCTCTATCCCGAAGGTACACTCAATCGAAATGAGACAGCACACTGTCTTATTTTATACATTTCATGTCAAATGTCAGCATCAGAGAAGAAAGGTAAATTTCCACAAACTTGACAAGCCTGATCTCCATCCATGACCTAGTTTGAAATGGTACATGCTGCTAAAAAAAAATGCGGCTTTGGTGCGAAATGTTTTCTTCTCGTTGAAACTTTTCCACTGTTAATTCATGAATTTATGGTAAAAGTGAACACTTCCAAATGTTGTTTGTGATATACACTAGATCTTAGAACATAGTTTTCTGTGGCAAAATATTAATACTCTATCAAGTAGTAGGAAGGTTGGATAGATAGGTGTGCTAGAGTGTCAAATATCTACATTGGCTCGAAGGCTCCTGGATTCGAATTCTAGTCTCCACAGTTTCATTTTGAGCTATGGATTGTTTTTTACTTTCTATTCTCTATTTTCATAGTTGGCCTAAGGGTTATTCGTTACATCTTTTGCGTGCCTCATTCAATAGCCCTGAGGAAGACGTAAAATAAACGCTGAAACGTTTGCAATTTGATTAAAGAGATTTTTTAACACCTTTTGATTTATCCCAAGATCCTATTTCTTTTGTATCATTAACTTTATTACACAACTTTTTTTTTACACAATATCTCATGTTTAAGTCATGAAAATGCCTGTTATAGTAGAATTACTTAAAGTTAAATCGGCTAGATGTACCAAAAATGGTTTTTACCATTAGTTTGCATTGGCCCAGTTTATAATTCTTTTTATGGTTCTGTACAAAGAAGGATATAATTGGATTTCATTTGGAGACTACCTCGCTTTTATCAATGTGTTACTATCCCCCATCACAATGTTATTTGTCTGATGTCCTGAAATACCTTGAAATGGTTTATCACAATTTTAAGGGGTAATATATGGTCGTGTAGTTACAAAATCAGTGTAATTGATGGGCAGAAGAATCAGAGAAATAAGTTCCTCATGAAACTTCCCGATTTTCTCTTAATTCTACATGTTACATTCAAATATACACCATACTACTACTGTTTAGTTAATCTGATTGGCAACTTCATTTTTCCACAGGTTCACCATATCCTGCATTATATTCGCGTGACTCCGAAACTAGATCTGCCATATAAAGTCACTGATGAGCTATTCGATTTATCTACGATGGCGATGGAGTATTTTAAGGAGAAGATCGAACCTAATCTTCCGGAAATTGCTTACTTTAGTACCGATTTTCTAAACTTCCCTGGAAGGTTTCCAAGCACAAGTTCTAGCAAGTATATGTCTTTAAATTCTGCACCAGAAAATTCAAAGGATGGCGATCAAGTAAGTTTAATCAACGTCAATATCTGCGAAACATATATTGAAACTTATATTTCAAGTGCTCTGCAACAGCCTATTATTTCAATTTCAGGCCTCTACGGACGAGTTAGAAAATGAAGATTTTGTAGAAATCCCTCAATCAAATATGGTTTTGCGGAAGCGCATACGTAAAATAAAGCAGGGCATGAAACGATATAATAGTCAACTGTCCTTGCTTAGGCAAGATCTCAGATCTTGCAAAAGGAAGACCTCTGATCAACAAAAGCAAATAAGTGAACAACAAAAGCAGTTGGCTGACCAACAAAAACAGGTATTTTTTTATTTATCCGATGTGCAATACCACTAACTTTTGTTTGGAAGATATGGTTAGAAAATTTGAATTGATGTCTACCTATGGCAATACAAATTACACAGCTGGTGATGTTTAAATTGTTGCTGTATAAAACAAATAGGTAACTCGAAACTGTGTTCACTGTGTTTTATGAAACGCAGTTTCACTTTGCTAAACTTGGAAAAACGTTTTTCTGATACTGCCACGTTCAAAGTGGCCATTTGGAATTTTAATTCAGATTGAATGATTTTCTATATGCGCTTTTTCATAGATTAACAGAGAAAATGAATAGGGCTTTAGAATTTCGAAGGAATTTTTAAATTTAGTAGGGTTACTGCTCAGTTTTAGGTACAATGAGCTGAGTTGCCAATATCTGATCAACTTTTTTTTATTTTGTATGACCGTCATCATCAGAATCCACAGGGTGAGTTTTGAATGTAGGCTAAAAAACTTGAATACAGAAATTGCAGAAAACAGTATGCTACTGACTTGGAAAATACTGGGTGATTCAGAGAAAATTTTCCTTTTCGAACGCATTAAAAGTGGTGAGAAAGTAGAGCTGTACGTGATGCTTCGTCGAAAAAAAAATCCTGGGTTAAAAGATTTTGAGAAACAGGTACAGTGGCAAATCAGAAGCACCCAGGGAAATAGAAGTCCATCAGAACGTCAGAGAACATACAGATGGTGCTCCCTGCTGCGAATAACAATCCCAGGGGCTCAATCCGAAAACATGCTCAGGCCTTGCATATTAATCGTTTAAGGGTTCAACGGATTTTAACCAAAGACATACAGTTTCATCTGTACAAAATTCAATTGGTACAGGTTTTAAAACCTACGAACCACGAAATCCGAAAAAATTGTTGTGAGGCAATGATGAATACGTTTTGGGATGAAGGAGGCTTCGACCACATTCTATTCAGCGATGAGGCTCACTTCCACCTGGAGGGCTACGCAAAAAAATAGAACTGTTGGTACTGGTGTGACAACAACCCAAAAGAAAAGCATCAAAAACAAATGCATTAAAAGAAGGTTACAGTTTGGTGTGCCATGTTGACTACTGGAATAATTGGGTCCTACTTTTTTGAAGATGCCAGGGGCTGCTCTGTAACTGACAAGCCAACAGTACACTGCAATGCTTCAGCAATTTTTAACTCGGGCTCTTCAAACCTTTCCTGGCTATGACCCAAATGGGACCTGGTATCAACAGGATGGGGCGACAGCACATTCAGCAGCAACATCAATGAACATTTTACGTGAATTGTTTCCAGGAACTGTTATTTCAAAATTTGGGACAACACTTTCCCGCCAAGATCCGGAGATTTTACGCCCCTCGATTTTTTTTGTGTGGATATTTAAAGAATATCGTCTACTCCGATCCTCCAACCACTACGGAGCAGTTAAAATATAACATTCGTCAGGCAATTAACAACATTCATATTGAAATGTGTCAGCGGATATCCCAACATTTAAGAGCACCATTGGAGGAGTACTATGAGCAGGATGAACGACATTTGGACAACATTGTGTTTGAGAAGTGAAATCCGCATCCCTGTACTTTCCAAATTTTATGATTAAAGTTATCACAACACTTTTAATTTTGTTTTTTTTTACCATGTTATAAAGGGAAATTTACTCTGAGTAACTACGTTTGCTGTATTCACTAATGACAATGAAGCTCCACCAGTATTGATAATCAGTTCCTGTGTTAGGTTTTCACGGCTATTGTTGGAACAAAAAAAAGCATAACAGAACGCTTAGAATTTAGTTTAATTTCAGATTATTGTTATTAGAATAAATTAGTATATTATGGAGATCATCATTAATATCCTGAGCTGCTCGTGAAACGTTAGATGGTGGGTGAGACTTGAGTATCATCAGCATAAGCTACAATGGATGAATGAGAAACTAAATATTAGATAATATAAATAATATAATATAAACTTAAAAAAAGTAAGGGGCCAAGAACGGAACGCTGTGATCACCGGTCGTGACGAAACATGGTTCAGATAATTTATCATGTACAGAAATTACTTGCTGTAAACTGTATTTGCAAAGCTTTTTACCCTCAAGAACTAATCAGAATATCAGTTGAAATGCAACTGTTTTTCTCTTTATTGTCTGGCGATTCTTACTTATACTCGAGCTTTATTTGATTTTTGAAACTTTCAACGTTTTTTAATAGAACAACTATTCGATTGCTTCACGCCGTAACTTTGGAACAATGTGATTTCAAATAGCAAAATATTGCATTATTTCCTGTCTATGTTCTATGTTTTGTTTAATAGCTTACTTTCATCATTTTGTTTTTAGACTTTGGAATACGCCAGTCGCTTAGACGAATACGACAAGAAAAACGAAGAGATATCGCGCAAGTTCAGCGCTCTTCTGCAAGAGCTGAATAAATGCAAGACAGAACTACAATACTGGCGTTGCAAATCGCCAGCTACCGCAGCTTCAGGTTCGGCTTCGGGCTCGGGCGCAGCTGCTCCGCCTCTGTGCGCCCAGTGCGGAGCAGCCGTAGCCCAGCAAAGGATCCCTGATGAACAGTTGCAAGGGGCTGTTGTTCAACAACCGCAGATAGAGGGCGGAGAGCAGGCACTGATGCAACATCAGCTGCTGTTTCATACTGCTACGCCACCTGGCAGTCCAGCACATCAGGCCGATCTCTCAGGTAAGTGTTAGTTGTATTAGTTGAGACATGTGGCAAGTTTTTAAAGTCAACTTATTTTCCATTATTGACTTATGCGCTTTATGTCAAATGACGTCATTGACACCCGTGAATTCACCCTCTAAATTAAAATTATAAAAAATATAAAAAACGTGCTGATGAATTCGAACTGTCACATGTCGAACAGTCAAACGCTAAAACAACTTCACTACTGAGCCTAACCTTTTTAAATCATCTGAACTATGATTCGTGTATCTAGCATTTAGTGCAACAGGGTCCATATAATCTTGGTTCCTAATAAGAGTTTTTCGCTTTCTCTCTATAAATATTGTATAGCGTATTTCTGGGTTCTTTTGGGTGTGAATTAAAACACTGGACTAGATAGAACATTTGTGTACACCACTATTTATGTCTGACTAATTCTTATGTCCCGCCATTGACTGGACTATACTCCACTCCGCTCTGCTACTCTACCGTACTCCGTACTCTGCTTCCTTCTACCGGCCGTCGAGTTATATATAGTCCCCATCGCTGCTTCGAGAAAGGCCTGGCGAGCCACAAAGCGGCATCTAGAATATTCGAGGTCTCTTCGCGTTGATCTAGAAGGCGAGTCACTGGTACGGTCCTCAACAGAGGTCGCCAAGCGGCTTGTGTGGTCGTGGTACCGCGTAAAAGCAGAGATGGGCTATGAAGTTCTGGCGAGTAGGAGAGACTCTTAACAGATGGCGCCAACAGTACTATTTGTTATCGTCACAATATTATTTCCAGGGTACTTGAATCACTTTTACAACTTCTAGTGCTACTGCTGCTTCTTGTATGTAGTATTTTCTTTAGCAAAAAAATATTCAATTTTGAAAAATTATACTTTCTAACGAAGTTTATGTCGTTGAGTCCAAGCTCCTTGACGTCTTGAGGGTCCAAAGTAATGGACCCCAGTATAGTCTGCCTAGAGAGCTTCATAGCGACACAGATCGTGCGCCAAGGTCTCTTCCTATACCCCGCAGCGCTCACACAAGGTGTCCTCAGCCACCCCCGGTGCCTTAACGTGTTATGGCCACCAGCAACCTTAGGTTGGCTCTATCCAGAGATAACCTGAAACGTCCATAGTTAGAGCTGGGCCCTAAAATGAGTTTCTATGCCTGACGGAGACGTCTGGAGATACTTCTCCATTTCTGGGAGTGTTGTTTTGCAATCCACGTCTCCATTTTTATCCTAACTCGTTGCGCGGGCAGTCCTAAAGCTGCCTCAGGACAAACGAGCTTGCTGGCTGGTACTATCTTTGTCAGAGCGTCCGCCGTCTCGTTGACCTTATCCCAGCGTGCCCCGGTACCCACATTAACGTTACCGGCACGGTTATTATGTAAAAAATCCATAAAAACCCTAAAAAACCCATGAGATGTCATCTTGCAGACCAGGTTGTTTTTAGGGTGCAAACAGTCATTCCACGTTTGCTCACTAGGATCGTTGTAAGCGTCCATCTATGGAGGAATGGCTCAACTACACGTACACTTATTGTTGGTTGCATATGTTTTGTGAAGCCGAGTGGTCTATAGTTTTCGTCTATGAGTATGTGCTCTGAGTCTGAGAAGAAAGTTGGTTATTTGGTTGAATACCCAGATCGCATCTGGATGATTGTGTGTATTGGTCTGCATGTGTATAAAATCAGTGATATTTGCTATATGAGAAAATTATTACTGAATATGAAGTATATCTATTAGCTGTGCCCGACGGGTTATTTATATGTTGTCCTTTCTAAAGACAGGTTATGTTCAAAGTTATAAATTACGAATTCTTACGTTTTTTTTTGTGTTTTCAAAAACTTTGAGGAGAATTACGGGCCATCAGCGCGCCCCCGTGTTGTTAATTACTGTTAGCATGTATATGGCTTGTAATTCGCCAGTGTACAGTGAATATAATTATTTCTTATCTCTCTCATTTTTGAAATCTAGCAAATTTGCATACGTAATTTCCAGAATGGATAAAAAAAGTGAATGCGCAACTAATTTCTAGCTTTGAATCTCAAGCAAGCGTATTTGAGACAAGAACCCAATGGAATTATCATCAACACATATTATTAGCACACAAATCTTCACTATGCCGTTACCTCCAGTAATGCCATCTCTGAAGCAGATTTTACATCACATCATAGCCAAAAATTGATAACTGAAGCCTCATGACGTTTAGGCAACACGTACTACTACAAAACGAGATTACAAAAGTGTCCATCAGCTAGTGCTAAGTTAATATCTTGTCAAAAAACCTACATAATGTCAAAAAAAATCTGTATAACAATCTAGAGCCTCCCTGCAACGTTCGAAGTAATCTTACAGGCACAGTGCCTTCAAATCGTACTTAGATAGTTTGGCAATTGAGAGTCAGAAAATATGAATTTACCCCGAACCGTTTTCATTTTCTCCGGGGATAATTTGAATTGGGATTTCAATATAAATTGCATTAACAGTGGCACTTTTACAAGCCTGGATTTTGAATCAATTAACCTTATTCAACTGAGTTGAAATTTTGTATGCCTGTCTGGTTCGTGTTACAATAGATAATGAATTAACTGCTGCCATTTTGAATCTAATAAGGCGTATGCTATATAATGTCGATTTAACATTTCCATAGTATATTATGATATACGACCCCCTTCCCACTTCAGTTGGCCCAACTATTGAAATCTTAGCTTTTTCTTATCAAACACAAATAATAAGAATGTAGCAGGGTGTTATAGGTTTAAAATATTAACAATGAATATTTTGATAATATGTAGTAGAAAACACCAACTTTATCACTCAATAATCAACTTTGCAGCATAAAAATAACACATGTTGCAATTACAGCATATCAACCTATTTTCATTTCAATGCAAAATAAGTCTATAACGCATAGGTGGCTGTGAAAAATAAAAGCCATAACAATTGTTTTTATTAATCACAGCTGTCAGAATACTTTTAAAATAGTTTTGGATAGGTTTTCAAAATGGGTAGAGGAAAGGTTATTAGTGAGAAAATTCGGTTAATGATAATTACATTTTTTAATTCTGGGAAATCAAACTCAGAAATTGCAACTTTGTTAGACTTATCGCGGTACAGTGTGAGAAATATTGTTAGAGGATATAACGTAACTGGTTCAGTTAATATTAAGCCACGATATTTGAAAAAAAGTAATATCAAAAATGCCGACCGAAGAGCATTAAGAAGGATAATCGTGAAAAACAGGCTTGCCAATTATTTACAATTAAGTGCTCTGTGGAGTAACGCTGTTGGAAGGAGAGAGAGAGAGAGAGAGAGAGAGAGAATTTCGAGGTCCACAACTCATAGAGAGGCCCACAAACTGGGATTTAGCACTTGCAAGGTAAGTTTCCTTATAAAAAAAAGTGAAGTAAAAACCCTAAAGTTGCACAACTTATTTATAGGCCAAAGAAAAGCCACTATTAACTCCACTGCAAAAAAAAAATCGGCTTAGATGGGCTAAAGAACATAGACAATGGACACCTCAACAATGGTGTGCAATACAATGGAGTGATGAGGCCCGATTCGAAGTTTGTGTTGGTGACAGTCGCAGTAGAGTTATTCGCAAGGAAATGAAGCATTCCATGTTGACTGTCTGAAGAGAAAAGTGAAATTTGCAGCATCCATTATGGTCTGGGGCCATATGTCATCAAAATGAGTAGGAAAACTTCATTTTATTGATGGAAGTGTGGATACAAACAAATATTTGGCAATTTTAGAAGAATCGCTTTACCAGTGATGGAAGAATGTTTGACATCCGGCCAAGATTTTGTGTTTCAGCAAGATGGTGCAGCGTGTCATACCTCAAAAAAGGCTATAAAATGGATGGAAGAAAATAATGTACCACTTTTGAAATGGGTTTGTAGCAGTCCAGATCTGTCACCTATTGAAACTTTGTGGCACGAGATGAAAAAGGTTCTATGACAACATCCTGCTCGTACAATCACCGAACGGAGACAAAAGCTTCAAGAAATATGGGATTGTTTTACACAAAATTTTTGCCAAAACTTGGTTAACACTATGCTCCAAAGAATTTCAGCCGTAATAAAAAGTAAAGGTGATGTTACCCAATGGTAATCTTTCAATTGTTGCTTTGTTAACTTCGCGCATTTATTCGTCCATTGTTTATTTGTTCAGATGTTCTATTAGTTATAGGTCTAAGTGATTTCAAATATGTATTTTTTACGAGTAGAGTGTATCTAAAATGTTGTTGAGAAAATAAATTGTTTTAGAAGTAAATAGTTTCATCATGTTTAGTTTATAAACGCATATTTTGGTACAAATCATGAAGTGGGAAGGGGCTCGTAGATATCAAAGCAAAGAGTTTGATGATATAAACACAATAAGCTAAATCCAATATGATGGAGGCCACAATTTAGCCATTTAAAATTTCCGTGGTCACCCCTATAATATGGACATTAGATGAAAGGGGTTGAGAGAAACACAATAAGCTAAGTGTCGTCATTTCAAATCTAATATGTCGACCGCCGCAAGATGGCGCTTATAATTTCTAAAGTTATTCCTATGACTGAAAGGGTTTGATGAGTGAGATACAATAAGCAACGTCACGTCAGTTTTCATCCAATATAGCGGCTACCGCAAAATGTCGATTTATAAATTTCCATAGTCGCCCCCAAAAACAATGGATATCAGGTGAAAGCACAGCCGACGTCAACTAACAAACAGGTAACTCCACATTTCCAAGCTGGGCCTGTTGGAACACAGTGTGCTGACACCAAAAAACGTAAACTAAATACTTTTAATTAGGTTAACTGCATAACTCATATATATCACGATTATTTCGTATTTTTAAATTTTTTAGAGCTATTTCATATTCAGACGATTTGTATCGAATCGAACTGTCCGCTTTTCCAAAATTAAATTTAGTTCTTGAACGTTACACGGAGACGGAGCACACAGCCGCTGGCGGCCGACGTTCACAGGTAGCACTACCATGCCGTCCGAGCACGGTGTTGCCTTTCTTTCATCACGGCTGGTAGTTGACGTCGGCTGTGGTGAAAGAGATTGATCAAAGAAACACAATAAGGAATGTGACGTTATTCTAATCCAATATGGCGGATGTTTAATATGACAATTGACAATGCAATATTATTATGACAAGGAGATGATCTGATTATGAAGCCAGGAAGTGGCCATGGGAACCCATTGAATACAGCCTCATTTGATAAAAAATTACGGAAAGAACCAATGAAGCACTCACTCACCTATTTAACACATTAGTAGCCATATCATCTACTGATACTTTGAAGTCGACAAGGCTCAGTAGTAGTAATAATTTTTTTGAGTTTTTGATATTGGATTTGAATTTTATCTGTCACATATGATTGACCAATGTTAGCAGGTGCTAATGATTTGGACATGTATTGGAATGTTAACCAAAGTATGGAAGTATTATATTTTACTTCCTACCTTGCACAAAACTAAAGATAACTCGCTGCAGCGATGCCGCGCAGATGTGGAAAGGTACAACGTTGCCTCATGGTTGGTAACTACTAGTAGGGCAGGAAAAGAATGTCTATGGACTACTTGTATGGGCCTGTTTGACTAACTTGGTACATTTAATTTTTGTGTTGTACACATCTGTAACTTGTTTTTTTCTCAGACATTTGATTGCGCTGAACTTAATCCTTTACGAACTGATGACGGCGTTGCGTAGTGAATCAACTTGCCGTAATTTTTGTATTATGAAATAAACCCTCTAATAATAATTACCAATTTAATTTGATAGGAACATTTTATAATTTGTGCCATCATTCAGCTTGATAGAATGGCTCCTTCCTTCATCTATCTAGCTATTCGAGGCCCTCTTATCAGAATTGTCGTGGAAGTAACCTAAGTTTATCAGTGTGAGCTGATAAAACGATGGCTTAGTTTTCCTTGAAAATGTTATTTGGTATTATTTTGCAGAAGAGGACCTAAGGCTTACTTTGGAATAAAAATTCCTAATTTTCCTTGCAGCGAATTCTGAATCTGAAGACGACATAGTTAAACCCGACAAATCAACAGTGTCAGGTGATCGAAAGATGGCTGTATCGGTCATGGATCAACCAGGAGGCAGCAGCAGTGCTGGCAGTGGTTCGGAAGCTCCACGACAGAAACGAAAAGCCGATGATCAGCACAACAACAGAGCAGTTGAGCTGACCAAGCCCGTCAAAAAGAGCCGCCGACTCAGCAAGTTCCGCAGCAAGCGCAGCAAAGTTTAAGCTAGGAATGCTCGATGGTAAGTTGCTTCTCTGCTAGTTGGCTAGTGTGTTGCAATATTTGATGTGTCGTTTTATCATCGAATTCACTGAATGAAGGTAATTATTATAATAATAAACCTCTTTTATTGAGGGTCAAGTTTAGCTTGAACCTATTCTGCCACTTAACCCTTGAAAAGTACAGAAAAAATAAAATAATTATAAATATGTAAAAGTAATATACCTAAGTATAAAATAATGAAAATTTATTTATATGTACATACTATTATGAATTTACAATAAATAGGAAAGGCTGCGAAGTGAGGGGTCAAACTATTGTGGTGAATACTTTTTTAACATAAATTGTTTGTTTTGTTTTTTAAATACATTGTAATTTAGTCGTTTTAATGCCTAAGCTACTCTATTATAAAGCGTATGTGAAGCACTTATGAAAGAATGAGGTTTTGTGAAGAGGCATTGTGAGTGGCTCAGTAAACTTTATGTCTCTTGAGTGAAAAGAATTTCGAGGGATCATCTTGTTCTTTAGAAACAAAGGAATCGCAAGCAAGAGCTTATCAGCGTAACGAACTTTTCTTTGCAGGCTTGGGTCGTATATATAATATGGAAACGAGACGTATCGTGGAGAGGAGGTATAGTCGCGAGAGAGTGCAGAGGTTTGGCGTCACTAGGAGACGAATCACATCGCGACGTCAGCGAACGTTATCGTACACACTTTCTTCTAAAGTAGTCAGTGTCAGTAGCTGGATTACCACAATTTGAGGTAGTAGCGTGTAGTAGTGAGTTGTTTTCTCTCAAGTTGTTTCAGTCGGAAGTAAGTTAACTTAACAGAACTCCCATATATAATGTTTGTAGGTGTACATCTGTTTTATTTTTTTAGTTTGCACTCGATGCAGTATGAACAGTAATATGAGCTAGGTGAAGTTTTCTTAACATTTGTCAGCTGTTTCAGTAACTTTCATTTTTTCCTTAATTTCAAATGAGGGTTAATATCCGTTATCGTTTTTATGTTACAAGGTTTTAAAATATTTTTGGGTAATAGACTATAGTGGTTCATCTATCATTTAGTGCTTTGTCACGATGATTAAATGTAAGATAATTTTTTAGACTGCTTTGTGACATATACAAATACTAATATTTTATTTCTATCGGATCGATATGCTCATTGATTTAGTGGCATTGTTGTAATCACGGAGTCTCAGTAACGAATACCTTAGTTCTGATTAAATTTGGATTTGAGAACAGGGTGGCGAAGTTGAACAAAAAAATCAATATGGCGTGAAATGCCGTTTTTATGCGTTTTTGACCTTCCACTTCTTTATGCTCGTAATGATAAGTTTTTTATTGATAAAAATAAGTGTTTTTAGAAATCCCAAAGATTTTTATAGACCTTCTGGTTACAAAATTTTGTTCGACTAAGGACCAAATAAATAAAACTAATGTTCCAAAAGCTAGATATAGGGAAAAATCATGGGAAAGGAAATTAATTGATCAAATTTGACTTTATTTTCTGGCCTAGGGTTTTTCTCACGTAGAGTTGCCCTTGATTTGTTTTAAATACTGACTACAAATAAGTTTCACTTCTGTTTGTGTAGACAGAAAAACATTAATCGGGATCGTTCAATTTCCAGTTCTGACAATCCAAAAGACTTCACCTACTTTATGTTTCTATACCTTTTGTAGCAATCATGCATGGTTAGGCGAAGGGAAACAATATTACACATTCTTGACACTGGTCCTAGTGCATTCTCACTATTTCGACTTATATTATCTCATACTTTCACTGAGCCACAAATCGTATACCTGTTATCTCTTGTATATATCATTACACAAAATCTTGAATTGTTATATAGCTTTGTTTCCCTTCTTTGATACAGCATACATAAACAATAACAAAGATTTGTTACCAATCAAATTCATACAGGTCAAACAGAAAATCAAAATGTAGCAGCTGGCTTTTTCGTTTTTTAAACTGACAGCAAATATGTTGACAATGAGCTTCGCTCGTATTTTTATAATGCTGTTTACAATATTTTCCATCCAATAGGAGTTTTATGGCGGGACTTTCAGTAAAAATGAGCTCTCTGCAGTGTGATGTGTTACTATTACTATGATGGGCATGTAAACGTCTATGAATACATATAGTATCAGACAAACCAAAGAAAATAACATTTTCTTCCAAATCAAAGATATGTGCAGTGTTAATGCAGTCCATTCGGAACCAGAATAGAGTAGATGTGAACAGAATCAGGCGCTATGTACGTGATACTCGAATCATAAATCATTAGACAGGGTCAAACCTGCGTTTGTCGTGTCGTGTGGCTGGCGCAGTGGCAAAGGACCAAGAAACTGGTATCGAGTTCACCAGTTTCCGAAAACGAGTTTGTTTTGTTTGACTATTGATTAAAGTGTTCTACTTGAAGACAACCATATACTGTATTCCGGCGTCCAAAAATGGATATGAAACTAGCGCCATTTATAAGACAGTAGCAGAACCAGGCAATCAAAATCTTTTCAAAGTACATGTCTAGATGTATTTCGGTAATCTGCTAGTGTCTCGCATATGGCACTAGTTCTGTACCTTAACGAACAAAAAGCGTCCCAGCGCTCATCCGGCTTCGATGGATGGTCTAGTTCTGCCAAAGAGCCGTTCATTTCGGCTGGATGGAGCGCAGATCACCAAGAGCTTGATCTGGCACGAACACATCTCGTCAATAGCGGCAGCTGCTAGGAAAAAGCCAAGCTATTTATTTAGAGCTAAGAAGTACTTTTCACCACATGACCTCCTCACTAGATACAAGACCCAGGTAAGATCTGGCCTCGAGTATTGCTCACATGTTTGGGGTGCTGCCGCTCCGACTATATTGTCCATGCTCGATGCTGTTCAGAGCAGGGCTGTCCGACTGATCGATGACTCTCCTCTGTCAGACAGCGTTGGGACCCTTTCGCATGGGCGGGCCGTCGATGATCTAGTTATCTTCTACCGCTACATCTCAGAGCTCTTCTTTATGATGCCGTCACGCGATGTTCCTGCTAGACTGACCCGCCTAACTGCGGCCTCCCATCCTAACCGTGTTCGAACGTTCATCCAGAACTGGTCGATGAGACCGCTCCTTTGTCAGTAAGGTGTCCAGATAGTGGATCAATCTGCAAGAGGAGGCTTTCTACTAACCTTAGGTAGTTCAAAAATCGGATTAACAAAGTTTCTTTGGGATACTCATAGCAGCCGCGGTGCCCTAGCATTTAGGATTCTGCTTGTACGGCTGTTTCGGTGTAAAAAAAGTTTTTGAATTCACTTTTGAAAGCGTTAGTATCTTTCAGATCCGTTTTTGGATGCCAGTATATGGTTTATTATTTTCAGGTAGAATATGGTAATCAATGGTTTCACTCTATTTTGGATGGGGAAGGACTGCAGAATGACATGAAAATAAAAATGTGGTCTTAGTCCCATCTAGTATTACAAGGTCATTGTTGAGAGTTCAATAATTAACAGTTAACACTTTTAAGTGACTTACTTCTTTAACCTCTCATACATAATGTCGTGTTGTGTTTGAATAAGAAATGGTGAAGTCGAAGAGACCTTGAAGTATTTGTGAAACGACAAAACGGATGTTTCTATTCTGCAACTTTGTAATCATAGCTTTACTTCTCATGCACTGCATAAAAATTCAAAAATCGCCTCCACTATGGTGAAGTTGATGGAAAGATATGTCGAGGTAGAAAGTACAATAACTATTACTCAGCTTTAAAAACATGGTGGTATTCCATTAGCTTCATAATGACTATTTTAATGTTATTACATCAGCTTTATTTTCTAAAAAACGAGTGCAATATTTAAAGAACATGTATCTATTTGTCCAAGTTCCAATATTTTGCAGTACTAGTCAGAGAGACGTAATAAAAATTATTTGAGATATTTAAAGCACGCACCAAGTATCCGTGGCAGGACGACAAAAATATCACAGCATTTGATCCGTTATTAAGAAAGTAAACGAAAAAACACCAGGAATAAAATGACATTTTTCCTGTAATTCGGAGAGCAGTGTCTAATATGTAGCAGAATTACACACAAGATAAAGTGGGTTTTTTGTGGTTGCAAAGGAAACCACTTACTATTTTTCAAAAAGCAATGTCCCTGTGATCAAACTGATACCTTATAGTGTCTAGTGTGAACAGGAAATTGTAATTTTAAAACTGAAAAGTTATCAATACGTTCTGGAAAAAGCTTTTATGGAAATTGGTATTATTACAGCTGTAAAAATTAGAACTGTTTTGAATCCGAAGGATGAAAAATATATATTGCCAACAAAAAATGCGTGTGTAAGTTTCTTTCTGAGAAATGGTAGTAGAATATGTACCTATGACTTTCCAAACGTATTGGCCATTGTGAGCCAATGGTTGTTGAGCGTACGTTATTGAACCGCACCTTACCCATATCAGATGTTACAGGTATATTCAATATTTATTAACGAAAAAACTCAGGTCTCTCGAATTACCTCTCTAAGTTAGAAAGAATCTTTCGGATTTGAAGAAATTTGTTTTAATTTTTTTGCCAATACTTCAACGCATGATATAAATCTCCAGGGATCTTTACACCAGTTCCGTGAGATTCTTATGTTGTCCAACAGGTAGCCGCATCTAATATGAGTCAACTGTAATCTTGTGGCAATATTGATTAATTACATGGACCTCTAAAAGCTATGTTCGATTTTTCATCCCAACATGCTAGTCAAACTTTGGCAGATTGAAGCTATGGAATACCGCCGGATATCACAATCCCTATCTATTTGTATATTAGCGATTGTTCATTGTTATTCCAAAATAAGTTCATCGTCGATAGTTTTTAAGGGATGTAACAGTAATCGATATTTTGTATAGAATGTATCATAGATTTCGACGTTATCTAATAATCGATGACTTGAGCTGCATTTTTGGGAGGTGTGTTCTATACAGGGTGTTACAGAATGTTGTCGGGTACATTGAAGAGCAGTTCCAGCACGTTGAAATGTGAAAAAAAGCTTATGTTAATATAGGTTGACATGTGTCTTTTTCAAATATTTGGTACATGCAAATATATTAATGGATCTCACAATAACATGTAAAAAATGTTTTCCAAATCACAAACATCAGTTGCGTAATTGAGCTAATTCTTGATTAAATGCACCAATAAATACATTTCAAAATGCCGTTTAATCTGTATGGTGGGGTACATTTTTGACAAAGTTTGAATACCGACGTTTCAAATTTTCCTGACAACAGTCAGTACCATGAGCTAATTTTTTTTGTAACCTTATACAGGAAACAGTAGAATATGGTTCATACTGAATCATGTAAAATGAGGCTCAATTCATAGATCACCAGATAAGCACCAATTTCAAAGTACCTATCTACATATTGTATATTTTTTGTGAAGGTAATTTTTATGGCATAGTTTTATTTAAGCTTTTTAGTTTGTTTAGTTTGGGGTTGGTATCACAATTTAATTTTCCTCAAGAATGCACTATGAATATATGTTCACTGTAGAAATAAGCGTGGCTATGAATTATTTTCATTAATTAATAATCTCTCAAGGGAAACTTCAGGCACAATCTCTAATTACTAGAATTTTTTATATTAGTACTGTTATAAATTAATAAAAAAATTATGTTTTCTCATTATTCTTCCATTAAATTTTAGAAATATTATCTGCACTGTTAAGTATTCATATACTCATTTGATTCATAATTTTTAAGGACTCTAGACTTTCAATAATTTTTCAACTTATGTTGAATCTACTCGTTTGTATCTTCAAACTCATATGCAGTACATATTTGATGAATCAGTTTTGATGTTTGCAAATATCTTATTGAAATAAAAGATAGTTGTTCTTATAAATATGCACATAAAGTATGACGTAATTATGAGCTGAAGAGATTACAGGAATTTATGAGAAATTATGTTATACCAGTATCGAATTTATAATAGCAACAATCAAACTTAAGCATAAGACATGCAACAATTTGTCAAAACGGTCATCAAACAATAATGAAAACCTGTAGATTTTCTGTGCAGCTGATGCAAATTCAGTAGTCAAAACACTATGAATACTGGGTCGAACACCCTAAGATTACAAGCAAGATTGAGAATTCTTAGACCACACCCTCGATATCTGACAGGTGGTGTCACCTTAGTCGATGTTAGTAGTTTATCCCAGTAGGGTCATTGGACTTGTTGAAACTGATGACAGAGCACATATACCCTATTTCACGAGTATCCATCACAATTTGACGTCTACTGAGGTGAACAGCTGATCATCAAGTGACATATTTGTTAGTCTGCAACGTTGGCAATAATGAATCGAGTATAAAATTCGTAAAACTTGTTTGTGGCGTATTGTTTTTTGTATGCAAATGAACTATTCTAAATGAAAGAACTGTTCGCAAGTACGAAATGAATCTGTAGCGTACAAAAGACCAAAACAAAATACGGCTCAGTCTACCCGGCGTTGACGGATCCTTCAGAATTATGTGTCCTGTGCCGATATCGGGAATTTTGAGATATTACTAGATAATCAACTGGCATTCAACTGTCATGGATACTCTTGAAATAGGGTATACTGCGTGCGACGATTGATTGTACTGAGATTACTGACCATCCAAATGTTCGTTTCATAACAAGTTACTGTTGTGTAAATCAGTAGGTACCTCACTGCACCTTATTGCAAATGCATTAAAAATAGTGTGCGGTTCTGTAAAATTGACTGAAAATTTTGAAACGCATCAACACTGATTCACCGGTTACTTTCTTTCTGTAAGACAAGACTATTTCTACTGGAATACCAATGAATAGGTCTCTAAGTGTCCATATTTTTGTAGGCAACACGAATGCGCTGTGTATAGACACATATTTTTGTTTGATACTAAATGTTTTTGTTATATGCAATTATCTTCATGCAGTATCTCCAACAAGCCTCATATTCCTGTTTAGTTGGTAGTATCACAATAGCTAGTCAATATAGTCAAATAGGATATTTGGCACTTTTGAACAGTGTCAGGTATAACATTCTACATTCATGTATAATTATAGGTTTGTGGAAAACATATTAGATATTAAAAAGGAGCGCTTATAGTAGTGCTGTAATTATGTTTCCAATTTGAGTTTTATTGCTTGGATCATCTTTGTCTAAAATATCATAATATTTTTCATTTTGAAAATACTGTAGTTGGATTTATATAAAAAGTTTGAACAGATTTAGTCCCCAAAATTACACTGAAGTATCGCAGGCCGACATTTCTTGTAATAGGTTGCTATGATCAGCAGTTGTTTGAGATCTATGCCTCAGTGTTAAAATTTGCCTTCAATATCCTTTTTGACAGATTCCCACCCCAGCCAGTGTGCAAAAAATATTACATACACTAACCATACTTATGGTATAAGGTCAATTTTGTTGATGATACTGTTTTAGCTTATTGAAGCAAATTGAGTACCTAATTTAGATTTAACCGTGATTCTGTCATCTTAACTATTTTTAGGGTATAGTGAATTTATAGTTTATTTGAAGTATATAATTTGGATACTTTCATTAATTTAATTATAATTACGACTACGTTTAAAATATTTTTTCACCCTCAATTACAGTTAGTGTGAACAAGATGGATAGTTGAATATTTAATAGCTATTAATAATCTATAGATACTGTGGAAACTCGTGAGTCCATATTAACATTATTTTTTCAATAAAAAACAAAAATTAACAAATAGCTGTAATTTTTCTCATACAAGTCACAAAATTAAAGTTGCCCCCCGTTCTTACGAACAACACCAAAACATTTAAAGGATATATACATATAGGATTTTTATAAATATTTTGTGAGAAAAATTACTACAATTATTTTAATTCGAATTTAAGACCAAGTGTCCTTTTGTTTATTTTTAATAGTAGGAGTGAGAATGAAATAAATTTTAAAAGAATGGCTGTTCTTAATTCTGTTCCCATGATTTTTTTTCGGCCCAGGAGACCCAGTTTGCTAATGTAACACCTAAAACTTATCCTGTGGTTTCATGTTGACAAATAAGACTCAATGATTGTCTAGCCAAACGAATCAACTACTTTTGAAAATCAGAATATAGAATCTGGAGGTCGACACGTATCTTCTATTACGGCTGGTGGCTGCTATTTGACATTATGACTTTACGTCCTAGTGACCTCTGAGGTTATGGTCTAAGTTATATTTGAAGTCATCGACAAATAGCTTCTAAGATATCATAAAACTGCTCTTAGCACCTTTTTGTCCAACTAAATACGTGGTCGCCAAGTTTTTGGGGGGTGTTCACGTAGTTTTCAGATGTTACAGTAGGTTATACTGGTTGAACCACTTACGACCGCTTGATCCCATGTATGGTCTGATGTAGGGTCTCGAGCTCCACACGAATCTGCTGTCAAAAATGATGGTTTTTATTGCGTATACAAACTGCCAGTTGACCTCAGAGGTCACTGTCTAGGTCTTATTTAAGATCATTAACAAATTGATGTGTGATATTCTGAAACTTTTAGCAGAACCCTCTTCCAAAACAAAGTCTTTACTTAAAATCAACCTGCACCAGTGGCGGAGATACAGAGGATCAGTGACATTATTTTTCCGCATAAAAATAGTACGGAACTGTTTTTTCGAATTTGCATCAAATAATTATTTTTGTGATTTTTTCCTAGTGTTTTCGAAAAAAAAACAACAAATTATAAAATCGAAGCTTTATTTCAATACATGTTCAAAAACACCACCATTCTGTCGGATACAAGTGCGGCATCTTTTTAACAAAGAAAAACGGATTTCCGCAAAATATGTTGTGGGTTGAATTTGATGAAACGCATTATCTTTTCTTTCTTGTAACTGATCAACAGTATTAATTCGTTCAGCATACACTAGTTGTTAAAAACGCATCACAAAAAGAAATCCAGCGGGTTCAAATCAGGAGGCCTCGCAGGACAATGTACGGGTTTGTTTCTGCCAATCTATCGTTGTCTAAAATGATTATTTAACCTTGCGGTTATGTCACAACAAACATGCGGTGGGGCACCGTCGTGTTGATACAACACTCGTACTGTCGGTGCTAACGGAACATCAACTTAAAATTGTGCACAAGTATGAATGAATGAATTCTTGTAACTGATAAACGGTATTAATTTGTTCAGCATACACTAGTTTAAAAGTGCCCTACAAAAAGAAATCCAAGGGGCTTAAATCAGGAGTCATCGCAGGCCAATGTAACGAGCATGCGGTGGGGCACCATTCGTACTCTCGTTGCTAACAGAACATCATCTAACACATTTTCTATGTAATTCTCTAGAAAAGCTAAGTATGAGTTTGCACTTAAACATTGTGGCAATACGTGCATAAACAGTTGGCCAATGAAAATGCCGCACCACACATTTCTGTGTTGTAACGAGTTGATTCTTACAGAATGGGAATTTTGTAACGACCAAATATACTAAGTGACATATAAATCCGAACACCCAGTTTAAATGGTTTCATTTTAATAAAAGTTGGTGAATGTATTTATCTTACTGTAAATAACAAGTGAAAAAATTTTCAGCCTTATCAGTTGGACATTCCGGTTTTTATACTGCTTTTTTTTTCATTCACTAACGCTCTAAAAATGAATATTTCAGCCGCAGTAATGAATCAACGTTGGCGGATTTTGGTTCTTGACATCCTTTACGATCGGTTACGATGCCTAGAGTACGGAGACCTGTACGATTTCGTCAACTTAGTGAGTTTGATAGGGGCCGTATAGTGGGACTTCGGGGAGCTGGACTTTCTTTTCGGGCAATTGCAGTTAGAGTGCAAAGAAGTGTAGACACTGTGGTTAGGTGTTGTCAGGCATGGCTTCGAGAAGGCCGTACGCAAAGAGCAAGGGGCACTGGACGCCGCCGTAGAACAACAGACCGTGAAGATCGCCGCCTAAGATTATTGGCCTTAAGGGACCGTTTCTCCACTACCAGGTCCATTGCAAATGAATGGTTTGCAGAACACGGAAGACTTATTGGCATGCGAAGTGTTTACCGACGAATGAGAAGTTTTCTCTTGTTTTCATACCGGCCACACTTGGTCCTCCCTTTAACTCGAGAACACCGACGTAATCGCCTTGAGTGGTGCAGACAACGGTCACTCTGGGATCAGGAATGGAACAGTATTGTGTTTAGTGACGAGTCTCGATTTTGTTTAGGCATGCACGATGGTCGTGCCAGGGTTAGAAGGCGACGTGGTGGAATCCACAGTTTTTTGTTGAAAGACATGTTCATCACACTGTTGGAGTTATGGTTTGGGGTGCTATAGCTTATGGTTCCAGGTCACCTTTAATCTTCATCAGAGGTAACATGAACGCGCAGCGTTATATCCACGAAGTTCTAGAACCCCATCTTTTACCCTATCTTGCCACCTTGGCAGATCCAACTTTCCAACAAGATAATGCCCGACCACATGTTGCAAGAGTCACAATAGACTTCTTTCAACATAATGATGTCACATTGTTACCATAGCCACCAAGATCTCCCGACTTATCCCCAATTGAGCACGTGTGGGATATGATGGGTAGGAGATTGCTCAATTTGCAACGTCCTCCTCAGACTCTAGAAGCACTTCGAGAGGAGTTGATGGTTGCCTGGAATGAGATACCACAGGAGGACATTGACCACCTAATCAGAATGCATGCCTCGGCGCGTTGGAGAATGCGTAGCATATCAGGGTGCATCCACACATTATTAAAGGTCAAAGGGCTTTAAAGCAGTGCAATCATTTTGAATTTTTTATCATTTACTTATTATGCTTCATTAAGTACTTATACAAAATTTTATTAAAATTAAATCTTGACACCCTGTCAGATCCAACTTTCCAACAACACATGTTGCAAGAGTCACAATAGACTTCTTTCAACATAATGATGTCACATTGTTACCATGGCCACCAAGATCTCCCGACTTATCCCCAATTAAGCACGTGTGGGATATAATGGGTAGGAGATTGCTCAATTTGCAACGTCCTCCTCAGACTCTAGAAGCACTTCGAGAGGAGTTGGTGGTTGCCTGGAATGAGATACCACAGGAGGACATTGACCACCTGATCAGAAGCATGCCTAGGCGCGTTGGAGAATGCGTAGCATATCAGGGTGCATCCACACATTATTA
This sequence comes from Acanthoscelides obtectus, assembly GCA_963669975.1. Lineage (NCBI taxonomy): Eukaryota > Metazoa > Arthropoda > Insecta > Coleoptera > Chrysomelidae > Acanthoscelides > Acanthoscelides obtectus. The sequence goes on from CAVLJG010000009.1 coordinate 33,295,981, forward strand.
AAGGTCAAAGGGCTTTAAAGCAGTGCAATCATTTTGAAATTTTTATCATTTACTTATTATGCTTCACTAAGTACTTATACAAAATTTTATTAAAATAAAACCATTTAAACTGGGTGTTCGGATTTATATGTCACTTAGTATATGTTCATTATTATAATTAAAGGTTCCACTCCTCGTAAAAAGCGATTCATCTGACCACAAAACCAAATCAATAAAATCTGCATTTTGATTATGCATTTGCAGTAACCACTCACAAAACCACACCGATGGTAAGGGTAAAACTTCCCGATTTAAAATTCTCCACGCAAGACTTTGGGAACATGGTAACTGAGCTGCAATCCGGCTAGCACTCGTACTAGGATCACCCAACGCCAAATTAATCACTTCCAGTTCCTCTTGAACAGTATGCCGGACACCATGGCCTCTAACACCGGGAAGTTTGGTAATTCCATGTTGCCGAAGTCTTAGAAATGAACGCGTAAAAACCTTTTGGGTAGGTTGGCGTCTGTTAGGAAATCTAAGTTGATACTCTCGAGAAGCCATCCATTACAGAACCCGTACACAAAAAATATAGGCGTACTCATCATTGCTAAATTCCATTTCACAACACTCAAAAATGGAAAAAAGGAACTTTTGGCTTTACTTTTACAAAAAAAAAAAAATTATAGTAACGATAAAAACACATAACTTTGACAAACTATCTCCCAAGAAACGACAAGTTGGTATCAAGGCCTCCTATTTTATTTTGAAACTAATTTTACCTCTGCTCTTCATGGATTTATTTTATTTTTACGAAAACAGTGCATTCAAGGAAAAAGTGTAATTATTTGTAGCAAATTGAAGATAAAATTCGAAAAATCGTGCGTTTCAAAAAAACATTGGCGTACTATTTTTATTTGGAAAAATAATGCCACTAATCCCCTGTATCTCTGACACTGGTGCCCGTTAATTCTGAGTAGACTTGAGTGTGGACAATACTTAGGTAAATCCACATACCAAATTTGAGTTCATTTCAGTTGACGGTTTTGAAGTTTTTATTTTTAAACTTCAACACCCCGTATCTTTTTAATGAAGCCCTCTAGGAAAAAATGTTGCATGGAATATCCCCTTTAAAATGCGGTCCTGTGTATGATGTTTCATTATTGGTCACGAAAAGGGTCTGGAGTGTAGGAAAATTTACGAAAAAGGTGAAAGGAAGATTAAGAAGGAAGTGGAATGCATTTGGACTGGAAAGCGGTAGAAGCATTAGCTACAGACAACAAAATGGAGAAAGACAACTGAAAAAGCATAGAAAGATAACAACCTCTACACTGGAGAGATACGGTTTAAGTATAATTCCTATTGGTACCCCAGCTGTGAACTACTGGTGGTAGCTCATTGTATAGGAATTTGTAAGACCTCTCATTTATATTGTGACGATAAATAGTACTGTTGGCGTCATCTTTTGGGAAAGTCTCCTACTCACCAGAGCTTGATGGCCGATCTCTGCTTTTACGCGGACCACGACCGCATAAGCCGCTTGGCGGCGTCTGTGAGGATCGTGGCAGTGACCCGCCTTATAGATCGACGTGAAGTAACCTCGACTATTCTGGAAGGCCGCTATGTGGCTCCCGATTCGACTCGACTCAATGATGCGGTCTATATAATTCGGCGGCCGGGAGATGAAAGCGGCGGATGAGCGGTACCGCGGGGTAGTGCGGATTGCTTTGCGGAGGGCGTCGCGGAACGTTGGTTGGTTATTGTTATGAAATTGTCCGCGGTAGGAATTGTAGCCATTTGGGCTTTGTCCAAATTACTACTCCAGAGAAGAAGCACCAATGGAACTTTCGTAATATTGTACAGAGAGTTAAGAAACTTCTAAGATACATTTTTCAACTATACAAGAATGTCAACGGTATCTTTTGATGAATTACTGAACAAAATTAGAAGGAAAATAACTGGAGTAACTACGAACATGCGACCATGTATATGTCCTGAAGAAAAGCTTCTAGTTACATTAAGGTAAGTTGCACAGGGAGACCAATATATTATCGTATTATAACCTGGAATTAATTCGGTAAATCAAAAGTTACAATTTAATCATTAAACACATACTCATCAATCCAAATTCTAATCTCAATTTTTCTCAACTTTCTTACATCATCAAAAAAGCGCAAATTAAAATACTACTCGACGACGACGTGTCCGAGCATACTTTTAAGAAAAACTGTGTCATATCATAACCGATTTTGTGTAGGAAATAACTCATAATAATTAGTTATGTGAGAATGCTCTGAACTTGTAGAATTAGATTCAGGAGAAGTTACGTTTGTCGCAATGTCGTACTGATCTGTAGAATTTCTGTCAAAACTGCACGAAGGAGTATTTGCTGAATAGGCGTTGTGTGAATAGTTGTGGCGTTGTGGTGGAGGCATTTGATAATTGTAGTGCTGGTCTGTAGCTTCCATGATCACTTTCATTATATTTATTTTAGTTGCTGCTTTCAAACGTTCGGGTACGCGTTTAAAATCGTTTAGCAATGATAGTAGAAAGTGGCGGTCTGGGTCATCGTCATTACTAGATATATTTTGTTTTAAAACGCTTATAAGCTCTGCACCTAAGTTTTCACCTTCTTCTGTGTCATTAGCCTTTTTCTTCTTCCGCCTGGGAGTACTTTGTATTGTAGTCTCATTTGGTCCTATCTCCTCAGTATGGTCTACTTCGTTTACTTCAGTATCATGTCTTTCTTCAGTGAAATTGTTATCTCTAGTATTTACAGCAACAACGTCTTTCAGAAACATAAGGTGGTTGAAGTAGATGTACGTGGATTTTTTGGTAGCACCCGACCCACTTTTTGTGCTGACCTTCTTAAATTCTTTTACGAAAGCGTCCCGAAGATTTTTCCACTTTTTCTGCAGTGAAATACCTGTAATAAAAATAATTTTCTTTTATAGATACCTCGCTTCGGGATGCTCATTTGCTGACCTACACTACAGCTATCGACTGGGAAGAACTACAATCAGTGAAATTGTTAATGAAGTTTATGAAGCAATTTGGATCAATCTAAAAACAGAATGCCTTCCGACACCCACAACTGAATCTTGGTTATATATAGCCAAAGGCTTTGAGTCAAGATCAAATTTTCCCCACATTATAGGAGCAATAGATGGTAAACATATTCGGGTAATAAAACCAGTTAACACTGGAACGCTCTACTATAACTACAAGCACTTTGTTTCTATAGTTTTACTAGCAGTATGTGACCATAATTATAAATTTACATATGTTGATATGGTAAATGCAGTGATTCCTCAGTGTTTAAAGATTCTGATTTTTACAAAAACCTAATGAACGGAATAGTAATATACTCGAGGTCGCAGTAATGGAAGGCATTGAAGGTAAAATGCCTTATTTCTTGGTTGGCGATGAAGCATTCAGTCTATCAAATCATGTTTTACGTCCTTTCGCAGGAAACAATTTAACTCGAAATAATGGGATTTTTAACTATCGCTTATGCAGAGCTCGTAGATACATTGAATGTACTTTTGGAATTTTAGCCAATAAATGGAGGATATTCCATCGGCCCCTAAATGTCAACATTAAATTGGCACTAAATATTATCAAAGCTTGTTGTATACTTCATAATTTTATACGTGCAAGACATGGAGTAAATTTCGAGCACACTTTACATCCCGAAAGGGAAGGCTTGGAAGATATTCCAAGGGGGTTCAACGAGCAAACCGATCAGTTATTAACAACAGAAATTTATTGGCGGATTATTTTCTAAACGTCAATACTTTGCCATGGCAAGACAGATTCGCCTAACTAGTTATAAGCAATATTTTTTCGCCAGTAAAATTTATTAAATGTGTAATAATACCAAATACCAACAAGTAGGTTATTATAATGTAGGATATAGCTATGTAATAATATTGTGTATAAACAATAAAAAAAATGTTCAAGTACTTACCTAGGTTTTTCTTCTCATCTGTTGTCATTTCTTTTCCTCCAAAGATGTCGACTATTTCTTCCCAGATTTTGATTTTTAATATGCGATCACTATACTCTTTAGATTTCATGTTCCACAATGGTGGGCGGTGTTCAATTTCATAAATATATTTTTCAGTATCAAACTCCATTTTTTTTATAATCTCACACACCACAAAGTCAAATAAATAATTTCGCCGACAATATTCTATCGCTAAAAACCGCGAGGACTTGCGTCGTGCGTGGTCTCTCTATCAAGTCTGAACAAGTGGAGAACCGCGGGCCCGCGCGATCTCCGTGTTCGCCGCGTCCGATGCCGGCGTCCGCCCATTCGCGCGGTTGCCAGTGCGTTGTCTGCCACAATATCCTATATAAATAAACATCCGCGCGACCGCCATCCGCCGCGGTTTGCGGCTCGTGCGTTATTGTCCTTAGTCAGACATAAATAGTGGTGTACATAAATGTTCTATCAAGTCAAGTTAAATAAATTAGTGCATTTCTTTTTGTGGAATCCAGTGCAACCCCGAAAAACGCTACAATATCTTCTGCTTTTCATAAGTCTGTGTACTCATCAGACAGTTGATATATTAATATAGCTTTATTATTCGATATAAATAGATAATATTCACTGATTTGCATAATAAAATAATTTCTCAAAAACACAATGAATACAGTAACATAAAACAAACAATTTGGCTCTAGGTACTTTCAACAACTAAATTACTATTACATTTTGGACATATTATTGATTGCTCTACAAAAATAGCTTTGATTGTTTTCACTGAAAAGGTTTCTGAACATTTCATGCATTGATACGTCTTCTTTTCATCATGCTTTTGTTCACTCAACTTTTGCATCACAGTATCATAAAAATTATTAAAATCTGCTTCCTCTAATTCATAGGTGCGCTGTCTTCTGTCTCTCCTCAACGTATCAAACTCTATTTTAACCACATTTTCTGTACCATCAGGTTTTGTACATGTTACTATTGTGTTAACATGCCATCTAGCTTTTTCTTTGCTTGTTGTCACATCTCTTTCAGATATGTGACTTTCTGTGAGGACTACAAAAACTTGATGTGATTCCTCCGTATTTGTAGCAAGGAAGATGCCTTCTTCACCACCTGGAATTAATAAATTACCTAAATAATAGTACTGCTCTAAAATTGCGAGTCTTCCACTTTTGTCTGCTTGAAAACCCAATTTGCTGCAAAATGATATTTCAATGAAATCAAAGATTTTTCAAAGAGAAAAAGTGGTAAGAATAAAAGTAATCACTCACTCAATTCTACTATAAAAATCGAATTTTGACATACAATCTCGGAGTTGTACTAATATTTGTTAACAAGGCACAAACAAATGTATTTTTTGGCCAAAAAAAACTCATAACATTGTTTTTTAGTCATTTCTATACACACCATGAAATCATAAAATGAAAAGGATTTAGGGTGCGACTGGTCTGCAGTAGCCCACCAGTTGAAGAAAGATGTCATTGTGACACTTCAGCTATCTTTTCGGTCGTGTCTCAAAAAATGATAAAATAGGACAAAATTACCCCTCCATCGCGTATAGTGATTTTTAAAGTTATCCAGTTGGAGCAGCAGTTCATACAAGAAGCATGACAAGCAAGTTGATAGTGTACGAGTGATCATCAGACTCAAGAAATAAGTTTGCATACAATGTGTTATCTTCCACAGATCTTTCATTGTACCTGATTGATACAGCCAGATTTTATTTATGATATACATTACTTATACGATTTCTCATTTCATCAGAGCTTTTAGGCACCAAAAGCAACGCAATCCGAAATCAAAATCAAGTTGAAAATGGGGTTGGTTTTGGTGAGCACTGGTAATACCGCGTGGATTAAAACTAACAAGTGAAGTTATTTGGTAGACAACCGTCATTGTAGATCGTATCTGAATAAGGGATCGTCTTACCTGAGAATACATCTTCACCATCAGATGCATCTGAGACAGGATCTTCGAGATTCGATGGTTCTACAACAGCTTCAAGTGACTCTTCTGGTACCTCACTATTTACGTTATTTGTTTGCGATTCTTTTGCTTCAGTATTGATTGGTGATTCTTCCATAGCAGTTTTGAAAGCATCTTTAGAAGCACCATTTATTGTGGAATTAGGTGTTTCATAATTGCTGATATCCCCTACTGGATCAGTATTTATTGAGCCTTGACCAGTTCCATCTGATGGTGTTGAAGAGAGAAGGATGGACGATTTTTCAAAGCCCAATACATCTTGTACCATTAGGCCTGAATCACTATATAGCCATTTCTCTCCATATTCCTCCTTTAACTGTTCTACTTGTCGTTTAATCTCCAAATGCTGGGCACTTAGTGGTGGAGTAGATTTTGGTGTAACCTGAAAACCGAGTTATAGTGAAGATTGCTTTCCTTCATCTAATTCACCGTATTAGACGCCATTCCTTCCAAATTAGGGGTTATCAGCATTGTGTAGGATGGACGACGAACGAAAGCAGAGTACAGAAGTAGATGGCGAACAAGTGTTAGTTGCTTCCAAAATCTGTCACTAAGTTAGCGTGAAAACAAGCTACACAGGAGAACTGTTATCAACAGTCAAGCTCTGTTTAACAAGAGTTCTCCAATCTCCGAAAACACGAGTAGTGCAACTACCAACCTTTTTAACAACATGCTCCTCTCGAATCTTTACATTTCTAACTTTTCGCGCCTGTGTTGATGATGTAGTAGAGGTCTCCATTTCATTGTCTTCATGTGGTTGAGGCGTTTGCGACTTCACTACTGGATACAGGGATCCCACAAGGCACTGCTCAGTCTTATCTAGAAACATTTTTTGATAGATCACACAAAAGTTCGTATAAAATAATTTAAGGATAAGTTTAGACAAAACCGTAAATACCACGACTGCTTGTTGATACATTTTTGAATTGCCCAAGGTTAGTAGAACTGTATTTGGATTGTCTCACAAAGAACAAAAGAGTGGAGGTACCCTCAATGAATTCGACAGAGTTTGAATCAGAACAAGAAGCCTGGCGAGTTCTTCTAGCAGGCCTGACGAGAAATGTATCTATAAAATATATTTTTGATCCTTTTCTGTACTTTGATGACACAACAGTACTTTTTGTCTTAGTACAGTATGTTACAAGTAATTACGAGCCCAAACAACTAAATATTCGGACACCTTTATATTTCGTTCAAATTGTCCTATAAAATAACGGAACAAGATTGTAAACTTGCACAGAAAACTTTTATTGGTAGTATATACAAATTGTGTCATATTTTCACTAGTATCATCTGCTTTGCTTGATAATCAATTATAATGAAAAAAAACTAAACTTTACAAAAATATATGGCAACTAAATATTCGGACACTACAAAATTTAACCTAAGTAATAATTTGTTACGTCGCCTTTCGCCTTAATTACAACCTGAATTCTTGCCGGCATGGTCTTAACTAATGCTTGGCAGTTTTCCTGTGTAAATGTGTTCCAAATTTCTTGCAGTTTCACACGCAGTTCAGGAATTGCTCTCTGAGGATGGTTTCTCAAATGTTTCATTTTATGCCAGACCGCCTCTATCACATTTAAATATCTATACTATGTTAGGTAATAATGTATTCTCAAGAATTTCTTGGTATTTAGCTGCATTCACTGTGCCATCTATAAAATGAAGACGTCCCATTCCAGTAGCAGACATACAGCCCCACACCATAATATTTTTGGGAAATTTTACTAGTCATTTAATGCTGTCTTTGTGAAAGGTTTCAGTTTCAGGTTTTGGAGATCGCCTACGCATACATTGAATTTGGCTTCATAACTAAATATGACCTTGCTGCAGTGTTCGTACGTCCAAGAGCCCTTTGATTTTGCCCAAATTAAGCATCTTTGATTTTTGGACATAAGTTAGAAGCGGTTTTCCTTTACCCTAATTAAGGAAAAACATTTTTTCATGGTTTGGAATAATAATTTAAACATTTGAATCCAGATTTACGAATGTATTTTCGACAGCATTCTCGTGAAAGCTGGATCCCACACTTTGTGTTCCACTGAGTGGTAATTTCCCTTAAGGTGTTTCGATTACCCGATTTGCAGATTTTGATGAAGCCCTTTGATTCTGTGCAGTTATAATCCTCGGTCGACCTGGGCTTTTACCGCGGACATCAGTGCTTGCAGTTTCCCTATACTTTTTTACAATGTCCGGAACTGTAGATTTAGGGATAACAAGATGACTTGATATCTCACGTATTGACTTTTTGCAAAACTGCTGAATAATAATTTGCCTCACTTTCTAATTAGTGGCTACACCTCGTACCATTTTTGCATAAATGTAACTTAGTAACAAGAAAATATAATTTTCAAATACCTACAATTTCCAACGATGTTGACATTCAGTATTATGACACAGGTAGCTCATATGTTTTTGAAAGCCTGTTAGTTTCTGCTTATTTCTGTTTCTTGACTTGTCCGAACATTTAGTTGTCATCATATTTCGAGGTAATTTAGTGATCCTGTTTGTTTTGAAGTACAGTAACACATTTGAAAACAGGGGTGCCGCTATTGAAAATAGATGTTTATTATACTTATCTACCATTATACATTTTTGACATACATTTTGAAACAGCAGCAGTTCTGGATTCATTTGTATAAAATGTGATCAACTAGAGAAACGGGAGAATATTTCACAAATCACAACACAAAAATACCTTCCAACATTTATTCTCATACTTACTCAAGGCCACTCCATCTAACAAAAACCTCACGGTTGCTGTGTTTTTGTGTAAGTAGTTACATGTTAATGTCCTATGATATGGATGATATGCCAAAGGATTGCCTTTGAGATAAAGACATTGCAGTGAGATCAGATGGGAAATTGAGAGCAGGCAATTGTGATCAACCAATAGATTGTTTGACAGGTCTAAATGGATTAAGTTATTGACTGCTGTCAGAGGTGTAAGATCTTCAATGTAGTTGTTGTTCAGTATAAGGACCTAGAATAAATAATGCAACATTATTTGTTTATAATACACTGATATACATACAAGCCATTTAGTGTTAAGTCATTTTACTATATTATAAGCTGCCATGACCTTCAGTGGTACAATCTGCTAATACTAAAAAGACAATCAATAGCCTTCTAAGTAAATCTTGAGGCAGGTATTGTTAAAAGGCTCATTATGCAATCATATCAAATGATATGAATTTGATTGAAATGTCAGTAAGTTACATAACAGAAGTCATAGAAACCAACAGAGGTAATGGTAATAAAATATTGGTTTTATGAAATAGCCACATTTAAATAAAAATGATAATTACAACAGCAACAAAAATCCAGAGTCACTGAGAGAAAACCTAACAAATCACGTCTAAATATCTCAGTATAATCCTTCCCATGAATTCTTTTAATCATAATGTGTTCTTTGATTTTGCATCTATTGTATGTAAAAAATGAATTTTTCCCTGTGTTGATTCACTACATAAATTGGGAAAATTGTTCTCAATTTTCAAAGTTACAGTATTCATCTAAGTTTTTGTTTATGAGATACATAATTTGTAAGTTTAATCAAAACACATTTATAATATATAATCTCCCATGTTGGTCTGAAATGTTACTACATTAAAGAAGAATTTCAAATATATGTCAGTGAGGCCACACAAACATGGGAGATTATTGACATTTTAAGTTCAACAACTTTTGAAATAATCAAAATGATAAAATATGCCAAAACAATATAAAAGCAAATGCACCGAGTACTACTTTTGTCAAAAACCGGGTACTTGATCAAATTCGAATATAGAGTACCAGATACTCGATGGAGGGATCTGCTCTAGGATATTTCATCTACTGTTATTTAGGAACAATTGTTTTTGATATACTTTTTTCTCCCTTCTATTAGATAGTTTACATCAACAGACAAATCGATACATAAATTCATGTTTCATTCTTATGTATATTGTAGTTTTGATTTTGAGGCGAATCTCATAAACAGAAACCATATTTTTGAATAATGTAGTTCTATCAAAGTTCTAAACTTGAAATGAATAGTTGTTTAGTATAATGGAAAGGAAAACCATGGAATTTGACATTCAACTTGGCAAAAATTATAACACATTCTAATTTCGTGACTAAATTCACAAAGAACCTAATGTATTTGACATCAAACCTGTTTTACTCTTTAAAAATTTGGCCATGAACTTTAATTCATGGATAAATTCGTGGACTTATTGTCAATGTAAAATCGGTATTGGATATTCAAAATGTCTTAAAAGGATCTTAAATGTGCATTTTCGTTTGAAGGCAACACAAGGCCCTAAGCTGCCCAAATTTTATGGGTTTCTGAGCTGGCTTTAGGAGGAGATTATAAAAGAGACAAAATCACTGGATGTTGTCGCAGGACCAATTCAGATTCTGGATGGACTAAACCAATATACATATCTCTTAAGCATTAGAAAAGAGTTTGTAAAACTGATTATTCCTGTTACTTTTCAACTTTTGCTGCATTACTTTATTTAGTTTTGTGGTTTTTGGAGTGCACATATGGAAGATAAAAAATGTAGTAGTAACACCTTGTATATAAAAATACCATAAACACACTAACTTACTGGAGAATATGGTTGACATTTACTGACAAATCATTCAATTCAGGCAAATGATTCTGGTAAAAATATATTGCAACCTTGGCTGTTTTCACATCAGCTCAAACATTGGAAATTACATTTGCAATTCTTTGATTTACAAAAGTTGTGTGACTTTTGTTCAGACTGAGAAGTAATTCAATACTCATTAAAACCAGGTGCATCCCTAATTATGGCTTAAGTCCAGTATATATTTTATGCAATAATATTGTAGACTCTGACAACTTCAATTAATCTACCTTCCAAATTGGAGTTGTGGATAAATGTTTACATTGATAGCTAGATATACGAGCCCAAACAACTAAATATTTGGACACCTTTGCTTGTACAAGGGGACCAATGAATTAACTGGCGCCTTCTAAAAATGTTTAGCGATCAATTTATACTGATAGATAAGCATAATAAACAGATATTTTTAATAGTGGCACCTCTGATTTCAACTTTATTACTTTAAGACAAACAAATTCACTAAAATATCGTGAAATATGGTGACAACTAAATGTTCGGACAGGTCAAGAAGCATAACATTAGAGATAAGCAGAGGCTAGCAGGCTATGCAAAAACAATTGAGGGTGATACCAATGTCAAAATACCATTTATGTCAACGTCTTCAGAAATTGTATTAGTATCTAATATTCATGCAAAAATGGTGCAAACTGTAGCCACTAACCAGAAAGTGAGGCAAATTATTATTCAGCAGTTTTGCAAAAGCAAGCCAATACGCAAAATATCAAATGATCTTGTTATCCCTAAGTCTACAGTTTCGGACATCATAAAAAAGTATGGCGAAACCGCCAGTACTGATGTGCGCGGTAAAAGTCCAGGTCGACTGAGGATTGTGACTGAACGGAATCGAAGAGCTTTGGTCAAAATCTGCAAATCAGGTAGACGAAACACTTTAAGGGCAGGTACTGCTCAGTGGAACACAAAGTGTGGAATGCAGGTTTCACGAGAATGCTGTCGAAAATACATTCATAAATCTGGAATCAAATTTTATAAGGTATGCATTATAAAATTATTATTGCAAAATAATATTAAAATGTTTTTTCATTAATTAGGCTAAAGAAAAACTGCTTCTAACTGAAGTCCAAAAACAAAGGTGCTTAATTTGGGCAATATCAAAGCGCTCTTGGACATATGAGAACTGGAGCAAGATCATATTTAGTGACGAAGTCAAATTTGACGTTTGCGTAGGCGATCATCGGAAAAGGGTCATCAGAAGCAAAACTGAACCTTCCACAAAGGCTGCATTAAACGTATAGTGAAATTTCCCAAAGGTATTATGGTGTGGGGCTGTATGACTGCAGTTGGAATGGGATGTCTTCATTTTGTAGATAGCACAGTAAATGCAGCTAAATACCAAGAAATCCTTGAGAACACATTATTGCCTACCATAGCAGACTTATATCCTGACATTTACCAGCAGGACAGCACATCATGCCACACTGCCAAAAGCACAAAACAATGGTTTGGACATCATGACTTACATGTCCTCTCCGCCAGTAGTCCCGATTTAAATGTGATAGAAACGGTCTGGCACAAAATGAAACAACATTTGAGAAACCATCCTCAGAGAACAAAAACTGAACTGTGTGTGAAATTGCAAGAAATTTGGAGTTCGTTTACACAAGAAAACTGTCAAGCATTAGTCAAGACCATGCCTGCAAGAATTCAGGCGGTAATTAAGGCAAAATGCGATGTAACAAGTTATTAGTTAAGTTATATTTTGTAGTGTCCGAATATTTAGTTGCCACATATTTTTGAGAAGTTTAGTTTTTTTGTTAGTTTAAATTACTTATCAAGAAAAACAAATATTATTATCAAAAATAGGTCACATTTTGTATAAACTATCAATAAAAGTTTTCGGTACAAGTTTACTATCTTGTTCTGTAATTTTATATTTATAGAATTTAAAATGGTCCGAATATTTAGTTGTTTGGGCTCGTACAAGTTTACTTATCTATTTACACATATAAGAAGCTAAGATATCCAGCTACCATTTAGAATTAAAGTTGATAAAATTTCACAAACATATATAATTATTTAATTTTATTTTCAGCTACGGTGGAAACCTTAATATGCAAAACTGTCTAACAAATAAATGTGTGGCTTATGCATTTTTTTATAAAAGGAAATCAAATCTAATAGTGTAGTATATTCTGAAAAACATGTAAATGGCTTTATAAGGAGCAATACATACCTGCAGTCGATTCCGAACATGACCAGATATTGCTGGAGGTGTCACAAGTTCATTGTAAGCTAGATTAAGATGCTTCAAATTTGGTAGCTGATTAATTACTTTTGCATTTCTTAGGCGATTATGGCTTAGGTCCAGCATATGCAGAGAAATGGTATACTCAAAAATATCATTAATTTCCTCAAGATCATTATGAGAGAACTTGGCCTTCTTCAGTTCACCCCAGTTGTATCTACTGCTATGATCACCACCACATTTTTCTAAAATATCATCTACGTTTTTTAAACAATGTATACAGACTAGTTCTTGCAACTGTGGTCGCAGTTTTTGAATGCCCACAATAAGGTTAACATCAAGCTTATGAATCTCTAGCATTTTCAGATTTGTAAATCGCCTAATGTCAATGATATCCAAGGTGCTTATTGTGTCAGGAATAAGTTTCAAAAATGCTGTTCTTCCAATAAGATCCAAGAAAAATTGTGCATCTCGTACCACAGCACTTTTATTCGACTGGATAGTCTGAAATGAAGAATTGGCATCCAGATTAGCATCCATTGTATCATTTATTATTTTCAGACAACTGGTGGAAAGACACAATTTCTGTTTACCACTTATCACATCTTTAGCAACTTGCTTCAAATGATTTGTTAGTTGATGAATACTGGTTTCCATTTTTGTGCTTTTTTTATTCTTTTATCAAGTTATACTCATTTTTCTTCAAGTTTAAATAAATAAAGAAATTATAAAATTAAAGACATTTCACATTGTTTATCTGGCGACGACGGACGTCGTTTACGTTTACAGAGTTGACAGCACAAAACATATACACTGACAGGTGACAGGTGCGCAAGTTGTATAAAACACCATAAAACACAAACACAAAATTGTGGACATCCGCCTTAAGGTATATTTACATTGGCCGACTTCGTCGTTTGACAGGACCGCCAGCAAAGAGTCGCACATATTTTGTGAGTCGCACCAGACGTGTACGTTCATGCAAGGGCGGATTCAGAATTTCGTCTAGGGGGGGCGCTAACGATATTTGGGGCTGTTCATTTTTTAACCTCAGGGTATTTTCTAGAATTTATCCTATTATTGCTCCTTTGCCCCATTGTGTTCTATCTGGCCAGCTTGAAAAAAAAAACCATGGAAAATGCTCAGAAATCCTCAAAAAGGCAATATTTTATTATATGAGAACAAAATAAGTACGTGGCATGGATAATTAACTAGTGTAATAATATTAAAGATTCAAACATAAAAAACTTCATTGCTGGTAACAAAAAAAAAATCGTTCTGAGGGACTGCGAGACATATCCCAGTCCATTCCACACAAAACAATGTTTTTGATTGCGAAAACGAACACGACACGGTTAGGATGGGAGGTTAAAGTCAGGCGGGTCTGCCTAGCAGGCACATCGCGTGGCGGCATCGTGGAAGAGAGCTCTGAGGAGCAAAGCGCGTTGGTGTAGCGGTACAAGAGAACTAGATCGCCGATAGCCCGTCTGACGAAAGGGCCTCGAGACTATCTCTTAGAGAAAACTCATCGATCAGTCGGACAGCCCTCCTCTGGTCAGCATCGAGCATAAATAATGTAGTCGGGGCAGCATCAATGTGTGAGCAATATTCGAGGCTAAGCCTTATCTGGGCTAGGTATAGAGTGAAAAGGTCATGCGGAGAAAAGTATTTCTGAGCCCTAAACAAATAGCCTAACTTTTTCCCAGCAGCTGCCGCTCTTGACGAGATGAGTTCGTGCCAGACCAGGTCCTCGGTGATCTGGACTCCGACCTGTCGAAGTGAATGGCTCTTTGGCAGAGCTCGGCCATCCACCGAAACCGGGTAAGCTTTAGGACGCTTTTTGTTCGTCAAGGTACAGTACTGTGTTTTGGAAGCATTCAATTGTACAGGATTGTTGAGTCCCCAAGCAGTGATAACTTCCAGGTCTCTCATCAGAGAGAAAGTCTTCTTTTTTCCAGTTCAGGGGCAGAGATCGGCTGTCACTCTGGATTGATCGTGCAGGAAAGGAGGTCGTTGATATGTAAGAGGAACCGTGTCGGACCCAAGACCGATCCCTGGGGATCACCCCCGTTGACGTTGTGGGATGAAGAGGAGAACCTGTCAATTACGACGGATATCTTGCGGCCAGAGACAAAGTCAGCCACCCATCTGCAAAACTTTTCTGACAGGCCCTAGGATGGAAGTTTGCTTAAAAGGGCAGCGTGTCATAGCTGATCGAACGCTTTCGTGATTTCAAAACATACTGCCTGTCGCTAATCAAGCATTGTCATTCGAGATAGTCCAGAAGCTCGCGATTTAGGCACCTCTAAATCACCTTACTTATAACGTAATACAGAGCTGTAGGCCTGTAGTTGTAAGGGTCGGTCTTAGATCTCTTTTTTGGGATGCGTTAATCATGAGCGATTTCCAGTTTTCTGGGAAGGTGCCAGATTCATAAGGTATCTGGAAGAGACGCGAAAGAATTGGAGCAAGCTCCGCTGCACACCTGTCCAGTACAATGGCAGGAATCAAGTCTGTTCCAGAAGCTTGGTTGATGCCGACCGACAAGAGCACTCGTCTTACGGTCTTATACCTGAATGTTACTTCCCGAGTAGTGTAGGAAACCCTTTGAATTGACGACACTTGGGCGTTGGAGGGGACGTCCATGGTGGTGTTGGCAGCAAAGATCTTGGCAAGGACCTCCGCCTTGGCCTTTGAGTCGGATACAATCTTTCATCCTGACACGTAAGTGGTGGAAGGCTGCTGTGTGGGAGTTTAATTTCAACCTGCTTGGCCAGCGTCCAGAAAAACTGACTGCCATTGCGCTGTGACCCTGGTTTAGGCCCTTTCACCGTATGAGGGATGTATTCCTCCATTCCGACGTGGATAATTTTGGTTATCGAAGGACAGCCGACGTATCCACGTCAGTGAAACAGACATCTCTGCAAGGAAAAGTAGAAAAGAAGTCTCTGAGCCCCTCCCAGTCGGCATGTCCGTAATGCCAAATTTTGCGGCCTGTCCGAGTTTCTGCTGCCACAGCGGGTTCTGATCGAAATCTAACCTCCACAATACCGTGGTCTGAGCTACCCAGGGGATAGGACAGCAGTGCTGTAAGGGACAGGATGGGTGGTCAGAAATAGAGCCAGCAGGCTACTGCCATGCGACGAGACGCGGGGGAAAAAGTAGGGCCCGTCACCAGCCGTTGAGTAAGAGCGAAACGCTTCAACTGCTCTATCGGTCTTTTTTGAGCCCAACCAAAGCAAATTATATTCATTGAAATCACCGAGGAGGACTAGTCGATCTAGACGGCGAGGTATTCAATAAGGTCATCCCAGTTATGGTCCGAGGGAGAGCGATAAAGGCAGCAAATAAATTTGGGGGATGTTTTGGAGTTGAGGCGAAGCCACAGAATGTACTTCCGGTCTGATTCCAGATAAACATCCCTGCAGCAGGAAAGACTGCTGCGGACAAAGACCAAAACTCCCCCGTTCATTCTCAGATTGGTGTGCACCTCGTTATTTAAATGTTATATGACGTGTAGATCACGAAAAACCATTATCACTCATTTCCATCGGTATATCTGTCCGACTGTTGGTTTGTCCGGTGATCCTTGGCCTGCTCGGATTTGAGGATTTTTTTTCAGAAGGTTACTACTCCGCGAAGGATAAAAAAGCTTTGTGGCTTTTGAAAATCGGTCCAGTGGCGGCAGAGAAAAAGGCCAAAAACGAGAAAAAAAAACATAAAACATCGTTCAAACGTCACGTTGACGTTTCAGAGGAACCTGATCATTGTTGAGAAACAAATTAATTTGACTAACTTCATATCTCTTGTTTTATTATTTTCATCCAAGTGGATCAACTTCATTGATCATCATCATCATCATTAATCATTAGAATACCAAGTTTAATCTAATTTTAATAAGTTTCTGTTCAATACAGCATTAAAGCTAAAGTCAGAATTTGTAAAAAACAGATCCAAAGGCATAAATGTCCGTTATTCTACCACTTTATTCTCCTAACACATCTACAAATTGACTTTCGGTTGGACCCTATTCTCTAAAATGTTTTTTCGTTAGATGAAGATACGATGCGAGCTCTATTCTTCCGGGAGTCCTTGCTGGTCAGCTTTCTTGATAATTTAGATGAGATTGGTGCTTAGCCTTCATGTACAATTATACACTGGCAGACTTGTCGAGAGAGAATCTGGGCAAGCGGAAGATGAAAGCCTCCCAATGGCTGGATGTCCAAGATAAGGATCTTCTGCATGGGGATCTCAATACCTGTGGAAGGTACAGATTAGGTTAAATTGGGAAAAGACTGCGTTCTTTTGTGTAAATACACGTGATGGTGTTTTTAAACTTTCTGACCGACGTTATATTACGTTATATTAGTTTACTTAAATTTAAAGAAAAATGTTACTTTTTATTTTATTTAAGTAGACATTACAAACATATGCTTAATGTAAGATTTTGTGATTACTGGTAGATGCATAGTACTTAAGTATTCCATAATGATATGATGGGATAAAATTTTATAAAATGATGCTTAATCTAGTGATATTCAGAATAACAAAGACATGCTTAACATCATTTTTATGTTATTCACAATAGGTGTTCAAATAGGTTGATATTATTTTCTAAACATAATGATCTTACAGTAGAATTCAAAACATCACGTAACATTTCGGGTGTAATCATACTGAATGCTTCCATTACACATTCTCGTAACTGCTAATCAGTTTCAAAAGCATGCTGATAGACTTGGTTTTTAATAAAGCCCCAAGCAAAAGGGTCCAGAGGAGTTAAATCCGGGGAACGCGTTGGCCAGGACACTCCACTGGAGGTTCCAATCCACCTTCCGGGAAATCGCTGAGACAGATACTGTCGAACTAGCCCAGAGTTATGTTCAGGAGCATCGTCTTGTTGAAACTAACATCTATTAACCTGTGCCAAAGGTAAATTATCCAGGCCATACTACTTTTGAAGGGAAATTAAAATCGTCACACGTTCGCTATCCCCTGGTCCTTGGCAAATCCTGAATTTTACGCAAAATAAATTGGGCAATGGATTAAGGCCCGTATCGTCAGTCGTCCCTACAATTGTAGGGCGCATTTATGGCCTCCTTGATTGTCATACTCCTTTCTCTCCTTCAAAAATTTCTAGATTACACTTGTCCCGTGTCATCGTCAGCGCTCTCCTATTGTGGAGATATGTTTTCTTTTTAAATTGTAGGAAATTTCAGGCTAATAAAACATGATATAACTCAAAAGCAAGCACAATTTGATGCAAATAGATGTTTGTGACATAACCTCAAAATAGAGTTCTGACACGGAGAAGTAAAAAACTATGACAATCAAGGAGGCCATAAAGGCACCCTACAATTGTAGGGACGACTGACGATACGGGCCTTAGTTACTCCTAAATGTTTTTCATTTTGCCTTATTGATATCTCATAGTTCTCAGTAACTCCTCTTTACACACTATTCTAAGTTTCCTCTAAGGATTCCTTTTTTCGAATTTTTGAATGAACCATTTAAATTCCGAGACAACTCTAAGAAAATGGAAAGTCGGATATGTTGTACCGGTCTGTAAATTGTGTACCACCTCAATAATTCATGAACTATTGATTTCTAATGCCAACTGTTCAGCTTGTTTGTTGGCGCTGGCAACAAAACGTGTCTGACAAAAACTTGCAACCGACGGTCGTTCGGGAATCTTCATATTTTCTGATATGTGAAAAACTGTTTTACGCAGTATTATACAATCTTAGATAAGCCTTCATGTCCAAATAATCGCTTTCTGCTAGTTGGGGTGGTATTTCTCGTAATCACTGATTATTTCATAGGATCTCTAGCGAGTACAATTTCACCTAACCACACTTTTTAAAAAGAAATAAAATAATTTATGCCATCCTTACCAGTACGGTAAGTTGTATCACTAGCTGGTTTGCTAAGTACAATTCAACAAACTCGGGTATTATTTTTCAGTCATGCTTCGCAAGGGTTCAAAATGTGGAAAATAAAGAGAGGAGAACATAAAATCGGCAATGAAACTACACCAAACAGGAAAATTTTGACTTAATGCCTAAACAAATATTCTCACTTAGTCATAAGGATAATTTTCTGTTTTATCAATGTGTTTATAATCGGAGATTCATATTTTTGAGTTCAATATATGAAACTTTTCATTTGTACGTATATTTTTAGTTACTAGAGTTGTTAGATTAATGTTTTATTTCACCTTTTTCCTTATTCGTAATCTCTGTATTGTATGTTGGATTATTAAAACTTTTAAATTATCACGATGTTTAGATTCCCACACCTGCTTCACCAACAGTGAAAATCTTATGCATTTTGGTATGGTACAATTTAAAAGTCTCGTGGTACAACTTAACGAACCGGTTCGATAAATTATACCCTTTGAAACATGTTTTTAAAAAGTTTATTACTCTAAACTCTGATTTATGTATTTTGACAGAAACAAATCCAATTCTTTTACTTCGAACTTTCGTTCAATTGAAACAAGTCATTAAGGAGTTATTTCATAAAATATGTTAGTTGGTACAAATTACCCCACTTTACCATACTTGGCTGCCTTCTTTCGGTTAATTTATCAAGATACATTTCTACCGTATGTTTAGTATTCTCGTAGCACAAAATATAGCTCGCCAGCATGTCAAGCTTTTCTTCATTGCTAAAATTTCCACGCGGCATCTTTGATGATAATAAAGCAATATTAACAATACACAATAACAACAATACTCGGTGACAGGTATTTACGTCAAGTACAGCATTTTTTTAAACGCCTGCCTAAAAAAAGTAGAAAACCAGTATAACCAAGAAAATAAATGTAACATGTGATTCATCGTTGAATTTGTAGAAAAGAATGCTATCAGATACAGGGTACTTTTTTTCGGACCATATAAAAAGATAAAGTTGGTGATGGTTTCTCAAAAACAAACCGTCTGGCACAAAATTTAAAAACAGTAGTGCCTAAAAGTGCCAATGGAAAAGTCTCATTAATTTTTTGATATTTCTTAAAATAGAGTGAGAAAATACGAAAAATGATTTGACCAAATTTTAGTTTTTCCCAAATATTTTAGTAAGCTATGAAATTTTTACAAGCTTATCAACAGCATGTAAATACGCCCTAAGAATGCAACTTTTTACTAATAACCTAAGCTGTATCTCCCACAAGTATTGAGATCCTCATGCGTACAGTGGCGACGCGTGACTTTTTCTAAGCTGTTACCAAAACCAGATGTGAAAATCTCCCAAATAAAAGTTTTTGCTTATTTTAGGTTTTTTATTCAAACTATTTTTAAATTAAGGTAAACATTCCTGGACTGAGCGTCTGGGGCACTTAATATACCTCATCGTCTTATGCTATGACTAATCCAAGCCGTCCGAAAAAACAGTCGACGTTTCTAGATGTTCCGAAATTTTTTTATCTTTTTTGGCAATGAATCTTAACAATTCCCTGTAATTTCCTCTATTGTCAGAGTCATCCCCTTCGAAATGAACTCTAATTCCTGTTTTGCCAAAAAACATACGATATCTAGAAGTGTGCTGCCTAAAAGCTTGGTTAAGACAACTTTCGATTCTTGTTTTGCCAAACTGAATTAAATTGGCTACACATCTCACATGTAACGGAGAAATTTCATGTCTCCTCTTTAGAGCCCTAAAACTATTTAAATCGTTGACTCCGCTGCATTTTATTCTGTATAAAACAGAAGACATCGCCAACAATACAATATGTTCTTTTACAACCTCATAAACAAGAGTTTCCATATACCAACTTAATTTAAATTATCAAACTACGTTTTTTTATTCCTTTTAAAAAGTATCTTAAATAGGAGTTGGTCTTTCATTTTCAATGATCTCCTTTTTTCTTAAAAATTATACAAGGAGAATGACTTTTCAAGTAGTTGATCGATTACGCAGCGACACTAATTCATGTTTAATTGCACACATACTACAGCCGGTAACCAAAATGGCTACTAACGAGTGAGAAGTGAGTAACCAAATCAAAAAATGGTAACAAGCCCACATAATAGTCGCAGCGCCCCACGCACTAGGGCGACAGCGATCAGACAGACTACCAAGTGTATCCATAAATGAAAATGGTAACAACCGACAACCAAGTCGAGGCGAGTCAGCTTCATCGTGTTCGCAAAACCTAGACACTGTAGGGCGCATTCTTTTCGTGGGGCTAATTTGCTATTTACTGAATGATTATTACATGTCGCTGTTGGTAAACTAATAAATGAAATTACTTCACAGTACTTAGTCATAAAATACTTATTTTTAAGATTTTTAACTGTTACTAATGGTAACAATGGTTACATGGACGCTTCGCCACTGCATGCGTAGGATCCTTATCTTGGATACCCCGCAGGTAAAGTCACGCAAGACTCCAAATGAAGAATGACCTACTATCTGTGCCTGTGGGGGTACATTTTATTGGGGAATGCTCAGCGCATATTGTTAGTATATTAAGTGACATATAAATATGAAAACCCAGTTTAAATGGTTTTATCTTAATAAAATTTTGTATAAGTACTTAATGAAGCATAATAAGTAAATGATAAAAATTTCAAAATGATTGCACTGCTTTAAAGCCCTTTGACCTTTAATAATGTGTGGATGCCACCCTGATGTGCTACGCATTCTCCAACGCGCCTAGGCATGCTTCTGATCAGGTGGCCAATGTCCTTCTGTGGTATCTCATTCCAGGCAACCACCAACTCTTCTCAAAGTGCTTCTAGAGTCTGAGGAGCACGTTGCAAATTGAGCAATCTCCTACCCATCATATCCCACACGTGCTCAATTCGGGATAAGTCGGGAGATCTTGGTGGCCATGGTAACAATGTGACATCATTATGTTGAAAGAAGTCTATTGTGACTCTTGCAACATGTGGTCGGGCATTATCTTGTTGGAAAGTAGGATCTGCCAGGGTGTCAAGATAGGGTAAAAGATGGGGTTCTAGATCTTCGTGGATATAACGCTGCGCGTTCATGTTACCTCTGATGAAGATTAAAGGTGACCTGGAACCATAAGGTATAGCACCCCAAACCATAACTCCAACAGTGTGATGAACATGTCTTTCAACAAAAAACTGTGGATTCTTCCTTTCACCACGTCGCCTTCTAACCCTGGCACGACCATCGTGCATGCTTAAACAAAATCGAGACTCGTCACTAAAGACAATAATGTTCCATTCCTGATCCCAGAGTGACCGTTGTCTGCACCACTCAAGGCGATTACGTCGGTGTTCTCGAGTTAAAGGGAGGACCCAGTGTGGCCGGTATGAAAACAAGCCAAAACTTCTCATTCGTCGGTAAACACTTCGCATGCCAATAGGTCTTCCGTGTTCTGCAAGCCATTCATTTGCAATGGACCTGGTAGTGGAGAAACGGTCCCTTAAGGCCAATAATCTTAGGCGGCGATCTTCACGGTCTGTTGTTCTACGGCGGCGTCCAGTGCCCCTTGCTCTTTGCGTACGGCCTTCTCGAAGCCATGCCTGACAACACCTAACCACAGTGTCTACACTTCTTTGCACTCTAACTGCAATTGCCCGAAAAGAAAGTCCAGCTTCCCGAAGTCCCACTATACGGCCCCTATCAAACTCACTAAGTTGACGAAATCGTACAGGTCTCCGTACTCTAGGCATCGTAACCGATCGTAAAGGATGTCAAGAACCAAAATCCGCCAACGTTGATTCTTTACTGCGGCTGAAATATTCATTTTTAGAGCGTTAGTGAATTAAAAAAAAGCAGTATAAAAACCGGAATGTCCAACTGACAAGGCTGAAAATTTTTTCACTTGTTATTTACAGTAACATAAATACATTCACCAACTTTTATTAAAATAAAACCATTTAAATTGGGTGTTCGGATTTATATGTCACTTAGTATATTTTCTCTTGTTTTGGTGCAGTTAAAGGAAGTGAAAAAACACCTAGAAGTTTGAAACCTTGATGTAGTAGTGTCAACTCAGTATGCGTGGTCCATTCAGCCTGTCCACTGTCGCAGCTTCTCTAACAAAGGTATGCGGCGACATCCTGGTAATCTACGAGTATTATAATGCATGCAATGCTCTGTGCCCTCCTCTTCACTAGATTGAAAGCGTTGATTTTTCTATAAACATGAATAAATTTTCTATCCAGCTATGAATTCTTTTAACAATGTTGGTGGACTGGACAATGTATTGAGAGAAAAGTTAGTTCACTATGAAAACTTCCTTCGTGAAGAAGTTGGAACCAAAACTAAAAAGTTTGTCGTCCAACTTTCATCTCAGTTTGACGTTGATGGACAGAACCGTGGATCTAGAGTCACTGCATAGTGCGACCACATTCATACGCTTGAAGAAAAAAGAACCAAGTAAATAGCTATAAAGAGTCGGAATTACCAGTGCCGGATCTAGGGATTTTTTTAATTGACAAATTTTGATTTTGATGTCGAATGAGCCAAATATATTGAACTACAGTTTCTTCTAGGTACATAAGCGAAGTGGGCAAGGAATGCATTACAAAGAAACCATTATACGTAGCACTATAGCATCAAAATTACTACATATGACACACAAGTAACCAAGAGGGCATCGAAGAAAGAAAATACTACAAACTAACTTCAACTTATAATATGATTTGTCAAGGCGCTAATTTCTTACTCATGCGATACCTGGCAATCAAACGTTATAATGGAACTTTTTAGTTGTCAAAGATCTCTATCAATGGTGACATGTGCAGGAATATTTATAACGTAAGAAATAATTACAAGATAGATAGAATCAAACCTAGTCTTCCAAGTTGAACCCAATTTCTTTGAAAAAGGTATTTGAGCTATGAACATATTGTTATGACGGTATGCCCAAAAGTGGTTATACAGTGGATCTGAAAATGTGATTTTGTGCATATATGTTATTTAAAATAGTACAGTCGATTTTGATTTGAATACGTGAACCTTGCTTATCTATTATTGAAAGCGAAACGGATCTTCAACGATGCCCCAAATATGGATATGGTCTATAAATTAAGTGCTGAGACTAGTAACGTAGGGTTAGATCTAGCAACACTGGTGGCGCCGAGCTTGGAGGTGTGACAGGGGAACATGTGATCCGCCTTCAATACAAGTTTGAACTCATTCGAGTCATTTGGTTGTCCGTGGCGATTTTTTCTGTGAAACAGTTTTTTCTATTGTATTATAAAAATGAGTGACATCAATTTCGAGCAACGGCGTGGTATAAGGTTCTGCTTCAGACTTGGGCGCAGTGAAGCAGAAACTCTTGATGCTAAACTTCAGCAGGTTCAAGGAGAGTGTTTTGTCAAGAGTGGTAGAAGGCATTTTCAGAAGGGAGAGAATCGATTGAGATGAACCTCAAAGCGGAAGGCCTTCATCTTCAAGAACCGATGAAAAAATTAACAGAACCAGGGATCTTGTTTGTTTAGATCGATGGTTGAAAGTCAGAAAGATCGGGGAAGAGTTAGTTTTGACTCATACCGTTCATCAGATCAAGGACAACTGGGTGTTTAATCACGATAATGCTCCTTGTCGCTTAGCAATGTCAATAAACAAGTTTCAGGCGGGTAAAAACATTCCTGTTGCGCCTCTGCCTCCTTATTTGTCAGACTTGAGTCCTTGTGACTGTTTTCTTTTCCAGAAGATGAAAAATCACCTCAAGGGGACAGTAAATGTTGCTTACATTTGCTGACCAGGGGGAGGGAGAGGTTAATAATAAAAAAAAATTGCTCACGTAGCACTCGGACGGCCCGAAACTGGCAATACGATATTAAGTACAGCAGAGGGCACGAGTATTATGTAAAAAATCTATAGAATTGAAGAATGACGGCTTTCACGGCTAATTCTAATGTAATTTAGGCTTTTCGGGCTGTTGAGCCGTGGTCGGGTTGGATTTGGTCCATAGCTTTCGGCTACATCTGCAGTAGCCATCTTCAGTGGCGCTGTCGGCGCAGAAGATCTGGTCCGACGATATGGAGCTATTGTCAAAATATTTAGACTATAAGGTTGTAGACTTGGGCAGAAATGAAAATGAAAACTTACATATCAGATCATCCTGAGATGAAAGATATTTTGGCAGATTACGTCAATAACATTATCATGCTAATTTATTATTATATTTATATATATATTATATATATATATATATTATTATCATGATAATGTCATCGTTTTCACAATGAACGATTTCCAGAACATACTTCCAATAAAGATTGGAAAACTGGGAAACCAAATGAAGAGCATATGCTTGAGGGTTGATAAATTATTTCTTCTGCCCATATCTAATAACATTTCAATTTTTATTCATTCTAGAATTTATTTTACAAGTTTATAGGGATATAGGGTCTCATAAAATAAATAAATAAAAAAATTATCAGATATGTTGAATGATTGATTGAATAATTTCGAAAATGAGATATTGTTTTGTGGATGTTATTATGATATTCACATAACGAAAGACCAAGTCACTCATTTCCATCGGTCTCTGTCCATTAATCCTTGGCCCGTCTATAACTTGAGAAGTACGATTCAGGTTTTGATGAAATTTTGACACTACTGTGCCAGGACATAAAAACTTCATAGTTTTTGAGAACAGGTCCAGTGGCGAGTGAGAAAATACCAAAAACGAAAAAAAAATGATGAATTTCGATATTATTTGTATATATATACACTGAGAAATAAATTTGTCTGACGGTTTAAGTTCAATGTGTACAAGAGAGAAGGCACATATGTTAGAAAGAGAGAAGCCGGCTGGATAGCGAAGGTCATCGCCACGCTGTTTAGTAAAGCTGACGCGGCAATTTGCCGTTTTGTCAATATGGTATACCAATTCCTTGAATTAAGATTCATTTTGAAAATATTCGTTAGTTCTACGCCCAAATATTTTTTTTATTATGAGCGTACACATTTCTGAATTGCGAAGAATCTGTATAGGATCGATTCCGGTCGAAATGAAAGGTCAGGTTCGCCACAAATTCTGCAACATTGCATTATTGGTTCGCTTGGCAACACCGCAT
Organism: Acanthoscelides obtectus; assembly: GCA_963669975.1. Lineage (NCBI taxonomy): Eukaryota > Metazoa > Arthropoda > Insecta > Coleoptera > Chrysomelidae > Acanthoscelides > Acanthoscelides obtectus. The sequence continues at coordinate 33,321,799 of CAVLJG010000009.1, forward strand.
CTCGTACATACGAATACAAGGTTTCCACCTCTACACGCAGGGACTGACAATTTGTATTGCGTAATGGTATTTGCTACATTTTTCGACCCGCTATATTGAATTTATCACCATCGTTGGAAATCAAAGATAATTCTGAAATAAAACACTAAATAAATAATTCTAACAAATTGACAACGCGCCAGCTTGCACGACCTTCTGCGTCACCGTTGCTAGGCAATGTAGGAATGACCTTCGCTCTTCAGCCGGCTTTTATCTCTTTCTAACGTTTCTCCAGCTTCGTTTTTTGATGTAATTACACTACATGGAAAATTGTGTTAGAAGTTATTTCGGAGGTGTGGAAAGCATAGAGACAATCTACTTGATGTCATTCTTCATTTGTTCCCCTCTTATTAAGGTGCACACCGATTGAGTAAAAGGGAGGCGGCAATGCTGGAAACAAGGCTATCTTTCTGACTTCAATGTCGAACATTGTTAACCGAGCTGTTTGCGCGATACAAATCTCTTCCCTCAATAGGCGTTTACCTTAAGAGTTCCTTTGTATCGAAAATAAAAAATCGTCCATTTTACACCGAAGCAGCACCGCAGACAGGACACCCCGGCTGCTATGAGGAGCTTGAAGAAACTTTGTTAATCCAATTTTTGAAGTACCTAAGTTTAGTAGAACTGGGAAAAACCTCCTCATATAGATTGTTCTACAATCTCGATATCCAAGGGACTAAGGAGCGGCCGTATCGACCAGTTCCAGACGTACGAAGTTCGACACGGTCTCGCTGGGAGGCTGAAGTCCGACGGCTCTGTCTGGCAGGCACATCGAGCGGCATAGTGGTAGAAGAGAGCTACATCGCCGTCGGCCCGCCGGTGCGAAAGGGTCTCGAGACTGTCCGTTAGAGAAGAGTCATCGATCAGGCGGACAGCCCTTCCCTAAACAGCACCATGCATGGATAATATAGCCGGGGCGGTAGCACCCCAAACATATGTCAAGTACTCGAGGCTAGGTCTTATCTGGGCGTTGTATAGGGTGAGGAGGTTATATATATATATACAGGGTGACTTCGAAGTTGAGTCATTTATTTTAACAGTGAGTAGATCTGATCAAAAGAAATGTTTTTTTCCTTTACCATTTTTCTGGTAAAATTAAAGTAACAAAGTTATAGCCCTTTGGAAGTTTGAGTACCGCCCTGTCTCAATAATAATATTATGTGCTCGTGTTTGGCGACAACGGATATAATCCGCCTTATCGGTTCATCGCATCGGAAACAAAAAAGCGAAAGAATTTGGAACGATGTTTTTACAATTATTTCATTCAGTTGTATACAGCCAGTGTCAGTCGGTAGTGAATAGTGGTGTCTGTTGCGTGGCTCAAACGAAATAAAAAATGGCACATGTTTATGCGGATCGGTTTCCCAATCGAGTGCAACCAACCCCTCGTGCCTTTGTTAATGTAGTACAACGGGTTCGTGAATCAGGTGACTTAAGACCTCACATATGGACGGCATGCCGGTGCTCCAAGACCTCACGATCAAATACAGGTCCGCACTAAAATACTTGTCGGGAGGATACTTTATAAAACAAGGTAAATTTTTTTTTTTATTTTTACACACATATTTTGGTTTATCTTCCTTCTATAATCATTATCTGAAAATTAATGACTCAACTTCAAAGTCACCCTGTATATACTTCGAAGTTGAGTCATTTATTTTAACAGTGAGTAGATCTGATCAAAAGAAATGTTTTTTTCCTTTACCATTTTTCTGGTAAAATTAAAGTAACAAAGTTATAGCCCTTTGGAAGTTTGAGTACCGCCCTGTCTCAATAAAAATATTATGTGCTCGTGTTTGGCGACAACGGATATAATCCGCCTGATCGGTTCATCGCATCGGAAACAAAAAAGCGAAAGAATTTGGAACGATGTTTTTACAATTATTTCATTCCAATTACGGCTCTGTCGTAAAATCCGTATTTACATCGTAGTCGTACGTCGTAGACTGTGCGCTGGCGCTGTGGACGTGATCGAGGGATAGGCCAGGACCGGCTTCGGTTTGGTTCAGGTTTGATTGAGTTTGCGGTGTTCAATATCTCGGTTCTCTTAAGACATTGGTGTATATTATGATACTAAAAAAATCCGCTTATTTTCTCAAGATTCACATGTCATGTAAAGGAAAACCCCAATTTTGCGGACACCCTGTTTAATCGAATGTTCCAATTTTCAATCTTGTGTACTTTTAAAATTTTTGAGGATGCTGTCGCAGTTTTTCATATAGGGTATGGATTCACCATATTCTCGCCGGCATTTAAAAATTTCGTGGATACTACTGGAGCGGCGTTTTCGTAACAAATGCCAATACCATAGTTTAGACGAATTACTATCGCAAACTTGAGATGCCCTTAACATAATTAGAGGATACTTTGATTATACTCGCATTAAGCCCGCCTAGTCGGATTCGACTATGTCGCTTTACATTACGTTCGCAACGCGATGTCGCGCTGTTTGCTCGTCGCTATCCTTGTCGCTCCACTATGTTTTCAGAATAAGAGGAGCAGAGTTGGAGCCAAGACCGATCATTGCGGAACACCCGCGTTGACGTTGTGGGATGAAGAGGAGAACATGTCAGTTACGACAGATATCTTGCGGCCAGGGGGAAAGTCAGCGACCCATCCGCAAAGCTTCCCGGAGAAGCAATAGGATAGAAGTTCGCATAAGAGGGCAGCGTGTGAAAGCAGATCGAACGCTTTCGTGATATCAAGAGCAAGGACATGAGTCTCACCATAAGATTGGATGAGTTTACTTCATAATTGCGTGACGTAAGTTAGAAGGATGTACTAAGTGACCACCTGAGGTTCTGACACAAAAGAGTCGTGGAGAAGTGGATACTTTTCTGGAAACGTTCATACTGTCAACGTTTTTGTTGTCACCAATATAATATACTCTATTTTTATATTTATCTGGTTTTTCTCTATTTTTGATGATGTTATGCAATTTAAGAGGTCGAAATAATACAACATTTACAGGCTCAAGATATATTGCACGAGTTCTGTATGAATATAAAAATATATAGGATAAATTATTAGCAAATTACATTTTTAAAACTTATACAACTATGAGATTATCATATAATAGTAGAGCAATACGAAATTGAAGTAATTAAAATACTGATTAGGTTTAGGAATACTCATTAACATATTTAAAAACAGACAATTAATATGGTTATTCACGTAAAAGGTAACAAAACAAGATATAAATTAAGGATTGCCAAAAAAAATTATTTTTTGACTTTTGACATTACCTACAGTTATCATAAGTAAGAGTAGTTCGAGAAAATAAATTCAATGTACTTAAAATTAATAATAAATAAAATACTTAAGGAAGGTATTTGTACCTGTACAGGTATAAAATAAAAAAGAGAAATGGTCCACTATTTCCCCATCTCTAGCCTTGGGCCTTTTAAAATATGGGAAAGCTCAAAAGAATCTTCATGTCTTTCGAGCTTCAGGAACTTATTTGCAGCCAAAGCTAAAAACAGACAATATCAAATTTGACAAACATCTTTGTTTGTCTGGCCGCTAAATGCCACATACACGACAGTTCGATTACTAAAGTGGCCTGTTCCAAGTACAAATGACAATTGGCTAGTTGGCAGGTCTTAAGTAGTCAATATTTGTTCTATTAGACCAAAAAAATTAATACTATATTTTTTTCAGACGTAAAAGACCGTAAAAATTTAATTTAAAAATATATTTTTCTTGGACAGGCGATAACGCTGTCCGCCATGTTTGGCCCATATGAATGTGCCCTGACGTCATAACATTTGTAAACAGCATCTGAGAACAGCATAACAAATTTTTAAGCATATAAATATGACTTCTACTAGTTTATATGAAAAATATAATAATTATCGTTATTGTATCGTCCGAAAATGTAAAAACAGGAAAGCAGTGATGAATAAGGCCCGCATCGTCAGTCGTCCCTACAATTGTAGGGCGCGTTTATGGCCTCCTTAATTGTCATACTCCTTTCTCTCCTTCAAAAATTTCTAGATTACACTTGTCCCGTGTCAGCGTCAGCGCTCTCCTATTGTGAAGATACGTTTTCTTTTTAAATTGTAGGAAATTTCAAGCTGATAAAACATGATATAACTCAAAAGCAAGCAGAATTTGATGCAAATAGATGTTTGTGACATAACCTCAAGAGCGCTGACACGGAGAAGTAGAAAACTATGACAATCAAGGAAGCCATAAAGGCGCCCTACAATTGTAGGGACGACTGAGGATACGGGCCTTAGGGTGCCCAGTGAAATAAATACTCGTATACGCAACACTGTTTAAGTTGGATGTAACGTACTGCATCATCATCGTTAGATTCCCTTGCAGATGTGTAAGAAGAAATACAATGTAAGTCAAAATTGTTCAAATGTTATGAGGTTAGTTTTGAACAACTTCTGAAAAGGAAAATTATGTAAATGTATTATTTATTCTTTCTTTTTATGTCTATCATTATATCAGATGCTGCGTACTTACATTATACGCTTTTGAGGTTCCTCAGCTCAGTAATTTTCAATTTTCGACAATTTTAAGCTTTCTACTTTTACTAATCTAACGTATTTTAATTAAAACGAGAAAACTATAACTTTTTACGTTGATTAGGTATTTTTTTAGAAACATTTAAATAAGACAACATTAGCCAACTCAGATTTCTGCTCTGATGAGCTAAGAAACATCATCTATGTAAGTACTGTACATCTGATATAACGATAGACATACAAAGAAATAATAATACACATACATAATCTTTTCAGAAGCTATTCAAAATTAAGCTCATGATGCATGATAATAGTTTTATCTAATATCGTATTTCTTCTTACACATCTGCAAGATAATATGATAATCCCTTAGATTTTGTCCAACGTAAACGAGGCAGTAAAATGTAAAATATGTCCCGGATATAAGTATACGTTTGATTGAATTTGCGGAACCCAATCTCTCGGTTCTCTTAAGACATTGATGTATATGCTACTAAGAAAATCCGCTTATTTTCTCAAGATTCACATGTCATGTAAAGGAAAACCCCAACTTTGCGGACACCTTGTGTAAGCAATACACAGTGTTGCTTATATTTATTTCCCTGGGGCATTCTAATCCACAACTTTCCTGGGATTTTTATTAATGCGTTCTTACATTCTCTGACGATACAATAACGATAATTACTATATCTTTTCATGTAAACACTATAGAACAGCGTAACCTAATTGTTAAAAATTATTACCAGCGTGGTGAAAGTTTAGTTGCTACGATTCGAAAAGTGCAGCTACCCCAACCACTGTGAAAAGAGTAATCCAAAAATTTAAAAGTAGCGGTTCTGCTAATAATGTGAAACATACGAGATGAGCTCGCAGCAGTTGTTCAGAAGAAAATGTCAGAGCAATTCGCGAAAATGTAGCCGAGGGTCCAGGGAGGTCGATTCGTCATCGCGCTCAAGAATTGGACATTAAAACAGCCACTCTCCAGCGTTTTCTAATGAAATATTCACACCTGCATGCCTACAAACTCCAATTGACTCAACAGCTTATGTCAACAGCGAACAGACCGTGCATAGCGAAGAGAGTTTAGCAATTGGATCCTTGACCAACAGTATGTGAATGGTGATTTTGTAGACAAAAACATTTTTAGCGATGAAGCCCATTTTCATCTCGATGGCTTCGTCAATAGACAAAACTGCCGCATTTGGGGCACAGAGAATCCAAGAGTAGTTCATGAGAAAGCTATGCATCCAAAACGTGTCACTGTTTGGTGTGTACTATGGTCTGGAGGAATTATTGGATCGATTTTCTTTGAGGACGAGGCGGGTATCCACTAACAGTGAATGGCGAAGGTTATCGTGCAATGCGCACTCAGTTTTTTGTGTCACAATTAGAAGTCATTGCTCTTAATGACATATGGTTTCAGCAGGATGGTGCCACATGCCATACTGCTTGTGAAACATTGGCAGTTTTGCACGAGTTTGCTCCTGGTCAAGTCATCTCCCGGTTTGGTGACCAGAATTGGCAGCCAGGCTCTTGCGATGTAGCACCTTTGGACTTTTGGCTTTGGGGTTATCTGAAGTCACAATTTTATACCAACAAGCCTGCATCCACCAAAGCATTGAAAGCTGAAATCAGACGGTGTATCAACGAGATACCACGCCATGTGTTCCAAAATGTTAAAACAAATTTTATTAAAAGAGTGCGCATGTGCTAGCGCAGCCGTGCAGCCATTTACCTGTTGTATTGTTTCATACATAATTCCATAATCCAATAAATTTTTCAGTTGTTTGTTACGAAATGCCATGTTTAATAGAACCTTTACACGTTTACAAATGGTATGGCGTTAGAGCACATCAATATATGTACCAAACATGGGAGCACTTCCGCCTGTCTAGGAAAAATATATTTTAAAAGTTATACGGTCTTTTAGGTCTTAAAAAATATAGTATTTATTTGTTTTTTATAGTAACGTTTGATGGTTGCCTCTTAAGATGATTCAAGTGGTTGCATGGCGATAACCAGCAACAAATTTTTCCAAATATTTTTTTAAACAAATTACAAAACATTTTTTTTTCGCTCCAGATTTGTGCTACTAGCAGTATTTTTGACTATATGAAACTTCTTAATTATATGAGAACTGAATTGAAAACCAAGTAGATTGACAAATTGATTAGATACAGCAATACAAATTCCAAGCATTGTTAGCGATATATGTAACCATAGAGGGTATGTCTGGTTTCGAAATTTTCGAACAAACTATATTTCTACTATGGCCCTAGACGTCTGACACCTGCTTGTGTAATCTAACACTATTGTGTTGCTTTCTGACACACCATGGCGACAGAGGCATACTAACTATAAGTTATAGCTATAAGAACTCAGCATTGCGATTTTTGGTATCCTTTGGTATTCCAAACGCTGTCCCTCTTCGACACCACTTACGTTTACAGTACAATTCTTACGATTATACGTATATACGAGTATTGTGACTTGTGACAAATCTAAGTCTAAACAATATATTAGCTATACAGATTGCACTTAAAAAGTGATTTATGTTCTGTTTGTTGCTCAATAGTAATTTGAAAAGTGTATAAAGCTTGACTGATTTTTTTCGGGGTTGGTGTTGCAGCGAAGCGCTATTAGTCTAATCATATTAGACGAAAATGCCTCTGGTTTACGAAATAATTCTGGTCTTATTGCTGCAAGTTGCTCAAGGGGGTATTCAAAACATGGACGCATAAAATGGGTAGACCAATTTTAATGGGAAGGCTTTTTATTCGACAACAAAGAATGAGAAAACGTGTTGTTTGGGATTCAATCTAAATAATTGACAGGGACGAAAAAACTTTCCATATAAGATTTTTAAGTATTTATGAGACCTACAAAACGAGACCTCACGTAAAAAGATCCGACTAATAGCAAAAAAGTTATCGCCGAAAACCGAGGCAAACTGCAGGTGTTGGCACGTGTTGCTAATGCGACGACCGTTTCTCGCAGACATTTGAAATTCTTCAAATTCGTAGGACTTGACCTTCTAAATGACCACAACAAAATTGGAGTAGATTGATCAAGTAGTTTGTGAGAATTTCTAATTATTTATCCCAAGACATCTGTTTTCCGGCCATCACTACTAGTTTTTTTGAGCATTATACATGGGTTAGTTCAAAGGGCATGAATCGAAAACTATTCCGGAAGATAAATATTATTTTTATGCTAAAAAAGGATGGCTTACGTTTTTTTTCTAAATAAATTTAAATATATCTTATTTGATGATAGACACATCCGCTTTGTTTTAAAATGTGTATAGTAATGTATGTATTTTGAATATCCTACCGCATTTGCTCAATTACTCACAAATACGAAATGTTAGAATTTGCTTTGAAAAAAAAAACGTAACCTTTGTTTTTCGCATAAAAATAACATTTATCTTTTGGAATGGTTTGTAATTCATATGGGCAAGGTAAATTAGTGTATTTTGCTGTAAAATGCTCTTTGAACTAATCCTGTATATAGCTCAATCAACTAGTAGTGATGTCCGGAAAACAGGTGTTTTGGGATAAGCAATTAGAAATTCTCAAAAAACTACTTGACCATTATACTCCAATTTTGCTGTTGTTATTCAGAAGTATGAATCCTGCGGATTTAAAGAATTTTAAGTAGTTGCGCAAAATTATCTTCGCATTACCAACAAGTGCAAAACCTGCATTTTGCTTGGTTTTTCGGCCATAACATTTTTGCTATTAGTCGGATCTTTTCACGTGTGGTCTCATTATTAGGTCTCATAAATATCTAAAAATCTTACATAAAAAGCTTTCCTGTCAACATTTTCGATTGAATCCCAACAAACACGTTTTCTCATTCTTTGTTGTCAAATAAAAAGTTTTCCCAGAAAAATTGGTGTAACCATTTTATGCGTTCATGTTTAAAATGCGCCAACTTGCACCAATAATATGATTAGATTATGTGTTAGATAAACGCCTACATTGGAAATATACATTTATGAGATTTGCTTAGTGGTGCGCCTATAGCCGGTCCAGAAAATGCGTCGATCGATGCTCAAAGTCAATACCACACGTCCCGCATTTCTTCCCGCGTATTTTTCTATTTATGTTGCTATATTGGAATTCGTTTATGTCACAGAGCTTCTGCACTACACGTGAATATGTACAGCCCTGTATTCCTGTTCTTGTTTCGTACAAACATACATTATCAAAATAATTACGATCTAACATATATAGTTTTTTCCAAAGATTTTTGCATGCGATCAACACCGATTCGACAACGAAAGTTTGAAGAATAACTAACTCTATATTGAATTTCAAAAAATAATAGACTATACCTATTGATATTTTTTATCACCTGCTGATATAATAGAAGTGTTGATTGTGTCAGTATACAGGGTGTTCCATAATTATTGCGACAAAATGATAGGGGTTGTAGAGGGCATAAAAATATGCAATTTTCGCCTTATAAACCCCTGTTCGTAAATATGCCGTTTGAGCACTACAGTTAATTTTACCTTAAGAGCTCATAGGAGAAACAAAAAATTCACCAGCTGCAAAATGTTCGTCTAGCACATTTCATGGTCTCGCCGGTTTGTAGAAAAAGCCTGCTGTGTTTACATTTTTGTTATCGTACACCCGTACCACCTTTTAAAAGTCCAAGCCATGGGTCCAGCAGACTATCTGCCGCGTCGACGTTTTTGTCGTTGGTGGCTGCAGCAGGAGTTGAGGCAACCAAACTTTGGTCGCTACGTTTTGTTCACTGACGAGTCCTGTTTTACAAAGGACGGTTATTTTAATAGCCGTAACAGTCACATTTGGGATGAAGAAAACCCTCATGCCATAGCCATCCATAGAGACCAACATCAGTTTTCAATTAACATCTGGTGCGGCATTGTGGACGAGCATATCATCGGGCCATATCTGCTTCCACCACGTTTGGATGGGCATGCTTATGGTCGATCCTTACAGCATGTGCTACCGGAACTATTAGAAAATGTGCCACTGAATATAAGAGCCAACATGTGGTTTCAACACCATGGCGGTCCAGCCCACTTTTCTTTACAAGTGCGGCAGTTTTTGGGCGACAAATTGCCAAATAGGTGGATAGGCCGAGGTGGCCCTGTGCCTTGGCCTGCGCGGTCACTTGACCTGACTCCACTGGATTATTTTATCTGGAGCTATCTGAAAGCTTTAGTGTACGAAACTCCTGTTCCCAACCAACAAGAGCTACTGGGAAGAGTGATGGCCGCGTCCGCACATGTTCAGGACATACCGGGGGTATGCCACAGAGTTCGCCGATCATTGAACAATCGTGCACAGGTGTGTATTGAGCAAGGTGGAGGACACTTTGAGCAATTACTGTAGGTAAGCTGTTTCAAGAAACTGATCTTTTTTTTTTGCTGCAGCCCAAACGGCATGTTTCCGAACAGGGGTTTATAAGGAAAAATTGTTCATTTTGATGCCCTCTACAACCCCTATCATTTTGTCGCAATAATTATGGAACACCCTGTATACACCAATTACTTGAGTTGTTTAACGGGTAGTTCAGAGCATTAATCCTTAAGCTTAGTACACATTAGTAGACCCCGTTGCGCAATTTGTATATAGACAGTCTGGAGACGGTCTCAAGACACGATCTACAGATGGTCCATAGATATCCTTCTTTGTCTCGTCTAGCGTCCATACGATAATGTGAATTTTTCGGTCTCATGTTCGTTTTCGCCATCAAACACATTGTTTTGTGTGGACTGGTTGGGATATGTCTCGGGGTCCCTCAAAATGTCTTTTTTGGTTAGCAGAGCTATGAAGTTTCTTATGGTTTAATCCTTAATTTTATTACACTAGTTAATTATAAATGCCACGTAATTATTTTGTTCTCATATAATAAAATATTGCCTTTCTGAGGATTTCTGAGCACTTTTCATATTTTTTTTCAAGTTGGCATTGAACAGATAAAACACAATGGACTTAAGAAACAATAATAGGATAAATTCTAGAAGTTCCACTGAGGTAGAAAAATTACCAGCCCCAAATATCGTTTGCACCCCCCCCCCCCTAGACGAAATCCTGAATCCGCCCTTGAATCCCTCCACCACTCCACAATGCGCACTAAACGGCGGATGCATCGGTTGTTCGAGCATTACACGAGGGTAATTTGGTGGCGCTCCAGCACCAAATCAACGAATTCACGGCGCTGCGCATGGCCGTTGTAAGCACAGATATTTTGTCAAAACTCGTTGGAGAGTGGGTCTGGTAAGGTTCAAGATTTGGCAACTATGCCGAATAGAAGTGCCTGGATTCTCGGCCACACTTTCCCGCACTGCGACTATATTTTGGAGGGACCGACCAGGACGGCGTCGAACAGTGGTCTTCACATTTAGCAACGTGAATTTTGCCTCAAATTTTGTAATTAAACGGCGAACTGTCGACTCATTTGGCGCATTACTACGACCAAAAATTGTACGTAATTTTCGAACTGTTTCAGCGTAATTTTGTCCATTTTTGTAGTGAGTTTTCACAATAATTAAACTTTGCTCGTTTGAATACTGCTCCATCACGTCTAATCGTGTGGTCTGGACATGACAGCTGTCATAAAGTAAGCACCATACCATTTGTACAAAAAAATGGCGGCAAATTCAAATGCGGCGCTCTTGTTGAGACACCCTTTATAATGAAAAAGATGATAAAATTACACTTTTCACGTACTGCTGGATAAAAGGAAAAATTCAAGCTTTGAATAGATGTAAAATGTATCAGTATGATACGAATTCAAGATACATACTTCAATTACACCTCATAATTTAACTCAGTTGGCACCGATGACAGCTTGTGAAGATAACTGTTTCAGCCTACTGTGAAATGAAAATTTAACTCCTCCCTTGAACGTTTCTCAAGGGAGCGTTATTGTCTCACTGTTTCCATTGTTACCAAGGAAGCCTGAAGGAAGATTTATAAATACGACTCTAAGTGACACGCAATTTGTATTTTTTACTATAGTAATGAAAACAAGTACGACAAACCTTATACTCTGAAAACCGAATACCACTGACGTCGTACGAGGGATGTCTTTTAAGTTTTGCATATAGAAACATAGTAGGCCGCGCGGATCGAAGGTCAGAACTGAATCTTAACCTCACTCTTTAGTGAACCTAAATTTAAAGTTTCACAACAATACGTGCAGTGTTCTCACTACAGTGAATTTTTAAGTGTCACCAAGTCATTAGAAAAATGAAACTCAACCGAAAACATTTTCGCGACATAATTTATTACAACTTTCAGAGACAATTATCGCAACAAGAATGCCTTGCTGAGTTACTGTCTGTTTTCGGCAACGAAGCGCCACATCAGTCGACAATTTCCCGTTGGTATGGAGAATTCAAACGTGGACGGGTGAGTCTTAGCGACGATTCCAGGGTGGGTGCACGAAAAACGGCAGTCACCCAGGAAAACGTCGATGCTGTGCGCAAACTCATCGCGTGTCAAAAGCGGGGTCATATTGCAACAATTCTTAATGAGCAAAGAACTGTTACTGAGGATTGGTATACCGCCATTTGTTTGCCAAAAGTCATCACCGAGCTTCGAAAAATCAACCCCGAAAGAAGAATCATCCTCCACCAAGACAATGCAAGCTCGCACACAGCCCAAAGAACAAGGCAGTATTTTACGGAAGAAAACGTGGAAATATTGGAGCATCCTCCATATAATCCCGATCTAAGTCCTAAATGCCGTTTTGGATCTGCCAGCAAACGAGTGGAATAAGTGCTTCGAAAATTGGTTCGAGCGCATGCAGATGTGTATTAATCTTCGTGGAAAATACTTCGAAAAACAATAAAGCCATTTAAAACTACCTACCTTGTTGTTTTATTTCCATATGCAAAACTTAAAAGACATCCCTCGTAATGTATACGAGAGAGAAGCGAAGCGTGCAATACGTGTGTTAGAAAGAGATAGAAGTCCCTCGTTGCCTATCAACCCGAGTACGAGGTCACGGAAGCTATCGGCGCACTCTTCCTAACATATACATATCCCACGTCTCATCTTAAATGTATTTGGAGTCATCAAGAAAGCGACAATCATTTTCACTAAAAATATATCGGCTAAAAAATGTAGCGCAGTATACAAAACAGGCATTGCATGTAAAAATTTATATTAGACTATAACTTTGTGCAAAAAACATTTTCTACGATCACACAAAACAGTTGGAGGTCAAGTTATAGCGGGGCAGCTTTTGTAAAACCTTAGATCGTCTGGCAGAATTTATAGTTAGCGAGAAGTGTCTGGCAGTGCATATTACCGCATATACAGGGTGTTCGGAAAATAGACGGAGACATTTCAGAGGGTGATTCTTTGTTGTGAAATATAAAAAAAAGTTTATATAAACAAGGGTCCGGAAATGCACGGTTTTCAAGATACAGGGTGATAAATTTAATTATTTTTATAATTATCTTAAAAAATACTTACTCAATTCTGTTGAAATTTGGCAATATTATTTGTGGTATTAGAAGGCTGATTTAGACCTGAATAGATCAAAATTATTAAGTTCAGTGGCGTCCCAAGGGGCACCTTAGCGAATATTATTGGCAAAATGTACGCCACTGCCTTTTTTGTAACTTCAATATTTATTGGTTGATTACTCATCTAAAAATACAACTTCTTGGCCTCGAATCTTTTTTTCACTTTGTTTAAAAAAAAATACTGGACAAAATTGGTTTATTAATTTTTGCTAAAAAAATCAGAAGTGCCTTGGAAAACAAAAAATCATTTGGTTTAACATTTGAATTACTCTAAAAAATTTTTTTTGTTTAAATTTATCACCCTGTATCTTGAAAACTGCATTTTTGGACTCGTGTTCAAATTTTTCGACAAGGAAATCTCCGTCTATTTTTCTAACAGCCTGTATAGAAATCAGCCTTCATAACTTAAGTCATTCCAATATTTACTTACTTTCCTCATCTGATACCCGTAAATAGGCCTTCAGTTGGAGTACAGGGTGCATATAACATATAACCTCAATGTCTCAGGTTTTGTCTTTCCGAATATTCGTATAAGGTGGATCTAGCAACCCAGAGATGTTACTCTTATACATGTTGCGATATAATGCGATCCTTTAAAGGCATAAAACTACAATTTTTATATACCTTACTCACTTCTGAACATCTAGGTTTAGTCAATGTTTCTGTTAAGATTTCAATCGCTTAAATAGTTTTTAACGCTCAGTCAAACAAATGAATGAAAATGTTGCTTTTGACACTGAATCCTTCTCAAAATGATTCTTTGGTATAAAATCATGTCACATATATAATCGAAGTGAGAAATCAATATCTTCAATAACGATATTTCTTACGTAGGTACTGTTAAGTTACAATGCACGCCAACTACTATCTTTCTTATTAATAATACTTCCTACGAAAATAAATAAATTTTGTACTTACTAAGTAGATCACTGAACGTTCTAGCCATATTTAGCTTGTTGAAAGGTTTCGGACAGACATCTTCGATCGTAAGGCGGTTGCGGGAAAAATCCCAACGTAAAGCAATATCCACAATGTCTTGCTGCCTGAAAAAAGCTCTCGTTTAGAAGGGGATGATGATAGAAAATCCACAGCCCTTCGTGTAAAAATGGTTTCTATAAATAATTGAATCCAAATTGTTAGGTCAATAACTATTTTACATGAACAACTTCTTCACGAATTTATTCAGATGTGGATGTCTTCAAGGTCGTGTTTGCATCAATGAACAAATTCATGGACTAACCGAAATTACACAGTGCTGCCAACCACATACCAAATTCTTGCTAGAAACGTTTTGAGATTTTGTATTGTGGTTTTGATTTTGAGGCGAATTTCATAAACAAAAACCATATTATCAAAGTTATATACTTGAATTGAAAGGTTGTTCAATATAATGGAAAGGAAAACAAGATTGGCACCATGTAATTTGACGTCCAACTAGGAACAAATTAGAATAAGTTCTTCATGAATTTATTTGACGTCAAATACTTCTTTTATACATTTGAAGTTTGGCCATGAACTCAATTCATGGAGAAATCCGTGGACTTATTGTCAATGTAGGAGCTTCATTATCGTTGACATATTTACCAATCTTAAAAAAGTATTTTTAATTTTTCTGTTCATATTATTAACAGCTACATAAAAGTTTGTTATTAAAAATGCATTGTTTTACATTATTTATTATTTATATTGTTCATACAGTTTTTCATAGTTACCTTTTTTGAACATTTCTTTCTGCGCGTGGTGATAGTTCCAATCTGCAAAAGAAAACATTATTTTTGAATTTATGAGAAGTGAATAATAAAACTTGACTCTAAAAATGCGATTTGCACCTTTGATGGTCTGAACATTGAATGTAATCTAAATAGTCGTTGGTATTTTTTTATGTCATGCCAGGAAATTGGATAAAAAGCGATTTTGAGAAACTCTATAGGTTCTCTTTTTAAAATTTTTAGGACAAACCGTTATATCGCATTGCGAACCGCCTCGTTATATTTGTTCTGGACTCGACCTCGACTTGTCTGTCCTGAACAGTGGGGTTTTATAAGAGGGTTCTGTTTGCCTTGATCTTCTGCTGACGATCAGCTTCACACGATTTGTTAAACCAGCCGTTGGATCCTGGTTTAGGCACTTTCACTGTATGAGGGATGTCCTCCATCCCAACGTGGATAATTTCATTTATCGATGAACAAACAACCAACACATCCGCGTCAGCGAAACAAACATCTCTCCAAGGAAAGGTAGACAAGAAGCCAATGAGCCCCTCCCAGTCGGCATGTCCGTAATGCCAAATCTTGCGGCCTGAGCGAGTTTCTCCTGCCACATCGGATTCTGACCGAAGCCTAACCTCCACAACATCGTGGTCCAAGTTACCCAGGGGAGTCACGACAGCAGTGCTGTAAGGGACACGATGCGTGGTAAGAAAGAGATCCAGCAGGTACTGGCATGTGACGACTCTCGGGGGAAAAATAGGGCTCGCTACCAGCTGAGTCAGTCTTTGGGTAATAGCGATAACTGCACGATTTGCTGCATCGTTCTTGTTTGAGCCCCACCAAAGCTCATTATGGTAATTGAAATCACAGAGGAGCACTACCTCCGAAGCGGGGTGATTAATGTTCAGGAAGTCGATCTTGACGGCGGTCATCCCAGTTATGGTCCAAGGGAGAGGAATAAAGGCAGCAAATAAACTTGGGGATGTTTTGGAGTTGACGCGGAGCCACAGAATGTCATTCCGATCTGATTTCAAAGAAACGTATCTAGAGCAGGAAAAACTGCTGCAGAAAAAATCCACAACTCCCCCGTTCTTCCTCATATTGGAGTGCACCTCGTAATTTGGGAAGCTAAGATGATTAATTGATCCTGAGATTTTTACCTCTTCCAAGAAAAGCACGGCGGAACGATCGGATTGCAGGTACTTATGAATAGCATCAATGTTGCTGTTAATCCCGTAGATGTTCGCCAAACAAATTTAGGCGTGGAAATATGCTGCTTGGATATTTTGTTCGGAGAAACACTAGAAAAATGTGCCCAAAATTGGACCCCCATTTTCTGATTGATTTAAAAAATAATTAGTAGCTAAGAGTATCTATGTCTTTAAGGTGTGAGACATTTACTTTGTAGCATGTTAAGTACCTAATGCTTTACAGTTTTACTGATTATTGATCAATCCTACTAAAAACTGACAATAATAAATTAAGACTTTATTCTTCCTTCAACTCCTCATCGATAAAAATGGGAGCTCTTCTAAGATCTTTCCATTTAAGAAAATATATAAGTATAATTAAGGCTTACTCACAATTATCTAGGAATGATAATGAAAAGTATAGCACTTTTAATACTATAAAGGATGTCTCAATAAGAGCGCCGGATTTGATTTTCAAGAAAAACGATTTTCATTAGAGTATTTAAATTCCAACATGAAGAGGAATAGTTGCAATTAAACATGAAATATGACGCCCGGTAAATGGCCACCACGAAACCTCTGGTAAAGGGTCAGACTTTACTTAAAATTCTGGATAACGTTTTCGCACAACTGTGGCTCTATTTAGTCGATAACGCGCCGTATCTCTTATTTAAGGCCTTCAACTGTTTTTGGCTTGTTCGCATACACCTTTTCCTTCACATAACCCCAGAGGGAGAAGTCTCTTGGCGAAAGATCGCACGACACTGGGGGCTAATTTTGATAGCCAAACAGATATTTGGTCCGCAGTAACACCATTGTTTCGCGTGCTGTGTGGCACGTCGCACCGTCTTATTTGAAGAACATATCCTATTCGATTATTACACGACGGTTTTCAAAACCCCATCAATCCGCATCAATTTGCTGGTGCTCCAGCACCAAATCAACGAATTCACGGTGCTGCGCATGGTCCGCTGGCTTGAGTTATTGCGTCTGTTGAACTTTGTACGGATGCAAGCACAGATCTTTTGTCAAAATTGGTTGCAGAGTGGGTCTGGTAAGGTTCAATTCTTGGCCACGATACCGGATGGTAGTGCCCTGGATTCTCGGCCACAATTTCCTGCACTGCGACTATATTTTCAAGGGACCGACGAGGACGGCGACGAACAGTGGTCTTCACAGTCAGCAGCGTGAATTTTGTCTCAAATTTTGTAATTAAAACGGTGAACTGTTGACTCATTTGGCGCATCATTTCGACCGAAAATTGTACGTAATTTGTGAAATGTTCCCGGGTATTTTTCTCCGAGTTTTCACAATAATTAAACGTTGCTCGATTGAATACTGCTCTATGACGTCTAGTAGAAGTAACATTTCATGCAAGGTTTGCGTATGACATTGTAGATATCTGAACCACTATTTACAGTTGGCAATGATGGAGTTTCAGAGAATGCAGAGCCAGTCAGACCCGGTATAGAGCACTTCCCTTCTCAAGTCATATTTACATAATCGTCAGCTATGCACATCGTATAATGGCTTCTAGTCTTTTCGCTATACAGCATCTTCAAGGGTATCACATGGTGAGAATTTCGAATTTTTTGCTCCTTGTTAACATAATATTTGCCGATGACTTGAAATTGTTCTTTGAAATCAATAGAACTGTGTCAATGATCTAAGTTGGAAGATCGGTGTTGATTGAATAAACCGCATCTGAATATCGCTAAATGTAAACTGGTTACATTTTGTCGAAAACAACAAATAGTAATTCACCCTTATAACATCGAAGGAAATGTAATCAGACGACACGAAACGGCTTGTGATTTAGGCGTGACATTTGAAATAATCTAATCATATTAGCAAAATTTCCCGAAATTACTGTAAAGTCTGGTTTTATTGGAGCAAGTTGTCAGGTCATGATCCTAGTAAAAGTTCTAGATGGATTGCAGCCCAGTTACCATGTGCCCAAAGTCTTGGGTAGAGAATTTTAAATCGGACAGTTTTACATCCTTACCATCGGCAAAATGTGCAATGTCTGCAACCCGGCGACGAAGTGCAACGGCGGAATTTTTGTGAGTGGTTACTGCAAATGCATAATCAAAATGCAGATTTTATTGACTCAGTTTTGTGATCAGATAAATCTCTTTTTACGAGGAGTGGAACCTTTAATTCTCACAATGAACGTATTTGGTCGTTAGAAAATCCGCATTCTGTAAGAATTCACTCGTTTCAACACAGATTTTCTAGAAATGTCTGGTGCGGCATTTTCAACGGCCAAGTCTTTATGCACGTATTTCCACAACGGTTAAATGCAAACTCGTACTTAGCTTTTCTAGAGAATTATATACAAAATATGTTAAATGATGTTCTGTTAGCAACGAGAGTACGAATGGTGCCCCACCGCATGCTCGTTATGACATAACCGCATGGCTAAATAATCATTTTAGACAACAATCGATTGGCATACATTTACCCGTACATTGGCATGCAATGACTCCTGATTTGAGCTCCTTGGATTTCTTTTTGTGGGGCGCTTTTAAACCAGTGTATGCTGAACAAATTAATACCGTTTATTAGTTACAAGAATTCATTCATTCATATTTGTGCACAATTTTAAGTAAAGACTTTTAGATTTGGAAAATACATAGGTAAATCAACATACCAAATTTTAGTTCATTCCAATTGACCGATTTGAAGTTATGTATTAAAAAAATGTTTTTTATTTTTAAACTTCAACACCACCACCAAATGCGGTCCTGTATATGATGTTTAATTTTTGGTCACGACTTGTGAATCACCCTGTATTAATGTTTGTTTATTCTCTTAAATTTGAACAAATTAATATTATTTTTTTATTGTTATGTTATTACTATTATTCATTTTTGGTTAATCTTTCACCGTTACACACGGGGTATGTAAACAATAGAGGAGGAATTCACCTCAGTCTAGTGCGAAGAACTTACGTACTATGTGACACGTTTGCAGTATTGCAGCTTTCTGCATCAGTGCCATAAAATGCACTGGAACTTTGATTTTATCTAAGTGTGAGTGGAGGTTTACAGAGACTGCCCCTTCCACAGATACTACTACTTGTACTATGCACAACTCTGATAGTTTCCAGATATTGTTGATTTCCATTGAAAGGTTTTGATAGTTTTCAGGTTGGCATATTCGGTTTTAATTATATTTGCTGTGAGTAGCACTGCGATTTCGGTCACGTATACTTTCCGTTTATCAGTAAGTAGTATGTCTATATTGTTATAGTCAACTGTCTTATCGGCACAGGAATTATGTAAAAAACCGATAAAACGTCAAAAGATATCATCTTGCAGACTAGGTAGTTCTTAGGGTGCAAACAGTCATTACACGTTTGCACACTAGGATCGTAGCGAGCGTCCATCTATGGAGGAATGGCACAACTACACGTATACACGCATTGCTGGTTGCATATATTTTGTGAAGCCGAGTGGTCTGAAGTTTTCATCTCTGAGAAAAAAGTTGGTTAAATGGCAAGATCGCATCTTGATGATTATGTGTATTGATCTGCATGTGAATAAAATCAGTGATATTTGCTGTGTGAGAGAATCATTACTGAATATGCTGCCAATGAAGTATGTCTATTATCTGTGACCGACCGGTTGTGTGTAAGTACTTTTAGCATGTATATGACTTTTATTCGACAGTGTACAGTGAATATAACTGTAGAGCAAAAATGCAAAAACCGCTAAATCCACTGTTTACGATTTTTGAATTAGACATGGAACTCGGTTAATTTTGATATGCTCTATCCGTTTTTGAAGGCAGATATGAGAGAAAACCGCTAAATGCTCATGAATAATGAAATTTCAAACAGTTTTAAACTTGACGGGGATTTTTCTCTAGAGGGTTTTGCCATTTTTCTCAGAACTACAAAAAATGGATTTATTATCTCTCTCATTTTTAAAATTCAGCAAATATTCATATGTAATTTCCAGGATGGATAAGGAAAAGTGGATGCGCAACCAATTTCTAGCTTTGAATCTTAATTAAGTGTATTTGAGACAAGAATCCAATGTAATCATCGTCAACACATATTATTAGCACACAAATCCTCACTATGCATCTAAGCATTGCCGTTACCTCCAGTAATGCCATCTCTGAAGCAGATTTTACATTACATTAGAGCCAAACATTGATAACTGAAGCCTCATGACGTTTAGGCAACACGTACAACTAAGTGCTAAGTTAACAACTTGTAGGAAAACCTACATAATGTGAAAAAAAACGGCATAATGTCACTTTTCATGATACGTAATACCCGTGCGGTTATGACTGACCTGTCCCAGTACAATAGGGCTTAGTGATTCTCGAGTACTGGTTATGATGTATAGTATATTTATAAAATGGCGCGATTGACCCGATGAGGTTATAATTATAAGATAACGTTGAGTGTATTATTTTGGTTACTTGATTATGCCGGGATAAGTAAGCCAACATGTTGCTACTGGAGGTGGCGTTCTATTGTTTCAGCGTACGGAATTTTCTACATACATCGTGTATACTCTGTCCTAGTATATGGCGTTCATAGTTTTTAGTTCGAATAAGCTTATCCTGAGTAGCAGATGGAAAACACTCCATTTCCGAGTGTAGGTAACCTTTCACAAAAATTTATAGTGATGACTTTTTATCGATTCCAACTGTTTAAGTGCTATATGATATCTTTCGTGAAGGGTTTTCTATTTCCATCTGTTGAGCAGGTCAGTCGACGTGGATTTCTGCCCAAATTTATGGGGGTGATGCTGTCCACAGCTGCAATGTTCCTAATTTCTTGACTGTTAAGAGTGAAAAAGTAGCGACGGAGCTTGGACATTTGCTCTTTGCAGAAGCGCTCCACATTAATTAACCCTTGACCCCCAAGGGCTATAGTAAGTATACCCTTTCTGTAGCATATTTTGGATGTAACATATGAAATTTAGAGAGCAATTTTCTAGTTTCTTGAGAGACTTCAACTAAGTTTGAATAGCTCCATTTGGTAACGTCAAAGCTATATGTCAGCACTGGCACAGTCCAAGCATTCATTGCCATTATAAGATATTTTGCATTAAGTTTGGTGTTGAGGAGCGTTGTTATTCTGTTGATGTATGTTTGCTTTACGGTTGCTTTTAAGTTGGTTATTATTTTGTCAATTGTGGCTACTGCCATGCTCATAACGACACCTTTAAAATACGGAATAGGAAATTACAAATACGGGACATCCAAAATGACAGTCAGCCTGTACCTTGTATTGATTACCTACCTTGTTTTTTCTTTTTCACAAACAACTTGCAAATATTCGGTTCCGATTAATTCTGGTGTATGTTCGGCTTGAACAGCTGTAGCCTGGACAACAGGTTCTGCTTCTTCTATTTGAACCTGTTGTTCTTGTATTTGTTCCTGTTCCATGGGCACAACAGGTTCTGGTTGACTTCTTTCAGGGAGTACTTGTTCAAAACGCTCTTCCACCTGCATTTCTTCCACGGCCTCTAATCCGGGAACTTGTTCGAAAGGCACATGATGTTCAACCCTATTTTATAAATGTTAAACCATGCAATATAAAAGTTTTCAGTGCTTCAAGATTATTAATATATTCTTCAAGAAACATCAATCCAAATAATGTTGGTGGAAGACTGGGGAAGGAGTACAGATGAGAAGGAATGTACTGTAAAATTTTATTTAGACTTCAAAAGGGCATTTGAGACTATAGATAGGGAAACATTGTTAATGAAATTACATCACTATGGTTTTAAAGGATCAGTATTAAACATTTTACAAAATTATTTAGTAAATAGAAGTCAAAAAACTAAAATTGGAAATATTATGTCAAGCGTTCAAAATAGGGGTGCCACAGGGGAATAAGTTAGGGCCGTTACTATTTATTATATACAGGATGTAAAGTTAGTAGTGGATCAACGAAAGTCTGGTGATAGAGGTCCTCAAAACCTATCGAATGAACCCCAAAATGTGTGGTCCGAAATTTTATAGTTCAGGAGATATTTGCGATTTTGTGAAATTTCGAAAAAACGAGATAATGAACTTTCACTCGCAATTACATTTAAACCATAGAGGTGTAGGGCTGTAATTTTTTTCTAAGATAAGCTAAATGGTTAGCTTTATCAATGGTTATGTCACTGGCTGTAATTTTTTTCTAAGATAAGCTAAATGGTTAGCTTTATCAATGGTTATGTCACTTTTTAACAGAGCTTATTAGAAATCAACGCAAAAATCTTAAATTCATTTTTTTTTGAAAAATCTCTTCCATCCCGCAACTTTGGTGGGAGGTAAAAAAATTGAGGTTGTATTTCATTATTTATTTTATTGTAAAAGCTATTTCAATCTATATAGAATAAACCCTGAAAATTTCAGCTTGCTTCGATAAGTGCCTCACCTTAAAAAATCTGTATGTTTGACGCAGGTGGGTATCTATACATGTTAACAAGAAATTCTATTTTATGAGGCACAGTCCAAACGACTTGATGGATTTTGACATATAAGGTACTGCTAGATCCGTTCTAGCAGTGCGAGTGATACTGTGTATATTAACATTAAGTAAAATCAAAATGGCGGATTTTTTACGCAAATAGCCCAGTCAGCTTAATGAGTTTGGACATTCAACTCAGCATTCCAGGTGCGGGAGCGTTCAATCTTCGGTTCGACCGAAATTACTAAGTCAGGCAAGGGTCCAGCGCGGAATTTGTATCTAACGTTTGGCATCTGAGTAGAATTATGTCATATTCTCCCCGCGTTTATACAGAAATGCATTACTATTATGGTGCTGCTCTAGAAAATACTCGAGCAGCTGCTCACATGTATCGGGAGTATGTGGTTAGTAGAGGTGGACCACAACCGGTGGGATATCCCGACTACGCGTCCATAATGCGTATATGGAGAGCCGCATACTAGGCACTCATCGTCAGCTAGGAACGCCGAGGATACGCCCAGAAGAAGTAGAAGATATAGTAGAAGCAGCCGATAGAAATTCCTTTATAAGCACCAGAGCCATTGCCCGAAGCAGAAACATATCCCATACGTCAGTGCAGATAATACTACGCTCGAGGAACATGCATCCTTACCATATCCAAAAAGTACAAGAATTGCTTCCAAGCGACTATGCATAACGGGTTGCATTTTGTGAGAATATGTTGAGAAGGTGCGAAGAGGATGAAACTTTTTTCGACAGCATCTTGTGGACAGATGAATCCAACATCATGAAGCGTGGAAAATTCACACGCTATTCGCCGACACAGCTTTCAACGTCAGTTCGGCGTTAATCTATGGGCTAGAGTACTCAACATAAAATTAATTGGACCATATGAATTATCCGCCAGTCTTATCTTGTTTTTCTACTAAGCAGTTTGCAAGAGCTTCTAGAGGATGTACCTTTGGATGTTCGAAGCCGCATGTATTTTCAATGCGATGGTGCCCCTTGCCACTTTGCACGAGACGTACGGCATTACTTAGACAGTGCCTTTCCTGGACGTTGGATAGGTAGAGGTGAACACATACGATGACCTCCAAGGTCACCCGATTTAAATCCTCTAGATTTTTTTATATAGGAGTTTTATAAGGGGATAATCTAAACAACCAACTGCGCCAAAAAATTGATGGAGCAAAAATAGAAGTTATGGAAAACGCAAATTCATTTCAAAGACTAAAGGACAATTTTATTAGAAGGTGTCGCTTGTGTATAGAAAATAATTGAGGCCATTTCGAACATGTTCTGTAAAAGTTAGTTAGATTGAATTATCTTCCACATTTGATGGCGAATCGCCATAAAGAGCGGCTAAACACAATGGGTTTTGTACTTGTAGGTGGTAAGGATTCTTTTGCGTTTCTTATGTTTATTGCATCACAACAACGAATGTGTTATGATACACTCATCGTAACAAGCTGAAATTTTCAGGGTTTATTCTACATGGACTGCAATAGTTTTTACAATAAAGAGAATAATAAAATACAACCACAATTTTCTTTACCACCCTTCAAAGTTGAGGGATGGAATAGATTTTTCACAACAAAATGAATTTAAGATTTTTTGCGTTGATGTCTAATAGGCTTTGTTGAAAAGTGACATAACCATTGCTAAATCAGCTCATCTCAGAAAGACCTCATGGTTTAGTTGTAATTGTGATTGGAACTTCATTATCCCATTTTTTTTTCGAAATTTCACAGAATTGCAAATATCTTCTGAACAAAATTTCGGACCACACATATAGGGGTTCATTCGATAGGTTTGAACCCCTCTATCACCTGACTTCCGTTGATCTACTACTAACTTTACACCCGGTATATAGGGTGTTTCTAATTCGACCCTCGCCATTTGGGATCTGGGACACTGTAAGAGATACGAAGTCGCTTGAATAGGGGCAAAGTTCCGTATTTAGGTAATCAACAAAATGCCGCTTAGAAAG
Organism: Acanthoscelides obtectus; assembly: GCA_963669975.1. NCBI lineage: Eukaryota > Metazoa > Arthropoda > Insecta > Coleoptera > Chrysomelidae > Acanthoscelides > Acanthoscelides obtectus. The sequence goes on from CAVLJG010000009.1 coordinate 33,346,150, forward strand.
TTTCGAATTCAAAGTACTTCCGGAGAAAGACGGAAAAAACAGTATTTTCCCAAAATAGTTTTAATTTTTCCCTGACTTTGTAGTGCGATTTCAAAATAAATTGCACATTAGTATCGCCACTTTTTCTCCTCTACAAGATGGCATAATTAGAATTTCAATATGACGTTTCATCTCTTGTCCTCTAGAATCAACTGACGAAAAGACAAAGTTGGTGGTGGAAGCCGAAAGAAGAAATGTCGACTTGAAAATTTGACGTCCTCATGCTTCCATCGTTTTTCATTAAAGACTGCGTAATGCTCTTCCTGACTCCCTTGATGACAGTTTTTAATTTAATTCTACGATCATCGTTTTTTCCTGATAAGTGGAAGATTGACAAAGTCTGCCAAATCTTCAATTCGCAAGGCAGAACAAGAGTAAATAATTATAGGGCGATGACTATACTGAATAACTTTTCCAAGCTCTTTGAAATAATATTGTATTTGTAATTCCGAATATACTTGGCAACTAAAGACCACCTGTCAGTTCATCAGCATGGCTTTATGAGGCAGATATCCACTAGCAATTTGGCCACGTTCCGTCAATATCTATGCGCAACGGTAGACAATAGGGGGCAAGTGGATGTCATATACAGGGTGGCCCATGGAAAAGGTCGCACGCCTATTTGTGATTCTCATGGTAGTTTTTGGAAAAACGCTCGAACTCGTCAATTTTGATTTCTAGGGGGACGTACAATAGAGGCTGATCAAAAACCAAGATATTGCGTTACACCTCCATTTTTTTTTATTTTTAGATTCTCAATGAAGTTTTTAGTAACTTCAATCGTTGTGGAGCTATTTGAATTGGATTTTCAACAAACAAACAAATAGTTTCCTCCAGTAAAAACAATACATACAATACAAGAAGCAAAAGAATAACTAGAAAATTAATGTACTACATGATGCTCTAGGATGGTGATACTCATATTTTAATCCCTCATGTTTGTCTGTCTGATGAAACTGGTGATACTGCAGTGCACAACATGTGAATTGACCTAAACATACTTCAGTGCAAAAGTTGATGGTTTGCGAGATAAAGGGCGACAAAGTTACAATTTTATTTTCTATGTTTCCTTATTGCTTGAGAAGTATTTCAGATTTTAGCATAAAACTCGGTATAGTGAGGTTTTCTAGTATGAGAAATAAGTATCCGTTATTGTTTATGGCCAAACTTCTAGAGGGCGCCACTTAAAGCACTATTTCGGTAAATAACTTATCATAAACTTTTTGTGCTACCCTGTATACATCAACCGACCAGAAAATCTTATTTTCTCGTATTCCCACAATAAAAAAGGTTTACTTGTTAGAAGTGTCTAAAGCTAATAGGTTTCGAGATGTTTTTGAAAGTTCCAGTGCATTATTTGTACCATGATGATAAAACATCTTTATAACATAATAATCAAGTTGCTTTGGATAATATCTGAGTAGCGTTGCTATGGTTTTTTACAATAACAAATGAGGATGGCAGCAAAACTGATAAACGGAAATAATAACTACCAAAATTGTTCAAAATGAGCACCACCTTGCCTAACACACTCTCGAGCTCGACGAACTAATTCTTGCTGCACTCTCCAAAGCAATTGGATGTCATTATTCATTTCCTGGCTATGGTGGAAGACTTTTTGTCGAATATCATCTACAGTTTCCACTGGCGCAATGTAAACGCGTCGTTTTAAATCACCCCAGTAGAAGAAATCCATAGGATGTAAATCTGGTGATCTAGCCGACTACGATACAGGTCCTGATCGGCGTATCCACTGGTCTGGATAACCTCTATTCAGGTGCTCTCTAACTAATGTACTAAAATGAGGTAGAGCGCCGTCGTGCATGAACCACATGTTCATGCAAGTTTGTAATTTTTTTTTGATATTGAAGCAGCAGCGCAGGCAGAAGCCTAAATTCCGGAACACCGCGGCTGCTATGATGATCCCAAAGTAATTTTATTAATACGATTTTTGAACTGCCTAAGGTTAATAGAACTGGGAAAAGCTTCCTCTTGTAGATTGTTCCACAATCTCGACACCCTCGGGACAAAGGAGCGGTCGTATCGGCCGGTTCTGGATGTACGAAGTTCGACACGGTTAGGATGGGACGCCAAAGTTAGGCGGGTCTGTCTGGCAGGCACATCGAGCGACGGCATCATGGAAGAGAGCTCTGAGGAGCAAAGCCCGTTGGTGCAACGGTAGAAAAGAGCCAGATCGCCGACAGCCCGCCGGTGCGAAAGAGTCCCGAGACTGTCTGTTGGAGAAGAGTCATCAGAGCATAATGTAGTCGGAGCGGCAGCACCCCAAACGTGCGAGCAATACTCGAGGCTAGGCCTTATCTGGGCCTTGTATAGAGTGAGAAAGTCATGCGGAGAAAAGTATTTCTTAGCCCTAAACAAATAGCCTAGCTTTTTCCCAGCAGCTGCAGCTATTGACGAGATGTGTTCGTGCCAGATCAGGTCCTCGGCGATCTGGACTCCGACCAGCCGAAATGAATGGCCCTTTGACAGAACTCGACCATCCATCTAAACCGGGTGAGCGCAGGGACGCTTTTTGTCCGTCAAAGTACAGTACTGCGTTTTGGAAGCATTGAACTGTACAAGATTGTTTCGTCCCCAAGCAGTGATAGCCTCCAGGTCTCTTGTCAGAGAGGAAGTCATCGCTAGTTTTCTTTTTTCCAACTCAGCGGCAGAGATCGGCTTGTCACTCTGAATTCCTGCATGTAAAGTGCTGTCATCAGCGAAGCTGTGGATTGGGTTAATCGTGAAGGAAAGGAGGTCGTTGATATGTAAGAGAAACAGTGTCGGAGCCAAGACCGATCTCTGGGGAACACCCGCGTTGACGTTGTGGGATGAAGAGGAGAACCCGTCAATTACGACGGATATCTTGCGGCCAGAGATAAAGTCAGCCACCCATCTGCAAAGCTTTTCTGGGAGGCCATAGGATGGAAGTTTGCTTAAGAGGGCAGCGTGCCACAGCTGATCGAACGCTATCGTGATGTCAAGAGCAACGACATGAGCCTTATCATAAGACTGGATGAGTTTACTCCACAATTGAGTGACGTAAGCTAGGAGGTCCCCTGTGGATCGTTGGTGCCGGAAACCATACTGTCTACATTCCTAACCCCAACTGTAGTATTTTCAAGGACATCATCTAAAACATTTTATTTAACTTCAGCTGTACTTACAGTTCTTTCAGCTCCACCATGTTGGCCCATATTTTGAGCAAAACACTTAAAATTCAAATGGTTCTTATTAGTCAACTTAAGACGATAATCATTTCTTACCAGTTTCTCCGCTGATCGATTCGTTGGAAAGTCTTTGAATTAGGGAGGTGGCTATTAGGGAATCTGTCAGCGTACAATCTTCGTGCTTTTAAAGCATTATCCAAAGCAACTTGATTATTATGTTATAAAAATATCTTGAAAACTTATTAGCTTTAGACACTCCTAACAAGTGAACCTTTTTTGTTGTGTAAAAACGAGAAAATGAGATTTTTTGGTCAGATGTATTACCGTTATTTACCGAAATAGTGCTGTAAGTGGCGTCCTCTAGAAGTTTGGCCATAAAAAATAACGGACTCTTGTTTCTCATATTAGAAAACCTCCTTGTACCGAGTTTTATGCCAAAACCTGAAATACTTTTCAAGCAATAAGGAAAAATAGAAAATAAAATTGTAACTTTGGCGCCCTGTATCTCGCAAACTCAACTTTTGAACAGAGGTATGTTCAGGTCAATTCACATATTTTGGTCTGTAGTATCTCCAGTTTCGCGATTTCCCAAGCTTTCGCAGACAACCTGTATATTTGAAATTCTTTAATGCAGTATGTTTCGGTCGCAACGGTGACCTTTTGTATACATGAATATACTAATATCAAAAATTGACATATACCCTACCCAACCCCCTTCAACTCTCACCCGTAAATTTTTTACATATATCTTTTTTTAATAACGATTTTCAAAAACTACAAAGCTTTTTCGTCATTGGCATATCAGTAACATTGTGTAGAAATTTCATCAAAATGCAAGTACATAGGCGGTTATAGTATTTGAAGAAATGAGTGATATGGTTTTTCGTGATGTACATACATATATCACATCAAAAAACATATTATCCAATTTTCGAAAATGTTCGCGATTACAATACTTCATGGGAAAACAACATATATAGATTTTGTATATGTGTGAATCTGTATCTGTATATACGACTCAACAAAGGCATAGATTCGTCAGATGCACCATTATTTTGCTCTATTTATAGTAATTTACCAAAAGATTTTTTCTTTTGGCACATATAGTTAACTTAAATATGGAATACTTACTCCGTGGTACGTCTAGTAAATTGCTCAGTAGGCAAAGGTTCTTCAGCTCTTGTCGATGGCAATCTGAAAAAAGGTAATACAGTAGAACCCCGATTATCCGAAATCCGCTTTATCCGAAACAGATCGCATACAATAATTTCTCCGTTTTAACCGAAGTTGTTCGGGAAATCGAAGCATGATCCGAAATAGCCGCCGGTAGTAGTAGTAGATTCACTGTCAGTGATTCCCCTGGTATGTGTGCGTGTATGTTTGTTTCAGTCAGGTTCATAATCGCTAAGATGAAGCAGCACAGAAATAAACGTAAACCCGTTGTTATTACCATAGAACAGAAACTTGAGGCAATCAGACGCTTAGATAGGGATGGTTTGCTTAAAAACATGGCAAGTGATTTGGGTGTGGGCATGAGTATGATTTCAGAATGGTGAAAACAACGCGAGAAAATTGAAAAGTGGTCATCATCGCAGCTATCACGGAAAACTATGAAAAAGGGGGAATATCAAAAAGTGGATGATGGGTTTATACCTATGGTTTACACAAAAACAAGAACGTGGAATACCAATTTCCGGACCAATTCTAAAGCAAAAGGCAGCACTTAAGTGAAGAACTGCCAGTTATTGAGGCGCCTGATAACTTTACAGCCAGTGGTGGTTGGCTGCATAGATGGAAAAACGACATGGTATACGAGAATTAAAAGTTTGTGGAGAAAAGTTATATGCCGATAAGTCCGCTGCATTAAAATTTGGAGAACGTCTTAAAGAATTAAATTTAAATTTAAATCCAGAACAAACTTACAACTGCGACAAAACTGGCCTAAACTATAAAATGCTACCGGCGAAAAGTTTAGCTTCAAAACAAGAATCTGCAGCTCCTGCTTACAAACGCAGTACAGAACGTGTGACTATCCTTGCTTGTAGCAATGCTTCCGGTACACACCAACTTCCTTTGTTGTTAATTGGAAAATCAGCTAAAACAAGAGCATTTAAACACGTCCGTCCCAACGCTCTTCCAGTGCGGTACAAAAATCAAAAAAATGCCTGGATGAATGCCGCTCTAGTTAGGGACTGAATTTACAATCATTTTGTTCCCAAGATAGAACGATATTTGAATGAATGCGGATATCCGAGAAATAGATATAATAAATAGACAATGCTCCGAGCCACCCAAGTAAGGAGCAACTTAAAAGTGGAGAAATACGAGTGATGTTTTTGCCTCCTAATGTAACGACTCTGATTCAGCCAATGGATCAAGGAGTTTTAGAAAATTTAAAACGCAATTACAGACGTTTGTTACTAGAGCAAATTTTAGATCAGGTTGATAATGTTTGTAACCTCGTTGATTGTTTAAAAGAGATTAACCTCAAGAATTGGGCATATTGGATAGCAGAAGCATGGAGTCAAGAAACAAATTCTACATTACAAAAATCTTGGTCGACAATAATAATTAAGCAAGAAATGGAATCTTGCGCAGACTATGAGAATAAAAACAAAAATTTACATGAGATCGTCGTAAAAATAGCAGGGTTTGAATATCTTATCAAAGCAGATGATGGGGAGTGGATTAATGGTGATGAATTGGAGGAAGAATTAACTGATACAGAACTAATAAAAACAATGACGATAAGACAGTTTTAAGTGATGCTGGTGACAATGAGACAGAAATATGTGGCAAAGTATCACATTCTGAGGAATTAGAAGCTCTACAAAAGGCGTTGACTTACGTCGAACAACAAAACAAACGTTGGAGGGATATTGCTGTGAAAAATAGGAATTCCTTTGTTACTAAATACTCCTAAATATGTAAGTTTGTATCCACATGTTTATATTTTACGTAACCTTACATGGGTATATACTCACTTAACACACGCATGTACTTTTTTCAGTAGAAGCATTACGAGTCTAAATAGTTATTTCCGTTTTATTCGAAATTTCGATTATCCGAAAGCACTTGGGTCCACATTATTTTGGATAATGGGGGTTCTACTATAGTTATTTATGTAACTAGAGCATCAAGCGGGGTGTATGGGCCGCGGTGTGAAATCAAAACCCTACGGTCAAGGCGCTGCAAGATCTAACACTTCAAGGGACGTAAACACTCATATCGTCCGAGATGTATACAAAATTGTATCTACGACTAGATAAAATAGAAAAAATAAGTAATGTTCAGTAGAAGTAAAAATAAAAATAAATCGACCATACATTGACCAATAGATGAACTGAAAAGTAGGACCGTGGAACCTATTCATAAGGTGCGCCTTGCCGCCCAGTATATAAATCTTATAACGACCTACATACACAAAACTCAAGAATTTAAAAAGAAAGCTGAAAAATTGTTCACCTGATAGGGGTGAGTCGTCTAGAAAGCCTTCTCTCCTCTGAAGACGTCTCTCTTGGGGTAGCCAAGTTTTCTGCAGAAGATCCTTTGTCCAATGTGGATCTGCCTGATTGAACTTCAGGCACCTGTTCTGAAACTCGGATATCACCCACCCTAAAAATATATTTCATGAGAGGATAATAAATTGTTACTTCATAAATATCATTTTATTTTTTTAATAGAGTTTTTGTATGGCAATGGCGTTATAGTGTTATGCTCTTTTCTTTTTTTTTTCTGTAAAGAACAATAACATTCTTTGGACATAATTATTAAATAGTATACATGCCTAGTGGTTTTTAGCGGGAAAATAATACAAAAAAAACAGAAACTCTGGAATATGCCATATACAGGGTGTTAGGAAAATAACATTCGTAACTTTAAGAGGTGATTCCCTGTATTATTCTAAGCAAAAACAGTTCATTATATCTTATGTCTGAAAATCAATCGTTTTCGAGGAAAGTGAGTCGTAAATAATTAATCAATTATTTAAACCGCGATACGAGCGAATGCCGACCACAACTGAGTCATCGAATTGTTTACGTTTGCATGATATTTTTGTTGAAAGTACGCCTTGAATTATTGAATACTTTTACGCAATTTTTTGTGGCTAATATTTTTTATTTAATAACGTTTTCAGTACAGTACATTTACTTAAAAAAAAATGACAGGACTTTCCGGTACGTGGCGATACACATCATCAATTCCCACGATTATCAGTCACTTATTTGAAACAATGCGATGCACGAAAAAAGAAAAAAAAAACAACATCCGTAATCACATAAAATTACAATTAAATGTATTAGTAATGAATACAATACGCGATGATACATGCAGTGTAGGCCAGTTGTATGAGGGATTTTGTTTGTCTGTTTTTCTTCGAAAAATTGTATTTAATAAGCAAGAAAATTATTTTGTTAGAGACAGTTAATTAATAAATATATGTATTGATACATTTTACGCTATTAGGCGTATGAATTTAAATTTTTAAGGTGCAACATTAATTTATTTCATGACTAAAAAGAAATAAGTTAATCATTTTTTTTTGCTTCGAAACGGCTGATTTTCGGACATAGGTTATAATGAACTTTTTTGCTTAGAATAATGCAAGGAATCACCTCTTAAAGTTTATTTCCCTAACATCTTGTATAACAAAGTTTTACGTGTCGAAGGTGTATCAAAAAATTGGCTACTTTGTGGGTGAATTATACAAACGAATATTATTTCAGACTTTTATAGTTATGTTCTTTCCATACCCGGAGCCTCTAGTAGCAGCACGAATTCGTTCAACTGCCCCGTCCGTTGCATCGTCCCATAGTTTTTGGTACAATCTAGTCATGTTGAGTTCAGCATCAGGCACAAATCTGTACCGAACCTCAGGGCCGGTAAAGCGATTACTTTGTCTCTGTGACAATGAGATAGATGTTTGAAAAAATAGTTTAACGAATACCATCAGATCAAAATAGCTTTTTATTTGAAAAAATAAAACAACTCACCAAGCACCATGTAATGACTGCATTAACTGGCTTAGTTTTGACCATCAGTTTATCAAGCATTTTGCGATCCTGTAAAAATGAAATAATCCAAAAATGTTGAAAAAATCGGGAGCTTGTGCTATTTGGAGAAACAGTGTTCGGCAAAAAAGACCCAATTTGTGGCAGTCAGGAGACTGGTTCTTCCACCACGACAATGCACCTGCGCACACAGCCATCTCTGCTAGACAGTTTCTGGCTTAAAATGGCATGATCCCGCTGCCTCACGCACATTATTCGCCTGACCTGGATCCGTGCGACTTTTTCTTATTTCCACGGATGAAAAGGGGCATGAAAGGACGTCACTTTGACGACATTGAAGAGGTCAAGAAAAAAACGAGGTAGGAGTTGTCAGACATTTCTAAGAAAGTCTTCAACAATTCGAGCAGTGGAAGCATCGGTGGGACAAGTGAATTAGTTGTAGTGGACAGTATTTTGGAAGATAAGGTTACTTAAATAAATAGCTTTTAAAAAGTAATTCATTTTTTTGGTACCCCCTCGTATATTCAGAAACGCGTGTTAAGAAAATATTTCTCTACCGTTCAAGGCCTAATGGCAAATATACGATGAAATCTATTTTAAGTGAAATATGTGCGTATAATTACTGGACTGTACCAGATGAATTCAATGGGCAGCCTGGTAGCATTATTTCTTTAACTTGTTTAGATCACTGTATTTGACAGTTCTTAATAGAAACTACTTGTTGGTTGGAAGCTTATAGTAAATATGAAAAATTACGTTAAGCAGGTTGACTTTGCACTTCCCACGCAACGATGTAATCAGGTTATGAAGGATATGTACATGCAACTTAGCCTCTCCGAGGAAAAAGTTAGGCTACGAACGTGTATAATAAGAAAATTAAATGTAACAATTCAGTCAGCAACAACGTTGCGATCTAGAAATGTCTCCCCTGCCCTACTGACATCGCCGACCATCTGGCAACGTTGCTATTAAAGACCTCGCCACTCGCCAGCCGTTGCAGCCACTCGTCCGTCTCACTTCGACGCAAGTATATTCAGAAACGCGTGTGAAGAAAATATTTCTCTACCGTTCAAAGTCTAACGGCAAATATACGGTGAAATCTATGATAAGTGAAATATGTGCAATAGGTGCGTATAATCACCGGAATGGGAAGCATATAAATATAGTTAATTCTAGGCACGGGGATATCAATACCAGTGGGAGATACAGCTAAGGCTAAATTAGGAAAAAGTTGCGTTCTTTTTTCAAATTTAATTATGTAAATATAATTATTTTTTTCTGACTTTATTTTAAGGAATATCAAAAAACTGATCAAACTTTCCCATCGGCACTTTATGGGCACTACATGATGGTGTTTTTAGATTTTGTAAGAAACCATCAACTTCTTTTTATATGGGTCGAAAAAAGTATACCCTGTATCTAATAACATTTTTATATGCGAATTCAACGATGTATCACAAGTTACGTTAATTGTCTTGGTTATAAGAAAACATGCATTTTTTGTTTTTTTATTTATTGTACCGATATTTATTTTGTATTGCTTTATTATCGTCAGAGATGCCAGGCGGTCATTTTAGCAATGAATAAGAGTTCGACATACTGACGTGCTACATTTTGTACTACAAAAATACTAAGAATACTGGAGACTTGATAAATTTTCCGAAAGAAGGCCGCCAATTAAGTCCATTTTCTCACAGTTGGTTCGAAATTTAAATGAATATGGTTCATTCATAAAGCCTGTAAGTCTCGAAAAAAGCAATCTTTAGAGGAAACTCAGAATAGAACTTCACAGTCTGTTGCTGAGAACTCTGAGATATCAACTAGGCAAATTAAGAAAAATCTAGGAGAATCCAAATGCACAGCCCAATTTATTTTGCGATATATGGTCCGACGAGAGTATGGTCAAGTAATAATGGTATCTTTGGTCACCGCAACATTCATCACTTGGCTCAAGACAATCTGCGGGCTAGAAAAGTTTGGGTTTGTGTTTAATATGTGGTGTGGAATTCTAGGGTCCCAAATATTAGGTCCATTTATTTACCGCTACTCATCAATTGCAACGGTACCTTCAATTGTTGCAAGATGGTCCATGAGACTTCCTGGATAATTTAACCTTGGGGCAGGTTAATTGTTGGTTAGAACAAGACACCTAAATATAGGCAAGTTCGAGAGTATCTTTACCCAGCGATTTCTCGGAAGGTAGATTGGAACCTCCAGTGAAGTGTCCTGGCCAGCGCGTTCCCCGGATTTAATTCCTCTTGACTTTTTTGTTTGGAGTTTCATTAAAAACCAAGTTCATCAGCATACTTTTGAAACTGAGCAGCAGTTACGAGAAGGTATAATGGAAGCATTTAGTACCAGAAATGTTACGTGCTGTTTTAAATAATTTTACTGTTAGAAGATCACGTTTATGTTCAGAAAATAATGGCAACCTATTTGATCAACTATTGTGAAAAAAATGAAAATAATGTTAAAAATGTATTCGTTATTCTGAATATCACTAGATCAGCGGTTCCCAACCTTTTTCTTTCTTCGAACCCCTTATAAAAATTGGAATATACAGGTATCGGCGAACCCTCTGATCAATCGTGAGTGAGAGTAAGTAAAACAGTACGATTTGGCTGTAATCAAAATTTATTAATCATATGAGTAATAGTTGTAATGAGCAAAGTAAATTAAAACATAACTGTAACGTAAAACGTTTAAAGAAACGTTATTAAAACCTTACAAAAAAAAAGAATTAATATAATATGAATACAAGTAATTCGATACTTGTAAAAATCTTGGGATATTTGTGCCTGTTTGTTGGAACAAAGAAATTCAAAATGTGGTTCAATGTCTAAACTCTTAAGTCTTAAATCAGGTTCTGTTTTTAAATTATTTCTAAACTTATCTTTGAGGTAAGTGTATGTTGAAAATCCTTTCTCACACAGATACGTTGCGCAGAACGTAACAGAATTATCAAGGCTTTTTCTGCTAAGATAGGTTGTTCATATTTTACATTGAGTCAGAAGTCTATTGAAGAATGATCTGCAAAACCGCTTTTAAAAAATTGTCAAAGGATAAATTAATGAGTTTTTCTTTTTCCAATAAAGACAAAAAGGGGTTAGAAATTATATCTCCTTCAAAATGTTTGCGTATCCAGTTGTTTGATCCAGGTTTATTAGGAAAATACTATTTGAACGTTAATTGAAACTGTTTGAGACGTTCAGTAATATCTCCTTTAATGTTTTCGTTGAGTTGAATTTTATTTTCTGGTAAAATGCTGCTGAGAGAACCAAAACAATCGTTCTCATTCATCTACAGACATTGATTCCAAAAGTTGAACTTCTTTAGCATGGCTTCTATTCTATCATGAACATTGAAAATCGTGATTCCTGGACCTTGTAAACACATATTTAGTTCATTTAATTTAGAAAAAATATCGATAAGGTATGCAAGTTTTTGGAGCCACAGAATGTCGGATACAGACAAATGAAATGGATGGTCAAGAAAAAATGCCTTCAATTCAAGCAAGCGGGTCAAAACTTTGCCACGAGAAAGCCTGTATGAAGTAATAAAGAGACGTGGAGACTTCCCAAGTCCTCACAAAGTTCACGGAATAGAAGAGAATTTGTAGCAGGGGACTTTATAAAATTCACAGCTTTTACAGCCTCGCTTAAAGTACTGGCTAACTCTGCAAGAATATGCTTACATGCCAATGCCTGCCTATGAATACATCAGCGAATCCATTCTATATTCTCGTTGATCTTCTTTATTGGTGCCACAAGTCCAGAATATGTTCCAGTCATTGAATTTGCACAATCTGTGAATACATCTAAGCAAAATGACCAGTTGATTTTATGTTTTTCAAAATAGTCATTGATCAGCTTGAAAATTGCGGCACCCGTCGTATAAGCATCCAGTGGTTTTGCAAATAACACATCTCCTTGAATCGAATTCTTAAAAATATATCTAACATACACGAGCAATATTGCATAGTTTGCTACATCGGTCGACTCGTCAAGTTAAATTAATTAATTCAATTTTATTCTTTTCAAAAGTTCATTTTCAACACTGTTCGCCAAATCGTAAATTCTCCGTCACACTGTGCTGTTTGATAAGTCAAGGTCAATTTTTTGCCGCTTTTGCTCCAAGCATACACATTGCGATGTCTTTAGTACAAGGTCCGATCAAATTTTCTGCCACTGTTTGAGCTTTTTCAGATCTTGCGATTCTGTAACTAACTGCTTTAAGAGCCATTTTACTATCTGCGTTGAAAGCCGACAGAAAAGCAGAAACCCTATAATTCTTATCACCTTCCAATTTCCTTTCGCGTTTCGACTGTACTCGCACTTCCGTGACTGCGACCTTTTCCCGTGAATTCCCATCTCATGCGCTCGATTCGCCGAAGTAGAACTCTTGCCGGATTGTTATAGCGGCGGTGTTGCAATATTGAGGACAAATTCTGCCATTACAATAATTTTTTCATATAGCTTGCGAACCACCGCTTGAGAAACCCTGTACTAGACCAAGCATCATTTTATAAAATTTTACCCCATCATTTCATTATGAAATAAGTAATATGCATCTACCAGTAATCATTACATAATTCATTCGTTTGTAACGCCTACTTACTTAAATAAAATAAAAAATATACATTTTTCTTCAAAACTAACTAAACTAATGTAACATGTGATACATCGTTAAATTCGTAAAAGAAGATACTAGTATTTTTCTTGGACCATATAAAAATCAAGCTAATGATGGTTTCTCAAAAACGAAAGGTCGGACACAAAATTTAAAAACACACGTAGTGCTGAAAAAGTGCCAATGAAATAGTTCCATGAGTTTTTTGGTATTTCTTAAAATAAAGTAAAAAAAATAGAAACTATCTGGTCAAATTTTAGTTTTTCTCAAATACGCCATGAACGATTCTCAAAGGCACGTAATATTTGCTGAGATCCCCTCTCTCTGTTACGTGAGATTGGACTTGACCTCCTCCCTCCAATTGTTTTGCACTTAAAGGAATTATACACTGGTAATTAATGATGAAAAAAACTCAAAAAACCTCAAATGCCATATCTACTCAAAATAGCAAACGCGTAATTCGAAAAATACTGTCGCGAGAATGTTTGGTGAATTAATTCATCTAATTAACTTAATTGATTGTACCTCATCGAAAATTTTGGGCTTCTTAGGAACAGCTCCTTTACGCTGTTTTGCTTCAACTATCATCCTCGTAGCTTCCATTTCCTGTTCAGCCGTCTCAACTACTGCTGCATGTACTTCTGCGGAAGCTGACGGTATCGTTTCTGCTGTTGGTGGAACCACGGCCACAGTTGGTGCTGTTTCTACCACCTCCATGTGAGTTGGACGCAACTCCTCGGATTCTGGAAGTTCCATTATGGCATGTTCTATCTGCATTGGAGTTATAGATGGCTGGTGTACGGGTAGAGGTGCAGCAAGGTCTTTGCCTGTTCTATCGGCGCGAACTTGATATCCATTTTCGTCTAGGTATGAACCTGTATAAGAAAATAACGTCAAGTAGATGTAATTATAATAATAATAATAATAATAATGGTGCAAACGACCACAGTTCAGTATATTTGAGTTACTGTCAACATTCAAATCACAAACAGGAGAAATCGAATTAAAATGTTCACACATTGTTAATACTGGCAACTTCAGAAGCAAATTAGTTCTAGCTCTCTCACAATGGAAGGGTTCGGTATTTCATCTAAGGCGTCTAAGTTATTATATACATAATGATTATAGAATTACATTTTCGTCTTAGATCCAGAAGTTCTAATCCAAATCTAAAAGTAAGATGCTCATAAAGCATATTCCTAAGAGAAGCAGTACTGTCAGTCTTGTAAGCGAAGAGTTTCAAAAAGTATCGCTGCACTATCTCAATTGCCATTTTATGTCTGAAGTAATAGAGATACCAAATAATTGCTGCAGATTCTTTTTTTGAGAGGACAAAAGTCAAATATACTAAGTGACATATAAATCCGAACACCCAGTTTAAATGGTTTTATTTTAATAAAATTTTGTATAAGTACTTAATGAAGCATAATAAGTAAATTATAAAAATTTCAAAATGATTGCACTGCTTTGAAGCCCTTTGACCTATAATAATGCGTGGATGCACCCTGATGTGCTACGCATTCTCCAACGCGCCTAGGCATGCTTCTGATCAGGTGGTCAATGTCCTCCTGTGGTATCTCATTCCAGGCAACCACCAACTCCTCTCGAAGTGCTTCTAGAGTCTGAGGAGGACGTTGCAAATTGAGCAATCTCCTACCCATCATATCCCACATGTGCTCAATCTTGGTGGCCATGGTAACAATGTGACATCATTATGTTGAAAGAAGTCTATTGTGACTCTTGCAACATGTGGTCCGGCATTATCTTGTTGGAAAGTTGGATCTGCCAGGGTGTCAAGGTAGGGTAAAAGATGGGGTTCTAGAACTTCGTGGATATAACGCTGCGCGTTCATGTTACCTCTGATCAAGATTAAAGGTGACCTGGAACCATAAGCTATAGCACCCCAAACTATAACTCCAACAGTGTGATGAACATGTCTTTCAACAAAAAACTGTGGATTCCTCCTTTCACCACGTCGCCTTCTAACCCTGGCACGACCATCGTGCATGCCTAAACAAAATCGAGACTCGTCACTAAAGACAATACTGTTGCATTCCTGATCCCAGAGTGACCGTTGTCTGCACCACTCAAGGCGATTTCATCGAGTTAAAGGGAGGACCCAGTGTGGCCGGTATGAAAACGAGCCAAAACTTATCATTCGTCGGTAAACACTTCGCATGCCAATAGGTCTTCCGTGTTCTGCAAACCATTCATTTGCAATGGAGCTGGTAGTGGAGAAACGGTCCCTTAAGGCCAATAATCTTAGGCGGCGATCTTCACGGTCTGTTGTTCTACGGCGGCGTCCAGTGCCCCTTGCTCTTTGCGTACGGCCTTCTCGAAGCCATGCCTGACAACACCTAACCACAGTGTCTAGACTTCTTTGCACTCTATCTGCAATTGCCCGAAAAGAAAGTCCAGCTTCCCGAAGTCCCACTATACGGCCCCTATCAAACTCACTAAGTTGAAGAAATCGTAGAGGTCTCCGTACTCTAGGCATCGTAACCGATCGTAAAGTATGTCAATAACCAAAATCCGCCAACGTTGATTCTTTACTGCGGCTGAAATATTCATTTTTAGAGCGTTAATGAATTAAAAAAAAACAGTATAAAAACCGGAATGTCCAACTGATAAGGCTGAACATTTTTTCATTTGTTATTTACAGTAAGATAAATACATACACCAACTTTTATTAAAATAAAACAATTTAAACTGGGTGTTCTGATTTATATGTCACTTAGTATACATTGTTGTAAGAACCTGAACACGAGTGAAAGATCGACAGTTTCTCATTATGAATCCATACGTGTTTGATGCGGCATTAACCGGTATTGACAAAAGACAAACTTGAGTAAAAACAACTCTCAGATCTTTAGTTTTTTGACAACGAGAAAGTACCTCATCGCTTATAGTGTAATCGAAGACAAACGGGCTTTTCCTTCTAGTAAATCTTACTACGTTACACTTTTTTATATTCAAATCAAGTTTGCTTACTTGACGCCAAGTCTGAATATTATTGACTTCTATCTGTAAGGTATGACAGTCCTGCATACTTGTAATTGATAGGAAAAAGTTCAAATAGTCAACATAAACAAGTTTATTACAATTGAGAGTATCAAACAAGTCATTTATAAATACTGTGAAAATCAATGGGCCAAGATTTGATCCCCGCGGCACCCCCGATGTGCAAGCATATTCATAAGAGTTGTAACCATTATATGACACAGACTACCTTCTCCTAGATAGATATGATTAAAAAAATAGCAAAGCTGAACGATCTAAGCCATCATTTTCAAGTTCGTTGATAAGAACTAGATGGTCCAACCTGTCAAAGGCTTAGATTTGTTGTCGCTCATCTTTTTGCCACAAAGCCATGCTGACAGGGTGGAATGACATCTCGTACGGAATTGTATATTCGACTGTGATTATGATGATTATTTCCTTTACCTTAGCACACTTACATAAAATCGAAAATGCTCTGTAGTTAACTATATGAGAAAATGGGCACACTCTTGCGGTTTTACACGCATCTGGAAATTTACATGTTTTTGTTGAATAACTTGCATAACGGAATGGACAAAACATGAATAAACATCATTTGCGTTTTGGACATAAAGCATTAATGATGGAAGTTATACAAGAGTCCGAGTCTGTTCCTAAGAACTCCACCACCGTGCCAGGTATGCGTTTTTGAAAAGAAAATGTTCATATCTTGTTTTTTTCTGTATTCAAGTGCAGCTTACTTGCGTAGAACGACTTTTTTTAATGGTTTAAAATCATCAATAAGCGTACCTGTATTTTTCACTTAATTTATCCCCAAGGGGCATGGAAACCGAAAGGGGTGTCATCGGCATATATGGTTGTTGTGACAGGAGTATTAATTAGACTAACATATATTTAGACATGTCATTCATGTATAATAAAAATAAGAGGCTCCAAGTGTGGATTCTTGAGGTACGCCTCTTTTGGTTATCACTGCTATAATTATTCACAAGGGCCGTTTGAACCCTATCAGTAAGATAGATCTTACAGTATCATTTGCAACTCCCCGTATTCCGTAGCAGAATAATTTTTGAGCAAACAAACGCTTTGTTCAGATCAGTAAAAATGACAACGCATACACAGCACCTTGTTTGTTGAATAAATACTTAGACCTTTTCCAGATTACCACCGGCGTCAAAGGCGTCAAGTGGGTTGAATCCTCTGAGAAAATTTCGGTCATGTAGACTAGAGAAAATGAACCTTTTAATTCAGTCAAACAGGCACATACAACTAGACATAAACAACAAAAAAAAAAACACCAAGGGGGCCGATTTCTGATAAAAACCACCTCACCACCCTTTAAGTCCGAAACTGAGGGTGTGAACTATTCACAGAATCGGGTAGTGGGCCGCAGAAAATTCCTAAGGTAGAGCACCGGAAATAGCACCAAGTCACCTTCAGCTCTCGTACTTACGGTCAACAGAAATTATAAAGAATGATGAGTGAATTATTACACTTTATCATGTAGTTAATCTTTAGTCGACCATAAAAAGAAACTGTAACAGGGTATATGAAACATGTTGTTGATTATATGCTCATATTAGCCATATGTCACACACCATAGATTTTTCCGTACATCTGCAGCTCACCACCCGGCGCACCGGTTTGTCTGACTAACCTATCCGCACTACTATACAGGGCGCCCCTAAAAGGTCTTTACAAAACATTAGCACATATTCCTGAGCTCAAAATAAGCCGATTTGAAGTAACATACCTTAGTCCAAAATTGCTCTGATTCCGAGATACAGGGTGGTAAAATTAGGAAATAAATATCTTTTTTTTTAATTCATGAACATTTATTAACGTATTACTTCAAAAATTGGTATCCAGTGTTTCTTTGGGATGCGAAACCCGAATATGGATATTTTTTCATTGTGGACGTTAGAGGGCGCTTCACACTGCACTCCGATTCTCAGTGTGCTTTTTTAATTTTTTTGTCAAAAAAACAATTTCTTCGATATTTTCAAGCAAAAAAGGCACTCCTGTTAAAATAGGGCATGGTGAACAGTTTTCGAGAAATTCGCAAATTTCTCCATCAATGCAGGTTGTAGGGACCCTAAATCGAAAAGCTCAGAACTTTACAGAAACTGAGTATGCGATAAATTCCGTCAAAATGTAGTTTTTTCCTATAATAAAGATATGAATCAAATTTAGTAAAAATAGTTGTACATTAACGTTTTTGTGGTGTAAAAAATATAACTTGAGCGTTTTTAACAGGTGAAGTCTGTTTCTGGTTCTGTACAAATACCACTCGTTAAATAAATCCATATTTTTCATTTTGGTTGGTATCTGTCGCGCACTAAACTCTAAAAAATTTTTGTTTATGTATTGAAGTATCTCAAACGCACATTTTAAACTTGTTTTTAAAACATGGAAATACCTACACTTTGTTATCGGCACCCATTAGTGTCAAACTTCCGAAAAAATTGCACAGATTTACTAAAAAATATGCCTCGACAGCGCAAAGCGACTGTCAACATTCCTTTCAAATTCAGTTGTTCTTCCAAACGTCAACTATATTGAACTTAATAGGTCAGAGCCTCCTGTGATTACAGTTACGTCATAGGGCACGCCTAAATTTTTATAAAATTTAAGATGAAAATTGATAAAATGTATTTTATGGTTTTGAAGTTAAATAAATGAGAGATGAAATAATGTAATAAAAAAGAAAATCATGCAAATAGTTAATTTTTCGTTTAAAAAAATATCTTAGCAGAAACCGTAAAGAGAAATATGCTATTTAATACTTACTTTACTACTATTTTCGCTGAGATGGTGCCCTCTGAACTACTGTGCGGCGTGTGTTTGCAACTGATTGATTCTTAAAGAAGTGGAAAAAGGCGTTTCTTGACAGATCATGAAACAATAATATTTGCTCTCAAAACAGCATAGCGGTCGAAAAAGCACATGTTTGCACTACTTATAGGAATAAACACAGCCGTAGTAGACCTAGTAGAGATTTTGTTGCACCTACAAAGTTGGGCTGACAATCGGATTTTTATCAAAAATTTCACGAATGTGGAAATAGCAACCGAACTATTGACTTTACAACTATAGGTGATAGGTGAGTATTGAGGTTCTCTATCAGCTTTTGTTGATCCCGTATAACTTTACACCTCTAGTTGAATTATGGACGGTTATTTGTTAATATAATTTACCTCGATCGGCATATACTTGAGCTTGAACAGCGATTTTGATAGGTTGCTCTACAGCTGAAGACTCGGAGGAGGTCTTCTTGGCGGAATTCTCTGAAGGCGGACGTGGTTTACCGGGAGATCCAACACTAAACATAAAGTCATTTAAATAATGTGTGTGCGTGAGTTTGTGTGTGTGTGAGTGTGTGCGTAAGTGTGTATGTGAGTGTGAGTGTGCAAGTGTGAGTGCATGAGTGTGTGTGAGTGTGAGTGTATGTGAGTGTGAGTGTGTGTGAGTGTAAGTGTGCGTGAGTGTGTGTGTGTGAGTGTGTGTGTGTGTGTGTGTGTGTGTGTGTGTGTGTGTGTGTGTGTGTGTGTGTGTGTGTGTGTGTGAGTGTGTGTGTGTGTGAGTGTGTGTGCGTAAGTGTGTACGTGAGTATGTGTATAATAAAATGACAAGTAATGGCTGTGCATACAAAATCATAGTGTATTAGCATGGATTAATATATTCTCCAATCGCATACGAGAGAAATGTAAAAACCAGTACAAACTATACAGGGTGTCCAAGATAAGGATCCTCTGCATGGGGATCTGAATACCTGTGGGAGATACAGCTTAGGTTAAATTAGGAGAAAGCTGCGTTCTTTGGGCCGTTGAGAAACTTTTAAAAGTTTAATGGGTTACTGAGGTATTTGGGAAAAACTGACCTTATTTTAAGAAGTATCAAAAAACTAATGGAACTTTTTAGGCACTACATGATGGTATTTTTAAATTTTGTGCTCGACGTTCCGTTTTTGAGAAACCATTATTAACTTTATTTTATATGGCCGAAAAAAAGTACACCCTGTATCTGGTAGCATATTCTTATAAATATTCAACGATGTATCACATGTTACATTTGTTTTCTTGGTTATAAAGAAATATGTTTTTTATTTCAACATAAATATGATCTACTAACAGTAGAATTCAAAACATCATGTAACATTTCTGGTGTAATAGTACTAAATGCTTCCATTACACGTAAACTTGGTTTTTAATGAAACTCCAAAACAAAAAGTCCAGATGAGTTATAGTCTTTTTCACGAGTATTCACTACGATAGAATGACAGCTGCTTATCTAGTAAAAATTCAAAATCTCCCATATCGGCAAAGGACACCTAATTCTGACAGATCCGTCAATGTCAGGTACTCATAATTGGTTTTGGTTTTTGTACGATACAGATTCATTTTGTACTTGATAAAAACTGTATTATTTCATTTCCATACAAAAAACAAAACGCTGGAAACAAGTTTTACTAGATTTACACCCAATTCATTATTTCCAACGTTGCACACTAACACAAAAGTGTCACTTGCACATCGGCTGCTTACCTCAGTAGACGTAGAAGCGTGATGGATACTCGTGAAATAAATAGAGTATAAATCTGGGGTAAACTATCGAGGCAGTCTTCTAGATCATGTTACAACAATTAAAGGTACCGCTCTGCAGTTAATGAGTTGTGGTAAATAAATTGACCTAATATTTTGGTCCCTACAATGCCACATCACATATTAAACCCAAAACGTTCCTGATAACTGGATACCTTTTTAGCCCGCATATTAAAGATACCATTATTACTTGACCATACTCTCGTCGGACGATACTATTTTTGAAGGGACATTAAAAAATGCTGGCGCCATTCGCTATCCCCTGTTCTAAGTCCTTGGCAAATCCGAATTTATAGGAGTGATATTTATTTTTACGCAAAATAAATTAGGCTGTGGACTTACTTGACTGCCTTCTTTCGGGAAGTTTATCAAGATAGATTTCTGCAGTATTTTTAGTATTTTTGTAGCACAGAATGTAGCACGTCAGCATGTCGAACGTTGCTTCATTGCTAAAATGACCGCCTAACATCTTTGACAATAATAAAGCAATATTAACAATATTCAATAATAACAGTACTCGGTGACAGGTATTTACGTTAAGTCAAACTGTTGTTTGCAGTGCCTACTTAAGAAAATAAAAAATCGAAAAAACTGCATTTTTCTTATAACCAAGAAAATAAATGTATCATGTGATACATCGTTGAATTCGAATAAAAAATGGCTGTTTGATACAGGGACCATCTAAATAAATAAAGTCGATGATGGTTTCTCAAAAACGAACCATCTGACACAAAATTTAAAAACACCATCATGTAGTGCCTGAAAAGTACCAATGGAAAGGCTCCATTAGTTTTTTGACATTTTTCAAAATAAGGTCAGACAACAATAAAAACAATTTGGCAACATTTTAGTATTTTCCAAATATCTCGGGAAGCCCTGAAATGTCTACAAGTTTCTCAACGGTCCAAAGAGCGCAACTTTTTCCTAATTCAACTTAAGCTGTATCTCCCACAGGTAGTGAGATCCTCATATCCTTATCTTGGATACATTATATACTTGTCGACCACCATCTTTAGATGTCACCCTTGTCACTTTTCGGACTGGTACCGCAGGTAATTATGAAGAAGATTGAGGGATGATCTTTCCTTGAGATGTTGATGCCATGTTCAAGAATTAACAGTTTTCTTTGGAAGTAAAGTGTATTTTTATTACCCCTAATGGAATTATTGGGTTCCAACATGGCTACGAGGGTGGAAATCGTATGTCTACGTCCAAATACAGCATAGGACTCAGCATCTTCTTGAAGAATACGGTAACCAATGATAGAATATACGAAAAAATATGAAACTAAAATGAACGTCACATGTTTGTTAAAATTTGCGGATCGAAAGCCCTTTCTTAATCCAATATTATATTATGGGTGACCCAAAATTGATGGATAATTCTGCAACTTAAGCTGGCTAATATTCAATTAATCCCGTTCCATTTATACAAATATCCACGTTTTTGAACAAGATTTGTTTTAAAATAATCTGATCTTTTTCGTTGGCGTCATGCCAAAGTCTAAATTTTTATTAAAACTCCTTCTCACGTCTGACTTTGACATCCTGTAGAGTGAGAGGATTAAGTATGATTACTGTGCCATTTTGTTGAGAACATTTGGCCAACTTTTAGCAATTTTTGAATGATATTATTGTTATTCTCCCTATGCTGTTTTTTGTTTCTTTTTATTGCAGATATAATGGAGGAGTCTCAGTTTTCGTAGATATCAGAAAATAATAATTTATGGCTTTGATACAAACAATGGACAGCAACCCTAAAAAAACTGTTGGATTTAGGTCCAACGGTCTTGGTGGCAATGAAATAAGGCCACGCAGACTGATCAACCATTATGAATGTTGCATTTTTGTAAATGAAATGGTCTCGATCTGTCCGAGTGTGATGTGCCGAAGTATTATTTAGTATCATTTGCTTTATCCATCTTTATGAGCAGCAAAGTATTTTTAAGTCAATAATACTGGAAATAAAACCACTTTACCGCATGATATAGTTCAGCAGCATTTGCAGCGACGCAGTGGTATTCCCCGTAAATGAGATGCATAACTACCTCCTAGGGTACAAAAACTAGGGATCTAATAAAACTCAACGCAAAAATAACTATGAAACTCAAAATATAAATAACCAAAGGCGCTGAACAACTACTGACTTTTAAAAATTACAAAACTTAGGAACAAGGTATCAAATCTGCTCCTTGTAGCATTAATTTATGTTTGTCAGTTTGTCAATCAAAATATTCTGATAAAGATCTGCTGGAACATACTAATACTCAGTTATGTTCAGGCACATCACACTCGGTCACATCGAGACCACTTCAATTACAAAAATGCAACATTCGTAAAGGTGGGTTGGCTGCGCGGCCTTATTTCATCGTTGGACCTAAGCTCACTAATTTTTTTATTAGGATTGCTTTAGAGACTGTGTATATGTATACCAAGCTGTGTTGGCCACAGTAACAGAATTGAGTCCCAAAATTGAGGCAACCTTCAGCATTCGAGAGGTTATGTATTATAACTGCAATAAAACGAAAAAAAAAACAGCAGAGGGGGGAATAACAATAATACCATTCAAAAATTTTCGCAGTGGTCGTAGTTGATCCCCTCACCTTAAAGCTTAAAGGATGTCAAAGACAGATGTGAGAATGGGTTTTAATAAAGAATCAAAGTTTGGCGTGACTCTTACGTGGGTTTTTCGCCACCTCAAGGAAACATAATGATGGACGAAGTATGATGCTTAATTCTCAGTGTTGTAAAACAAACCTGGTCCAAAAGAGTTGATATTTGTAGAAATGACATGGGAAAATTGAATGCTGAAAATCTCAAAAACTATAATACTTGAAACAAGATTTTATCATCTAGTAGGCCAAGACCTGACCTATCTAAAATTGCAGGATTATCCTTCAATTTCGGAACATCCTGCATATTAAAAATTACATGACCATGAGCAAATATATCGTTTACCAGTATGAGAAACATTACTTACCTTTCTAAGATACGTATGACATCTTCGACGCTAATATCAGCACCAAATCCTTCTTCTGGAAGCATCTAGAAGTTTATTAGTTTATTTTTACTCAGAAGCAGTGAAATTTATATATTCGTTTTTTTTAGTATTTGAGTATCCAAAATCTTCTCTAACGCCCAGGATGTTTTAAAATATTAAAATGTTTCCTGTTCATGTAAAACATATCATTTTTGTTTATTACATACACATTTCATGTATACAGCATACTTTCGAAATATATGGCAAAAATACAAAGGGTAGTTTCTCTGGACTATCGATTTTTGAAGTATCGGAAAACCCTGTATAATTTCCGACGAAATTCTAACAGCCTACTAGATAGTTGAGGTCTCACATGCTGATACTCATAGAAAACATTTGACTCATTTAGATCGTGAAGGATGGGCTAGTCCAAAAGCATTATTTTTACAGTAACAAAAATTAACTTGCTTCCTGTTACAAAGTTGTCATCGATTCGGAAAAAGTTATTTCCTCCTTCAGAGCGCTACAAAAATTTAAAAACACTAACATTTCATTAATATTAATAATTTAAATGAAAATATAGATCAAAAACCTAATTATTTTAGTTAAGTTATTATATAAAATGAATAATTATTCATTAATTATAATTAAATTACATTTTTATTTTTTTATAAGCTAATGATTCCCAACATATATACTCACATAAAAAACCAATGATAAAATGATTCGTTACTTTGATAAAAACTGCAAATGGACGTTAAGTTTTATTATTTCCAGACAAAATGAATCATAACGAAGTCACCCTTTCAGCCAGAAACTATGGCGGTCAAATAAAACTTGAATGCTATGCACGGTCTAGATATTAATATTGAGCTGCATTTAATTAACAACAGTTACAATTTATTTTTTCTGGTAATGAAAAAAACATAACATTCGAATAAGGATATTTTCTGAACTACAATAATCCCGATTCCAGTAGCTGATAAGGATAAAGCTTCAGTTGTACGAATGTAAGGACAGAAAATTTCAAAGGTGAAGTTGCCAATTAAGACACCATTTTGGTTTTATAAAATACCCCACATCAGTCCCACTGTCAAAGCAAATCTATAGACACCTCAAATATCAAATCCTATCAAGCCGTTTAAGCCAATAGCTTTTGATTTTGATGTTATGACTCTTTGAATAGTCAGAGTCATTCGCATATACTCATACTCGTATATCAAAATTTATCGAGTTATTTGTGAAATAGAAATTTAAAATTTTCAATAAAAGTCCGCCATTTTGATTTTACAAAATTCTTCATGCACCCAGTGTCACTTGTACTGGTAAGGCTAATCTAATAACACCTCATTCAAAATTCATCAAGCCATTTGGTTTGGATGTAGTCTATGAAACAGAAGTTTTTGTTTACATTTATACTCACGCGCGAAAACCATAACCCTCTTTCCAATGCAGTCCGGTAATCGCTTTATCTTTGAAGAAGAGGAAGAAGGAGGGTTATGTTTTTCGCGCGTGGATGTATGTAGGGTTTTTTTAATTTAGTATTGATATCTAATGGGGCAATGTTTGAGTCCATTTTAAGAAGAAAAGCTTATGTGAACGTATGTCCTTTTTAAGATACAGGGTGCTAATGTTTTCAAAAATAAATGGTTTATTATTAGTATCTGTAAATACCGCTTTAGATAACTTAATACACGTACCATATCAAGAGGCATTTATTAATGTACTACATTTTCTCCATCAGCGACATTCGTACGGAATTTGACCTGTCTATTTTGGTAGACATTGATGGCATTCCAGTCAGTGATTTCTCTTAAACTAAAAATTATTATTGAGATCCTCAATTATTTCTAAGCAAACTTGTGTGCCTGATTATTTCAATCCGATGCACGGATTTCGCTTAGCAATATCTTGCGTCGGACTGAAAAACTCATGTGATAAAATCTTCTCATAAATGAATAACATTTTGATAATTTACGTTCTCGTCTTAAAATGGACCGAAACATCTTCCACTTGAACATTGACATTCATTTAGCAAAAAAGTTTCACGGGCTACAATCCAAATGACTTGATGAAGTTTGACTTATATATGTGGTGAGTGACACTGGGCACATTGAAATTTCACAAACTTTGAAATTCCCGTTTCTCGGGCTACACCTTTAGCGGCTTGATGGATTTTAACCTAAGAGGTGTTTCTAGATTTGTCTTGATAGTGCGAGTGATACCGGATTTAATAAAATTGTTGGCAGTTTGTATTTTAAAAATTTACTGGCTTATGCGTGTATATGTTGGAAATCATTACGTTTTCGGAAAACAAAAAAATAGGTTTAATTGTTGATCTTTAATACACCTGAAAATAGGGAGTCATCAAGTCAAGTAGCTTGATATTTTCAGAAACTACTTGACAATAAAATCACTTGAAACGTTAATGCTTGACATATTTTTTGTTGTTTTACTTGACTTGATGTCAAGCATTTTCAAACTACTTCATACTTGATGGCGCATTTTCAAACTACTTCATACTTGATGGCGAATTATATTTTTGTTCTACTAAAGGCCTTCAGTGATATTTATTTGTACAACCGATGATCCGCATATTGTATTTGTAATGCAAATCGTCACGAATTTTCTAGGGCTGCATCATTAACTATTACGGAACACCACAACATGTGTTTTGGGTCGTGGTCAGCGAATGAAAAGCTAATTCAGAATGTTTCTTGTTTTTTATTTGAATTTACAGTTTTGTTCAATAAGTATTGTTTTCTTTGTAACTTGTCACAAAGTTCTTTCATTGTGTATTTATGATCTACTCGTATTTATATTACAAAAATTATCAAATAATATCAAAACTACTTGAATTTTCAAGTAAGTACTTGACGTAAAAACTACTGGACTTACGTTGCGAATATCTAATATTTGCTTGACTTGATTTCAAGCTTCAAGTGAATCCCTAACTGAAAATAAGTAATGTAACACCTGAAAACTATCCAGTCCTTTTCATGCTAAACGATCTCCACGATTTTCTGACCTAATGAAACTACACATGTAAAAATTACTCTTTAGGTACTGACGTTTCGGTCACCGCGGTGGCATTTTTCAAAGGACAAATTAGTGACGATGATAGTAAATATTTCATATTTATAAAACAAGTAACTTTGAAATCTATTTTTAATTGAATTGTTAATTAATGTGAGTGCAAGAAGGAATAAACAAAAACAAATCCGAATTGTAACGCAACATTGTAATAGGAGACTAAGTTTCTTTAGACCCCACATTTAATTTACTACAAGTAACTTCATGTAAGCAAGGCTCATCAGAAGGCTAAGAATAATAGCAAAAACCTGATTATTTATCTGAGAAAATGAATTATTATTCGAGTATGTTAAAATTAGCTGTTATTTGGAATAGTTATTTTATTAATTATGATACTGCTTCCGATATTCTGGTCCCGACATTTTGAAAATGGACTAATTTTGATAATAGATTTCTAATCAGCGACTCAGACAAATGGTGTCAAGTAGTTTGACTCTGCACTTCCTACGAAACGCCTTTATCAGGTATATGATCAGCACAAACTAGATCCTCTAAGAAAAATTTCACTGCAGACGTTGCAGCGTGGTAGGGCGACCAGAGCAGAGAAAACACTATGCTGTTACGCGGCAAATATACGTGTGATTCCATAACAGAACAGTCATCACGGTCGACGCACGACTCCAACGGGATTTTCAAAAATATTACATTGGAGTCATCATTATAATTGTGTAAAAATAGATAGCAATGACGATTAGAGCTATTCCGTTATGTGGGTACTCAGCTAGTTACTATGCTGTCAAAACTTTATTGAATTATACAGTGTTGTTCATAAGTTGCTTAAGGGAATAGGCCAGGTCACAGAGAGACTTATAATCCGCTAGATGACAGATCAATTATTAAACTCTGTAATAGCCGCTCCTGAATCCAACCACTGCTCTCCAAATTACTGGTATCAGTGATGGCCGCATAAAGTGACGTTGTTAAATTTGCGATAACAAAGTTTGTTACTTACCAAGTGGCGACGTGACATGTCTGAGATTAGTTTCATCGACGTACCAAGCATCGCTAATCGCTACCGACAAAGGGTCTAGGGACCCTCTTGTCCCGCTGCATCGGCAAATGTTACCGTTCCGAAAAAGTCGAAATCGGTAAACAGTGTCGTTGAAATTCGGTAGATTCAAGGACAAAATGTCTAGAAGGAGAAAATCAGGACCGAAGAGAACTTCGTCTCCCATGCGATCTAAAGTTTGGCTATCCACCAGGAACTGATATTGCCGGAGAAGACTACGTAAGTGAGCTGCGCAGAAGAATGGACGCCATCCAAAGCCAGGTTCGTGTTTCAATTCAAGGTGCCAGCAACCAGATGAAGGAAGCTTATGACGTTAATGCCAAAGACCAGAGGTATGACAACGGTGGTATGGTTTGGCTTAACCCAAAGAGGCGGAAAGGGCTGTCGTGTAAACTTCAATCATCCTAGGACGGCCATATAAAGTTCTGGAAGCCATCAACGATATTCTCTACAGGATTCAGAAGGCACCACGCGGTAAAGCCCGACTTGTACATACATCTCAACCGACTTGCTCCTTATCCTGGAAACAACGAAGATGTGGCGGTGCGGTAAATCCAACCAGAACCGGACGTGACATTTGACCAATTTATGGCCCACCATGCTGATGGCCATAAGAGTCGGTATGGCGTGACATGTGAGGTACAGCAAGATCTGTTTACCACTTCACCAGAGTATGTCCTGGCACACTGTGTTGCTCAAGACTTGCAAATGTCGAGAGGTATAGCAAACGTCTTTCTCACGAAGTTTGGAAGAGTCCACGAGCTGCGTCAATCTAACCCGGAAGTCGAAGGTACTCCAGATAACTGAAGAGGGTACCAACCGAAAGATCTTCTATCTGGTTACCAAGAAAGCTTCGTATCAGATACCGAATTACGAGGATGTCTGGAGCGCTTTGTGTTCTCTTAGAGAAGTGTTGCTTGCCGAGGACCTGAGAAACTGGCAATACCTAGCTGGTTTGTGGACAACCTGGACTGGAGAATAATCCGAAGCATGCTTGAGGTAGTCTTCCGAGATACAGGCATTCGATTTCTGGTATGTTGTTTAGTCCTAGACGGCTACCTCCCGGAAAGGGTGTGGATTGTTACTTCTTCAATAACTCCTACTGCAAGAAAGGGCAGTCGTGCCGATATCGACATCCACCACCAGTAGGATCATTTCAGGACGGAATGACTTTAGGGAAGGGGCAGTGTAACAAGAATAAGTGATACTACTAGCGACATCTGTTGGGAACCGCACCAGGGACTATCCTTCGACATCGACGCGAGGTGCGAGAGTGATCTCGAAGGTTCTGGACTGGCTATGTGGCGTACTGGAACTTTCTTGAATCAACGAGTACCTACAATGCGGAATATATAAGCCGACGGCTGGGAGAGGGAAGCAGAATCGAGTGAATGGTGCGACATAATAATTCGTAAATAAGTAGTCAGACATAAATAGTATATATATATATATATATATATATATATGTATATATGTTCTATCTAGTTAAGTTAAAGTTAGTTGTGTTGTGTTTTAAATGAATTAGTGCATTTAGTTTTGTGGAATCGAGTGTTTTAATTCACAACCAAAAGAACCCAGAAAAAACGCTACAATATAATGTTTCGCCTTTTGGAAAGCATTTGCGGAGCATACGCGTACAGGTTGCTCCAGGTTAGTGCATACATTAAAATGTTCTAAATTTATTTTTTAAGAATACTTAAAAAGGAAATTTATTTGACTGTGCCTATTTTAGTTTTTTAAGTATTATTCAAAAATGTCTGTATAAATAAAAACTCAATATTTTGCTATTTTCTCATAGTCTTCGGTACACAAACTGAATTTACATTGAACTCAATTTTTTATGTTTTTCTAGCTAGATGGACACACTGCGACTTTCACACTACGTTATTTTTGCATTTTTGAAAGTAATTTAAGTTAATATTGAATCAATTTTTGGCATGAAAATAAACTAATTACGTTTTTGAAATGACTCATTCAAGCTTATGTAAAACACAGTTGAAATAATAGTAACCTGATTTCATGAGAACAGTGGCGTTGTTCAGGGTCATGTATCTCAGAAACGAACCCGTAAGTATATCGAAAATCGTTGAAGGACAAATTAATAAAAAATTATCCCGAAGAATCACCCATTGAATGATTGCCCTACATTTCATAGACATTTGTGTCGAATTTTCCTATAGTTTGAAAATGGATTTACATTAATAAGTACGTTCTTCTTCTTACCGTTCTAAGTGTTATTTCTTGTTCCCTCATTGTAATAGCCTCGGGATGTCCAGGATGTCTGAATACATCATCAGTCTTCGGAAATAACGGTGGAGCTTCGTCGAAATGTTGCATTCCTGGAGCTTCTTCTATTGGAGTCAGCTGGGGTGTTGCCTTCCTCTTCCTCCTTAGACGCTTTGGTGTCGATGATACATGAGGCAAATGCTCTAAAAACCCCACGATTCAATATAAACTGCGTCACAATATGAAGATATCTTACCTTCTTCCGATTGTTCATCTTCCTCGTGCAAGCTACTGAGACTGGAAAATGAGAAAAAATGATTACCGGTTTAAGGAAGGTTCTATTACGTATATTATATCCTGCTTTAATCCATCTAACCAATCGTGTTAAGTTATAATACCTTGAATCAATATCAAGAGTCAGGAATACAAAACTACAAAGCTACTATAGTCCTATAATGATAGGATGAACCTATTCAGACGATACAGAAGACTTCAAAAAAAGCTTGCTAAGTAGAATAGAAAAATGTCTCTGTTCTAGAACTCACATGTACCTGAAAAGTTGGCGCTTAAAGTTGCTAAAACGCCGTATTTTGATGAATGTTTCAAATTGTCTGAATTCCAAAAATTTATAACTTGATATGATATCAAAGGCACTATATGTTTCAAATTCCAAGATAACCAGTTTTGACTCCATGTTCAATTTTTGGCAATTTATCATAGCGCACTTAACACCCATGCTCAGACATGATTTGGACTGCTGTAGTGAGTTAGCAGAGTTGCTTTTTACGGAAAATTAATTTAAATATTTGGCATACTATAACATATTCACATTATGAATACTTTACACTGATAAAGCGTGATTAATTAAACAGTTATTCTGGAAAATGTTCATTACCTGGAATAATTTTTAAATAACTCCAAGTGACTAGATTACGTGATCAATTAAACAGTTGTTCTGAAAATTTTCATTAGCTGTAATTTTTTTTAATTACTATAAGTAACTAGATTATTCGGTTTAATCAAACTGAACTTTCTGCAACCAGTTTAATCGAAAGTAATATACTATTAAGCTAATTTGCTTGAAAATAGCAAGCCATGTATGATTTATTAAACTCTTTAATTAGTTTAGGTAATTTAGTTTATGTAGATAAGGTACATTTAAAACGATCCCAGTTAAATTGTTTATTTGAATCGCGGACAAAGCAGCGCTCGGTCTTTTATTCGTGAATGACCGGGAGTATGCGACAGACGCACTGGCGGTGACGCCCTTCGAACTCCCCAGTTTCATTTGTGATTTTCGCGAGGAGCTTCATATTCGAATGTTGCCGTTGTTGGCGTATTAGCAGTAAAGTGGATCAATTCTAGTGATCAAGTAAAATATCCGACTATGAGGTGCTCAGTGATCCATAACTATGGTTAGAATATTTCTTGCTCCAAATGAAACGCTGTGTATAGGGGAGTCACTGCTGACGTGACGGAATGGGAAGAAGTTTGAAATTTTATTTATGCAGCCATATTCAGATCAACGAAGGGCATTTATATTTTTTATACACCTACATTTTTAAACTTCTAACTTATCAAATGTATTTATGTTTTTTGTGTTGTTTTTTCAGTTTTTCTTTTTTTTTTTTGGTTAAATGGCAGAGTAGCATTATGCTAAACTTCGCCCCCAAATAAAGACGATTTATTATTATTATTATTATTTATCCAAATATGTGCTTAGCATAAGTTTGATGTGCTTTTCTTTAATATAGTATAATGTGTATATAGGAAGTGGAGCGTCCTGTTGGTGTAGACTTTGTAGTATCTGAAAATATTCTAGTTTATATAGAAATGTTTTGAATGCGGATGAGTGCAATATTTCTTTACTATTAGAAACAACTATATAATTTTAGGGTTATCAAATTCGAGAGTTATTTTGATTTGAAAGTATCAATATCAAGTTCTCCAAATTTTTCAGAACACCGTTATAATATACACCATTCAGTAAAATAATTCGTTAAAACTAGGCAAATACTTTTACCTAAACTATAATTAAACAAATTTAATAAATATAATTAAAGTGTTTTACTCACAGCAGCTTGTTTAATTAAATTGGAGTAACCAATCTAAGTGAACCGTTTAATAAATTCAATCAAACGATTGCTGTTTGGTTTAATTAAACTAGTGTTATAGATTCATATAAACTATTTTAGTAGCTGGAGTTTAATTAAACTTGTTAGCTGTCACATAATTTAAGTTTTGTAATTGGCCCAATTAAAATTTTAATTGATTTAATTATTTTTTATCTTGGTGTAGGTGGTAAAAAGTACAGGTTTTAGATTAAATAAAGCACTTACTCGCTTCCCGCTGGAATGATCGATCGCTGCAACACCTTCGCAGCATCAACTGAAAATACAGACATTAGTCATTTTGATAATAAACTACTTAGCGTATATCTCACTTCATCGAATAAATGAGTATTTCTTGCAGTATTTGTCTTAGGAAATCGAAATATATCTAAAGGGTGTCTCAGAAATATTTTCGTTTTTAGATCAGTCCTCTGGCGGAATACGCATGCTCCGGAGAAACGAGACAGTTGACAAACGTTTGGCAACATTGTTAAATTTTAGTTGCAATGGAGCGTTTTACAGGGCCGCAACGTGCTTTTTGTGTTCGCGAGTTCTATAAAAACAAGGATTCTTATGTGCTTGTACGTCGTTTGTACAGAAATCATTATAACATAGCAAGAATGAGAGATGTCCCAAGCGCAAATTTAATTAAATATTGGGTAAGAAAGTTCGAGAGCACTGGAAACACGTGTATTAGTAAACCGCCTGGACGTTGGCCTGGACGGCCAAGGTCAGCAAGATCGAACGAAAATATTGAACGTGTGCGCCAGTCCGTTAACGAGGATCCCCGGCAATCATTAAGACTGCGTGGAGCGTCTCTAACTTTGCATAAGTCAACTGTTCATCGCATTATTCGCAAGGATTTGCATTTTCACCCATACAAGATTGTTGTTACACAACAATTAAAACCACAAGATCCCGCTAATCGATTAGAGTTCTGTAGAACAATGAGAGAGCATTTTAACGGTTACAACAACATATGGTTTTCTGATGAATCGAATTTTCACATTAACGGGCATGTTAATAAACAAAACTGCCGATATTGGGCCGAGCAGAACCCGCAAAATCTTCATGAGACGCCATTACACTCGCCTAAAGTTATCGTCTGGGCTGCTATGTCAGGGCAAGGAATCATTGGCCCGTATTTTTTTGAAGACAATCGTGGCCAAGCTCAAACTGTAACATCTGAGCGCTACTGCCACATGATTAGGACTTTTTTAACTCCAGCTATACAGAACCATGGTGGCTACAATAGAAACACGTTTTTCCAGCAAGATGGAGCGACTTCTCATGTCACGAATGAATCCTTGGATGCTCTTCATCAGTTATTCCCAGAGAGGGTCATCAGTCACAGAGGAGACATTAACTGGGCACCGAGAAGTCCCGATTTGACACCAGCAGATTTTTTCTTATGGGGATACCTGAAGAGTAAGGTATACACCCCACCGCCACAAGATTTGAGAGAGTTGAAGCAAAAAATAACAGATGAAATAAACGCCATTCCTCGAGCAATGCTTCGGAGAGTGATCGAAAACTTCAGTTCGAGATTAAGAGAGTGTGAAAACATGAACGGTGCTCATTTATCCGATACTCTTTTCCATAAATAAAATTAATGTTTAGGCTTTCGTTTGGTAATAAATTTATCTTTGTAAAAATATTCTAAGTATTTTTATTTATGGCATAAAATAAGAAAATATTTATGAGACACCCTTTATTTCAATTTTTAAAAGCGCAAGGTGGTTATACAGGGTGTTCCTTAATCATTATGCAAATATTTAAGGGTGTGAATCTACATGAAAAATTAATGTTAGTTTGCTTTATAAACTATGGTCCAAAAATTGTTCCTTACAAAAACTCGAGGTGTTGAAGTTTTTGGAAAAAAATGGAAATTAATTAATATTTTCAGAACCGCTTCAGTTGTTCCACTGATATTTAGTACGTAGTGAAAGTTGATGAAGTTACATATTTTTTAAGAAAAAAATGGTACGCCAATGGTTTTTTGCCAAATAAAAATTATTTTCGAATTTACCGTTCAATTTAAAACAAATGATCTCTCTTGAATTGTTTTCCTTCGATGCGCCATTTTTGAGTAGAAAAATAAAAAACGTTTTATTGTCCGAGAAAATTAATGTAATAATCTAATAATTGAAGAATGCAATTTAGCAATAAACCTGCCTGACACCTGAAATTTGTAGTTTCTTTGAAAAAGGGCTGAGTCGTGGACTGGCATCGCAAAATTTAGATTATTTCTAAGACTCCTCTGGCTAATGTTACCTCTTGGTACCAGCTTTTCTAAAATATACGGTGGTTTTGCAGTGCGAACTACTTTATGGACAAACACCTTCATAGCATAAACAAACTGTGACTCCATCTTCGAACAATTTAAATTTTGGATCTTCGAATATACATATTGACGAAGTCCAAACACAAACCTGCAACAGTTGTTTTGAATTTTCTCTAACCTATACCGATTCGACGAATCCAAATAGGAATAAAATAAAATTAAAGAATATTGCAAATATGACAGGGTCAAGTTTAAAATGAACCTGTTGCAATATAAAAGTTTAAATTTGGCATAGGTTTTTTGAAACAGGTAATCGATGTGTCTATCAAGTTTAAACTTTAAGTTAGATCCTAAGATAACATCCCGGTTTTTAGAATGTTCTACCATGGCGATGCGTTCGTTATTTATAATCAGTACAATTGTGTCCTTTATGTTATTATATATAGATAAATATGTCTAATAGGTGCGTAGAATTATGGAGGTTGGGAATGTATTAACATACCAACATAAAAAAATCGGGATTCACCTTCATCCACTCTTCTATAACCCCCACCCCAGAAAGTTTCCCAACAATTATCAAGATTCTCTGAGACTTCAAAAAGCGATGTTTATTTTTTCCGTGTTTTTCCTTTTTCTCCGCCGCTACGGGACTGATTTCCAAAAATTATAAAGCGTTTTCGTCCTTAGCATGTTAGTAACCTTCTGCAAAAATGTCATCAAAATACATAGCCGTTCGGCACGGCTATTATGTAAAAAACCTATAAAATGTCAGAAAAAAAAAATAAAATGTCATCTTGCAGATTAGGTAGTTTTTAGAGTGCAAATAGCCCATTCGACGTTTGCTCGCTATTATCGCAGTGAGCGTCTAAGATGGAAGAATCACTCAACTACACGCATTTTTTGTTGCAAAGAGCAAGTATATATTTTGTGAAGCCGAGTAGTCTGTAGAGAAGATGTGAAAGAAAGAAAGTTTGTTGAATAGATGGTACTATTGAAAATATGCCACAATTTGTATATTATACTACAAAATAAAAGTTTTCGGTACAAGTTTACAATCTTGTTCAGTTATTTTATAGGGCAATTTGGACAAAATGTAAAGGTGCCCGAATATTTAGTTGTTTGGGCTCGAACATAATGTCACAAAAAAACCAATATAACGTCAAAAAAATCGATACAATAGGGAGTTTTCGCATAACGCTTAGATATGCGAGGTAGGCGCAAACGCTATCCGGTAAAGCACATTACGTATACGTTATGTCACAGCCGACGTCAACTACGAGCCGTGATGAAAGAAAGGCAACACCGCGCTCGAACGGCATGGTACCATGGTAGTGCTACCTGTGAACGTCGGCCGCCAGCGGCTGTGTGCTCCGTCTCCGTGTAACGTTCAAGAACTAAATTTAATTTTGGAAAAGAGGACAGCTCGATTCGATACAAATCGTCTGAATATGAAATAGCTCTAAAAAATTTAAAAATATGAAATAATCGTGATATATATGAGTCGCTAATGCAGTTAACCTAATTAAAAGTATTTAGTTTACGTTTTTTGGTGTCAGCACACTGTGTTCCAACAGGCCCAGCTTGGAAATGTGGTGTTACCTGTTTGTTTTTAATACATTTACTTTCAGTTTTACTGTTATTTTTCAATTTTACATAATCATTCAAAATTATGTTTGACAAAATATACAAAAGCTTAGATAAAATATCTGCATTATTGCGGCCACAGATGCAAGTTAAAGAACATACCATACATATGGTAGAATATGATTGGTACATAACTGGTTGGAATTGACAGTCCTCCTCTTTGCAAATCATCAAAATAAACATTTGACATTGTTGTTAATGAACCTTTTTCTTTAACTATTAGCGATTTGCATATCTCGCAGTTTAGGTTTTTAGAGATAGCGTGTGAAGCATATCCAGATATATAAGTCTTAGTACTATCCTCTATGTCACAATTGGCTAAGTAATTTG
Source organism: Acanthoscelides obtectus (assembly GCA_963669975.1). Lineage (NCBI taxonomy): Eukaryota > Metazoa > Arthropoda > Insecta > Coleoptera > Chrysomelidae > Acanthoscelides > Acanthoscelides obtectus. Next base: position 33,382,277 of record CAVLJG010000009.1, read on the forward strand.
TCTCAAATAGTTCATTGAATATATCCAGATCTTCAGGATTTTGTTTGGTATCCAAGAAATCAAAATTTTCTTGAGTTTCTAAGCAGTTTTGGAACCTTGTTTTAATTTCTGCTAAAGAAATTGACGATTTCTTTTCATTGAAAATATGCTTCAGCCGTATTTTCTTTTCAGCATTTAAAATTTCATCATATGACACATTGTAATTGCAGCCACATAAAAGTCTATAATTGCCAAATCGTTTTTCTACGTATAAATTATCAGTGGTGAATTTTTCAGGCAATACATACTCAATGTCAAATTGATTAAATGAATATTCAATTATATTAAGTAGAGTCAGCGTGCTTTGATATAGAGCTGTATACGTTTCTGGTGTCAGGTGTCCATTATTATTCTCTAGATTATGCCATTTTTCTAACCATATCAGGAATTTTTTTAAAAATTGTACTCTATAATCATATTTATTGGTAATAGGCTTACAAAATTCGTTTCGCTTCAATTCTCCTTTTATTACACTTGTATTACTGACAATATCCCACCAATTCCTGATTATTTCCAAAAAGTGTGCAGCATCATTAAACTTTAATTCTTTCATAGCAGCTATTGTTGAGTGATGGAATAAATTATCTACAAAATTTACATTTTGCCTTTCAAATGAATTTGGATGCAATGTTTTATAATTTAATTTATATGCTTTCTTAACTACAGCTTCTTTTTCCAATTGATATACAGCACGAATGTTTTCAAATTTAGCATACTGAATAATATCATTATTGTCAAAATTAGGATATACAAAAGTTTTGTCTAGGTTTTTTAAATTAATCCAATTATTTCTGATACTCTTGAAAATATGCACAACATCATAAGTTAAATATATGTTCTTATCAGGATTATGTGGATTTGGAATAGAATAATTTTCTGATGAATCCTTTGCTAATTTCCTGAACATTGCTCTATTAATTCGGTGATTATCAGTAACAACACAAATAACTTCAAATCCACATTTTTGAACTAAATTTATCACATGTTCAACCAAAGGTGTCATTTCATCACCTGTTAGATTTGAAACTGGTAGTAATTTGATAATTTCTGTTATGTTTCCAAATGCTGAAGATAGCATGAAGGCTAAAACAGTTTTAGCCATGTCATTTTTATTTGAGGCATACCCAACAATGTTTTGTGAGCGATAGTCCAGCCTAGATGTTATATAAATTTCATCAATCATCAAAATTACAATTTTTTCTCTTGGAGCTAATTTAATTGCTATATTCGAAAGGTAGTGTTCATTATTCCTATCATTTTTTGGAGATATATCCATACTTGAGGAGATATGTTGTAAGTATCGCTTACTTGGCAAAATAAAAAATCTTTTAATTAAATTATATGTTGATGATGAGTGGTTATAAAACTTAAAAGCCATTATTATTGAAAGTGATGCATATCTGTTTTTCCTGTTTTAAATTCGTCGCAGCTGATCAGCAATAATCTCTAGATTTTTTGTATATGGAAACATAACTGAGTCATTATTAATGATGGAAATCGCTGTGTCAAGTTGTTCCAATGCATTCATGATGCAAACTTCAACAGAGTTTTTGTGTTGGCTCTCAGAAAAATAGAAAAAATACCTATTTAGCAAACTATATTTTCTGTCCTGATGATATCCGATTCTCTAAAATGACGACTGCACACAGCTGAATATTTTGAAGGTGTCCAATTTTTTCTGGGAATTGCCATAAGCCATTTGTTTTTCAGACTTTCGGTACTTGGGAAGCGAAAAGTTGAAACATCGCTTTCTGTTTTCAAAGCAGAATTATAGTTTGCATTTAGGAACACAGCAACAACGAGGCATATTGTCTGCGTCAAATACTTGATAAATGAAAAAAGAAAAATACAACCTGAATTTGCACGTTTTCAATAGTTGAAATCCTTAGCGTCCTGAGGCGCGAACAGCCACAGTCACACTTCTTAGTTTATTTTTAAAGCACAGAAGCACTACAACTGGAGTCTATTTCTCATATATTATAGTCACCGATCACTTTGAACACATACACACACTTTGAAGCTTAGAAAACAAGTTTATCTCTTAATTACAGCCTCTGGGATTCCAAAATCACAAATTGAAAAGGTTATGTTTTCTCAGCGTTTTGAGCACGAGTTGCGTCGATGCAGCAAGCAGCGGCGGGAGTAACACTACCACCTATGTTGTCAGATTTCTTTGTTCACGGCTCGTAGTTAACGTCGGCTGTGGTTATGTTAATCGGTTGTGGATACTTTTCGCAACAGCATGAGAAATAACGCGGACATAACCTTAAATTTGTGACCTTAAAGCTGTACCCTACAACGCTACAACCTCAATACTTTGGCTGTAAAGGTGTCTTTGATGAAATGGATATACAAGAACTTCTTGATTTGGGCGCTATAGGGGCAGTGAACAACGAGGAGTTGGAGACTGGGATTTTGCACAGCATTCTCAACAGACAAGTTCCACGTTCGCTTGACTTCTTTCGCAGTACACATAATACAAACTTTATGAATAAAAATGAAAACCACAGGCCAACCGATTTTTTTTCAAATTAAGTAAAATCACCCATTAACGGCACCTAACCTCAAATCATAACGATCATCGCCCGATTGGTTCCGGGTATCCACGAAACGATCATATACCGCCTCGCGCTTAGTGTTCTCAAATTACGCTAGGCGGTAACGTAATTAGTACCCGCTATCATGAAACCCACAACTGAGCATGCGTATCTGTCAAAATAACGTGCCTAGAAAATACCGCAGCACGTTAAGTGGCAAGCGAAAACTCCCTATTGTGACTTTTCAAGATACGTAAAACCCGTGCCGACGGGTATCTTGAAAAGTAACGTTATATTGATTTTTTTGAAATTATACTGTCTTTTTTTCGACATTATGTAGGTTTTTCTACAAGATGTTAACTTAGACTTAGTTGTACGTGTTGCCTAAACGTCATGAGGCTTCAGTTATCAATGTTTGGCTCTGATGTGATGTAAAATCTGCTTCAGAGATGGCATTACTGGAGGTCTAAGCTGTAAGTTGTATGTGTTGATGATAATTCCATTTTATTCTTGCCTCAAATACACTTACTTGAGATTCAAAGCTAGAAATTAGTTGCGCATCCACTTTTTCTTATCCATGCTGGAAATTACTTATGCAAATTTGCTGAATTTAAAAAATGAGAAGCATAAGAAATAATTATATTCACTGTACACTTTCGAATTACAAGCCATATACATGCTAACAGTAATTACACACACCGCGGGCGCGGTGGTGATTCCCCGTCATTCTCCTCAAAGTTTTTCGTAATTTATAACTTTGAACATAACCTCTCTTCAGAAAGCAGAACACGTCGGGCACAGCTAATAGATATACTTCAATGGCAGCATATTCAGTAATGATTTTCTCGCACAGCAAATATCACTGATTTTATACACATGCAGACCAATACACATAATCATCCAGATGCGATCTTGCTATTCAGCCAACTTTATTCTCAGAGATGAAAACTACAGACCACTCGACTTCACAAAACATATGCAATCAACAATGCGTGTCGTTTAGTTGAGTCATTCCTCCATACATGGACACTCACAACGATCCTAGTGAGCAAACGTAGAATGACTAGTCTGCAAGATGACATTTTATAGGTTTTTTTTGACGTTTTATAGGTTTTTTTACATAATACCCGTGCGTCAGCTGTTACGAAGATATTGCCCAACAAAAAAAAAGATGTGCATGTACAGGGTGGCCCATCCATGTGTGGACGGAATATTACTCATAAACAAATACATTTTGGGCAAATCTATTTATAGCATTTTATACATGACATTTGAGGGCTCATTTCTAAAATATTGGCAATTATACATTGTGTCCCAATTTTGACTTACATATCTAAGTTGTGATTTTTTAAATGAAATGCCTCAAATTTTATTGCATATTTGGATGAAAAGTAGAAGATTGATATAACATAATATGGGGTGTTGGTAATTAGCTACTGAGATGGTGTTTTGTCCAGAAAAACCGTCCACTTCGGGCACCCCTCAACCCACCAGGTTTAAATTTGGAGTGCTGAATTTTATATCAAATGTATGTATCTTATTTATTAATTTTTCGAATTTTCATTTTTGCTCATACAGGGTGGTCAAAAATGCAATTTGTACTTTTTCTCAAAAATTTCAAAAGCATCACCCTGTATATTTGTGCAAGTTTGGATTCAATTTTTTATAAGCCTTTTTTTGGTGTAAGGTTTTAATCAGATAAAATCACTAGATTTTGAGTTATTAAGCTTTTAATAGAACAACAAAATTAAGAAAAAACCACATCATCCATGGAAATAAAAGACAGTTGGCTAGTTCCATATTGCCACTGAGAGTAAAGGTTTGACGTAAAAACTGATAACAATCAGAATAGTATAAATCAGCTTCAAGCGTAATAGAAAAAAAAACAACTATAACAACAACATAAACAAACAACTATCACTACTCAAGACCTAATCTACAAAAACTGCCCGAAAATATCTCCACCATGTTGAATACATAGCCGTAGTCTTTGGATAAACGTCCGTTGTACACAATCTTGCTTAACGTAGCCCCATAGAAAGAAGTCCATCGGTGTCATATCTGGTGATCTAGGAGGCCAAGATATAGGCCCATCACGACCGATCCAACGATTGTTACTCCAGAAGTCCAAATAGTTACGCACACGATTATAATAATGCGCAGGTGCGCCGTCATGTTGGAAGTACATATGCATTCGAGTTTGCAGGTTGACATCCTCCAAAAGCAAAGGCAAACGCTCGATCAAAAAATTCAAGTATTCTGTACATGTTAATCTGATGTCGTAAAAGAAAGGCCCGATAACTTGTCTGCCAATAACTCCTCCCCAAACATTCAAGCTCCATTTATTTTGGAAATCTATTTGTCTAACCCAGTAAGGGTTTTCCGTCGCATAATAGTGTATGTTATGCCTGTTGACAATACCTATGCTGTTAAAAGTTGCCTCATCGCTAAAAAGAACCTTATCCAGGAAAGTAGTGTCTTCACTCACTTTATTTAGCATTATGCTACTAAACTCCATTCGAGCTGCAAAATCCTGAGGACGAAGGCCTTGATGCAAGCATAGGTGATTTGGATGGTACCTATGCTTGTGAATAGTCCTTTGGACAGAAGTTCTGCATAAATCAGTTTCTGCTCCAATTTGCCGTGCGCTCAATGGGGATTTTGCTGCAACTTTAATAGAACCTCCAACTGATTCGCCTCATTGGTGACACTTGGATTATTTATACATTTTTAACTATATTCCACTGCTCCACTTGATTCAAAATGTTCTCGTAGTATGGAAAATGTTTCCGGCCTTGGATGTCGCATATTAGGGTACCGTTGCTTATATGTGCGAGATGCTAGGAAACTGTTTGGGCTTCGCCCAAAACGAACACAGTATTCACCATTTCTTCTTTAGAAAAATTTATTTTTAAACACGTTATTATAATGCTCACAAAGCTAATTTTGACAGTTAGTAACTAATCAATAATTTATTTGTGTCCAAGGATGATGCGATATTTGAGGGAATTAAGCCGTTCCATAAAAGACGTGCTAATAACCGAAAAAGTAGCCGTAAAAACCCTTATGTGTCTAGTATCAAAAAAAGCTTATAAAAAATTGGATTCAAACTTGCACAAATATACAGGGTGATGCATTTGAAATTTTTGAGAAAAACTACAATTTGCGTTTTCGACCACCCTGTATGAAGAATTAAAATTCGACAAAGTAACAAATAAGATAAAAGCTGAAGTGTGTAAGTTCTTTTTGATACACAATTCAGCACTCCAAATTTCAAAATTGTGGACTGAGAGGATGCCGAAGTGGGGGGTTTTTCCAGACAAAACACCTTACATCTCAGTAGCTAATTACCAAAACCCCATAGTATTTTATATCAATTTTTTTCTTCACAACACAACTTTGATATGTAGGCCGAAATTGGGACACCCTGTATAATGACCCATATTTTAGAAATGTGCCCTCAAATGTCATGATGTCAGTCAAGTCATCGTTGGTTGTCAGAGCGGTCCGTGGGACCTTAGCTCTTGAGTCACAGTGTCAGTTTGTAAGTCTGTCAGGTCTGGTAAGCCAGAAACCAGACAATTTTAATGTCATGATGTATAACGTCCCATGAATAGATTTTCCCAAAATGTATTTGTTTATGAGTAATATTCCGTCCACACATGGATGGGCCACCCTGTATAGACTGAGATAGAGACAGACCAACAAGACGTTTTAGAGCTAATCTTGTAAGGAGAGGTTATCTCATATGTGTCTTGTAACCGTGAAGGAATTTTTTGTTTTGTATAACGAAACAACTTTATTCATCCCTGTTCTATAAAATGATACATACCTTGTATGATTACAATCTGCCTGTTAAGTATTCTAATAGCACCGTGGAGTAAAATGGCGGACATTCTCAAAGAAAACCGTTTTTTGGGATCTCCAGATGAGCTTACTATAAACTTGTATAAATCGTCGCTGCAAAATTGAATTAAATGTAATTTGCATTTCAAGTATATGAATTTAATAATTAAACTTACCACAGCCTGCGTGTATTTAATATAACGATGTCTTGATTTGATATGTAACCGATACCCCTAGTTGCAGCAATCCACGCCTTGCCCAGATTACCATTATGTTGGTAATTCAATAAAATAATATCAAAGAACATCTTGCAATAATGTGATACCTTTAGGCACCTATATATCTTTTGGAAAATGTTAAAGCTAAGATCTGAGAATAAAAAAGTCTCTTAATGAAATTGAATTCGAATTGATTTATGGAACAGAAACAGCCGAACAATCACGGAACAATAAGCGCTGGGCGCGAACACATAGAACACAAAATAAGTCGGAACGTGCTCTCAACTGCATTGAAAAGGGCATGAAATGGAGGCCATTTTCAAGGCGAAATTAATAGCTGCAATCTGCAGTTTAGTACTCATACTGGATATCATCTAGACCGACTCAATTGCTGACAATAAAAATAACCTGCTTTCTATGCCTTACACTCATACTGATTGCTAAAAGGGCGTTATTGAACGTCCAATAAAGTCAGGCACTAATAATTCCTGGCCGTATTTGACATCTGAACAGTCGCAGTAAAACAAAAATAAGATATAATTAATAAAGTTAGTGTCTGCCTCTATATTGAAGGTCGCTTAAAATCGTGGCACAGACAAGACTTTATAATTAATAAGTTTACTTTAATTAAATCAGTCTTGGTACACTTTTCAGCAAGATGAAGGTTTATTTTATCCCAATATTTCTAAGTTCTAGTCCAATAACTCCTTATTGAAATACTGCCGGCCTTACACTAATGATGGCAAATAGAGACCGATCCTAAAATTGTTTCAGAATTTGAGTTATTGGGTGTATACCCTATTTTACGAGTATCCATCACGGTTTCACGGTAGAATGACAGCCGATTACGTAGTGAGATCTCAAAATTCCCCACATTAGCACAGGACACATAATTCTGACGGATACATCAACGCCCGGTAGACAGAGCCGTATTTTGTTTTGGGTTTTTTGTACGCTACAGATTCATTTTGTACTTGCTAACAGCTCTTTTATTGGCGTACTATTTTTTCCTTAAAAAATATCAAAGTCAATAACCGTACGCACGCCACTGTTGAAGCTAAAAATTATTCTTGCATTGAAAAATATGCAACTTTCACTACGTACTAAATATCAGTAAAATATCTTGAGCGGTTATGAAAATATCAATTAATTTCCATATTTTTCATAAAACTTCAACAGCCCGAGTTTTTGTAACAAAACGTTTTTGGACCATAGTTTATAAAGCAAACTAACATTAATTTTTCATGTATATTCACACCCTTAAATATTCGCATATCATTAAGGAACACCCTGTATACAGGGTGTTTCAGTTTATTGTTGCATAACTTTAAGATTCGATAGAACTTTTAAAATTAATGCATAAAGTCTATATAAACATGGGTCGAAAAATGCGTGGCTTCCGAAATACACGGTGTTTAAATTTACTTTCTAAAATAGTTTTTTTTTAAATATTTCGAGCAATATTTGATGTATAACTGAAAATTGGTATACAAGGGCTTTTTTGGTACGACAAAACGAACCATGGGCATAGTTATACTGTAGCCGCTAGAGGGTGCTCTCTACTGTACCTAGTGTATTAAAATGACCGAAAATTTTTTCTTAGTGCAATTTTTTGCTTTTTGAATAAAAAAACTGATTCTTTGCACTTTTCTGCATAAAAAGCTCTCCTGTGAGTTTTCGTTATAGTTAGCCGTTTTTGAGATATTTCGATTTTTAAGGTTCGATGCATTTTTAGTTATTTATGGGAAAATAATATTGTTTTTTACATTTTCGATTTGGGCACTACAAGTAATTAAGATTATCGTTTAGATTGTGTTTTTAAACACAGCAATAATTCCTAACTCCAAATAAACACAAAAAAACAGAATATTAATTTGTTTAATTTTCCAATATTATTTTTAACAAATTAAATTAATTATTTACAACTAAAATGCTATAGATAGTTAGGACAAACATACAAAATCTGAAGTAGTTGCTCGAAATGTAAACCCAATTGTTCAATACACAATTCACATCTACGACTGATCGAACGTGGTATAGCATTATTCAAATAAGGACTTATCTCATCACATGCGTTCCTGATTGTCTATTAGCATATCTCTTGTGGTTACGGGAGTCTGGTACACTTTTTCTTTTAAAAATCCCCACACAAAGAAATCGAATGGATTTAGGTCAGGGGATCGTGGAGGCCAGGCGACTGGTCCTCCACGGCCGATCCATCTTTCTGGATAATTTTCGTCCATCCAGTTTCTAACTGTTCTTGAATAATGAGCTGGACAACCATCAAGCTGGGACCAGGCCAATCTTCTTAAATCTAACATAACATCATCCCACATATTTGCAAAAAAAGGTCGCAGCATTTAACCTTGCAGGCAAAAGGTAGGGTCCAAATAGTCGATTACGGTAGATACCAATCCACACGTTTACCCTAAATTCATGATGAAAATTTCTTTCCCGAACTGCATGCGGATATTCATGCGACCAAGCATGCTGATTATGAAAATTTACCACTCCACGTCTAGTGAAGCATGACTCATCGGTCCATAAAACGTTACTTAAAAACTCCCTATTATTATCAGTTATATCAAGAATCCACTGACAAACTGTGATTCTTCGTTCTCCGTCCCCTGTCTGTAGTCCTTGCACAGGTTGCAAATGATAAGGACGTCTATGGTTATTTCTAAGAACACGGTGAACATGGCTTACTGAAATTCCCAAGGCACCAGAAACTCTCCTAACACTTGTGGTCGGATCTCTATCAAACTCACGCAGAATCATACGGGTAAATCTGCGCTGACGAACATTTATGTTTTGATCTCTTTGGAGATTTCCAAAACCATTTTCAATTATTTGGCGATGCACTCTTACAAATACTGAGCGAGTTGGATGTCGTCTGTTTGGAAATCTTCGTGCGTATTATCTGGCTGCTTCTGCTGCGTTTCCATTTACAAAGCCATACACAAAATGAATATCCGCTAACTCTTGATTGGAGAACAAAAATGGCATTTTTATAAAACTTACAAAAAAAAACTGGTAAAAGAAACTAAATTTCGTGCATTCACAATTTCAAAAAAACGTTTCAGGTTTCAACAGACAACGAAACTAACTGTCAACTAATTGACGATTAACCTTATTCTGCTTTCAACTTCAAAAATATTTGCAGGCACAGCCTACTTCTAAAAATTATCGAGATACTGACTTTTTAACGTTATTTTATCATAAATAATTAAAAATGCATCGAACCTTAAAAATCGAAATATCTCAAAAACGGCTAACTATAACGAAAATTCACAGGAGAGATTTTTTATGTAGAAAAGTGCGAAGAATCAGTTTTTTTACTCAAAAATCAAAAAATGGCACTAAGAAAAAAATTTCGGTCATTTTAATACACTACAGGTATAGTAGAGAGCGCCCTCTAGCGGCTACAGTAAAACGATGCCCATCGTTCGTTTTGTCGTACCAAAAAACCTTGTATACCAATTTTCACTATTATACATCAAATATTGTTTGAAATATTTGAAAAAAACTATTTTAGAAAGTAAATTTAAACGCCCTGTATTTCGGAAGCCACGCATTTTTCGACCCATGTTTATATAGACTTTATGCATTAAACACCCTGTATATATATATATATAAGGCGAGCAGTAGTCATTGCCATTGCCAACGACCAGTTGGGCAAGAAATACAATCAATTGTTTGTTGGGAAATTGGCAAAATTTTTTTTAGGCTTTAGTAAGCTCTTTTAACGGTAATCTCGAGCTTTCGGCTTCTCTATGGAGCCACCTTCAGGAGTCGTCGCTGAGGTTGCAGCCAAATGGTGTTTCAAAACGAAAGCGTGGATGAGAGCACTTGTTAGGAATATAAAACCAAAAGGACGGATAACGACGGAAACCATCGTTAGGTGTTAACACTATACAATGTGTTTGGTCACGACCTACGGATATTTAAGGGAGGTATTTTTCAGCTATATTTATCGACAAATCCACCCCCTACAATGTCCTACCTTACCCCTCTTGAAATGGCATCCATTTTTATTTTTACGTTACGATTACACTAGTTCATGTATGAAAATTGTAATAACTGAGTACATAAGTGTTACAGAACGATAAATTTGGTGTCAATTGAACAATAGCATGTTGTTCTAGCGATTGATGAAAAGCTTGTATTGATACTAACCGTCAAACATACTTAAAAACAGACAAAACCTGAAAAACATATTCAAGAAAATTGATTATTTTGTGCATTTCCGCACACCATTCAAAAACTAGTTTGTGAAGTTGTACTTTTTTGTGCTAATTCTACAGCTAACTATGTTATCTACAAAGTGACACCAAATTTGTTATCCTAAGTCTTCTACGTTAAGTAATAAATGCTATCTAACATGGGTCAAAGTATACATAAAAATGACAAATCAAAGTTTCTTATAAATAGTTCAATGTCACAAAAAATTCTATGAACGGACGAAGCAAAATTTACGAGACAGGGGATCATAAACCATAGAAACGACCACTTGTGGTCTTCGGAAAGCGCTCACGCAGTTCGACTGAGCACTATCCAACAGGAATTTGATGTAAACATGTGGGTCCGAATGATCGACGGAGTTTTAGTCGGCCCAGTTGAGCTACCTCCAAGGTTAGATGGTCAGGGATTTTTGGACTACCGAGTTTTCAGATCTACGCCACTTATAAACCGCCGCAACATATGGTTGGAGCTCCCACACGCTTTTGCGCTAGAACATTTGGATAGGCAACATTCTCCATGGATAGGACGTGAAGGCACTGTCGCTTGGTTACCCCGATTACCCGATTTAACGCCCCTAGATTATTTTTTCTGGGACACAATGAAGCAAAAAGTCTACTGTCATGTGTCGACGACACGGGAAGAGCCCGTGGAATGGATCCATACCGCTGCGAACAAAATTAGAGCTGACACGGATATGACCCGCTGCTCAACACGACACATTGTTTTAAGAACTACAATGTGCATAATAAATAATGAAGGGTATTTTGAACAGCTTCTGTAACATTGAACATGTCCAAACTACTTATAAGAAACTTTGATTTGTCATTTTTATGTATACTTTGACCCATGTTAGATAGCATTTATTACTTAACGTAGAAGAAATTTGGTGTCATTTTGTAGATAACACAGTTAGCTGTAGAATTAGCACAAAAAAGTACAACTTCACAAACTAGTTTTTGAATGGTGTGCGGAAATGCACAAAATAATCAATTTTCTTGCATATTTTTTTCTATTTTTGTCTGTTTTTAAGTATGTTTGACGGTTAGTATCAATACAAGTTTTTCAATAATCGCTTGAACAACATGTTCAAATGACACCAAATGTACCATTCTGTGACTCTTATGTTCTCAGTTATTACAATTTTCATACACGCACTAGCGTCATCGTAACGTGAAATAAAAATGGCTGCCATTTCAAGGAGGGTGAGGTAGGACATTGTGGGAGGGTGGATTTGTCTATAAAAATAGCTGAAAAATACTCCCCTTAAATATCGGTATGTCGTGTCCAAACACATTGTATATCAATACACCCGATACCCGAACACATTAATAATTCTCGAAAAGCAATGTTTGGCGAAAAAACTGGCAAAGTCCCTTCTAACCTCCTAAAGACGAAACTGATGTTCTTAGTCGAATAGTCCATAGTCGAATTATTCTGAGTAAGCAGGCGTTATTTCTCTGTCATATTTGTTCTATCAATGCAAAAACATGGCGGCAAAAGTCATTCGTGTTGCTGGTTGAATTGCTCTGAGTAAGCGTTCTTTCCGAATATGTTTTGTGCGTGTCGTGGTGACATATTTATGTAGATCTCAGGTAAGGTTATGCTTAGGGATGCGCGATATTCTTCAATGTATCGATATTTGGTATCGATCCGTATCGTGAGAAATTGTATCGATACAGGAAAATATCGCTGTAAAAGAATCGATACCTAAGGTATCGATACCTCGATATGGTTATTCTGTAAGTCGTAATCTTATCCGTTACAAAAAAAATTAGGAATCGTGTTTGAATTTAAATCAATGTATGATTGATTAATAAATTTTGGGTTCCAAAATCAAATATATTTGTTTATATAATTTTCACATTTAATCATTTATAACAAAAAAAAAATAAAAAATAATTCTCGTATTAAAAAATACATATATAAAAGAAAATATAAAACAATACAGTTCCAATGTTTAACTTGAACTAACAAGTGTTGATATGTAAAAACTAAAATATTATAATCAACATAAATATAAATATATATAAACCAACATAATACAGGTTTTTCTTCAACTGCTATAAAAAATATCAAAAAAAAAAAAACAAAACTATAATAGGTTCCAGTCTTCAAAATTTAAGGAACTTAAAAATAAAAGCTCTGATAATCTTTCTCCACTAAGCCTGTTACGGTTTGGGCTAATAATATTTCCAGCTTTGGAAAAAAGCCTTTCTGATGGAACTGAGGTTCCCACAATAGATAAATATTTATGAGCTATTTCTTTCAACATATGTGACGCGTGTGTGCTCCAGTAAGATAATGGGTCTGACAATATTGGTAGTGTTTGGCTGTTTAAATATATTTTAAAATCATAGTCAAGGCTGTCCCTAGTATCCACCTGCTTTAAAGTGTGTTTGGCAGCTAATTCTTCATGGTAAGCCCATAAGCATTGAGATTTATTTAGTTGAGGTTGAGGCGGTTGAGCACTTTGATTTTGTGAGTTTGGAGCATTTTTCATTTGGTCTTGGTTATGCAATTCACGTAATTGTTGAATTGACTGGTTAATAAAAGTAACAGCATTAGCACATGCCACTGGACTATTGAAATGTAGTTTTTTAAAACGGAGGTCTAATAAGGTTGACACAGCTAATAATTTATTTTGTTCTATAGCCCCAAACCTTTTAGAAAGTTCATTAATTGTTGTAGTTTTTAAAGTTAATATTTCTTTAGAATATGGGGATAAATTTCCAATATTTTTAAAAAGGCAGTTAACAATAGGTATAATCTTACTTGATGTTAAATATTGCTCGCCGCTGACATCTTTTGAAACTGCCTCGATAGGAGATAGAATATTTAAAAGTTCTTTTATTTTTTCCAATTCAGATGCATCTAACATGGCTGGTGACTTTGGGTTTTTTAGTAAAATTGGAGCTATATATTCATATAAGTTAGTAAATCTGTCCAACATGTAAAAGGTCGAATTCCACCTAGTTGGCACAGATTGTATTAATCTTAAAATGTTATTTTCTGGCTGTGCTCTTCTTAAATCATCGGGTGCCGATGCCGCAACTTTCTCAATCCGCGGATCGTATGATCCGATATACAAGCAAAAGTATCGATATTAGTGATGTATCGCATTGAAAACATCGATACAAAATATCGGGTATCGAAAGCAGAAGTATCGATACTTTAAAAGATCGTATCGTATCGCGCATCCCTAGTTATGCTTTCCTTTTTATCGTCGTTGTGTTTGAGCCTTGAGAGGTTATGTTGTGTTGCTTGGGTCGTTATTTTCCTTTATGATCTGCCTTTTTCCTGTAGCTAGGATGTGGGATGGCTTTTCATAAAGAACGCTAATGTTTCTGTAAAAGTGTCTCTTATCTTATAATTCACTAGGTATAATATCTGTGCTCCGGCCCCTTGAAAATATTTTTTAAAACAACAAGATGTTTGAAGCACAAGAGGTAAATGCAGAGCATAAAGACCTTATCCATGATGTAGCTTATGATTTCTACGGACGTCGAATGGCGACTTGTTCCAGTGATCAGTTTGTAAAAGTAAGAAAATTGTGTTGTATGCAGTATGAAGATTCCAATGCAAGAACTGTTCAAGTCCAATGTACAACTAAATTGTGTTGCTCACCTGTTTATACATGATCCAGAAGGCAAAAGAAAGCTACTAATATATAGGATAGACATAGACCCAGTAGCCAAATCATTCTAAACTATCTCAGAGTATGTATTTGCATTTACATTTTGTCTCCTATGAATTTTAACATGAAGGATATAATAACTGCATTCTTTGCAATGGAATCTTTATAAGTAATATGTGTGATATAGACCAGTTTCACGGATCTGAATTATTAATTTTTTAACCCCTAAGTTGGCAAACCTGTTTTTCATTTTTTTTTATTATATTTATAAATTCATTAGGATCTGAGTTATGAGGGAGAACTTGTGATTTTTGTGAGGTACCGAGCAGATTCCAGCTGTATATATAGTGTATTAGTCTGCTATGATTTTTTTTTTTTATACTCCAACTACCACGAAGGCCTAAGGCCTAAGCACCCATTGGGTACCGTGGGGCTATGTATATTAAGAGATACAATGCTGATTGCTTTAGTTGTTTAATAATGTACACCCAAATTAAGAAAAATCTATTATTGTCTGTTTATAGTTAACTAAACTTGCATATAATGAGAAACCAAAATGTCATTCACAAATGAATGAAAAATAATCCATATAAATTCAGTTTACATAACAATGTATGTAATTATATCGAATGCTGATATTTGCTGGAATCTGTTAATTTCTGGTGAAATAAAAGAAATACAATTATAAGGCATATATTCTGGTAATTTGAACCTTTTTTGTAAATGTTAATCCTGACAAATTTAGATGTGCACAGAGTATGATATATGATATAAAATAATGTCAACCAGCAGCTTGGAAGTTACAGATCATATGCCATTGACCAGGGCACTATAACTTTACTATAAAGTTACACCACTCAATACTATCAGCTGACAAGCTGCAGTCATTACATTCTTAATTCACATAATATATGCTAGATGGTGGAAGTATAGATTTTGATGATTGTGGGTGTAAATAAGACACCTTCAGTATAAAATGTTTGATATGCTGACTTGGAAACAGGTGTGTTTGGACATATATTATCATATAAGATACATTGCCAAATTAAGGGTTAAATGCCTGAATAGTGCTGCATTTGGGAACTGAAGCATCCTAAATTCCTTCCAAAGCCAAGATAAACATTTATTTATGTGTTCATTTGGTGAGTCCCACAGTATCAAGAGCTAACATGTGGTGGTCCAATTCATGATCTCACATAAGGTGGAATACTGTTTGCACTAGTCTTGATTTTTCTATCATTGTGAATGATTGATATTCCTGATATACTGAGAGCAAAGTTATCTGGCTTTGTTAAATTATGTACCAATATTCTTTCTATGATATATTCATCTTATTAGGTATGGGACCAAAACAGTGAGGGTAAATGGATTTTAAGCTCCAGTTGGAAAGCTCACAGTGGTTCAGTATGGAAAGTAACATGGGCACATCCAGAATTTGGCCAAGTATTAGCAACATGTTCTTTTGACAGAACTGCTGCTATTTGGGAGGAGATTGGGAATATAGGTTGGTAGACTTATAGTAGCTAGTAACTCTTTATGAATAAAATTGAAGTAACAAAAAATTGTATCAAGGAAGATTCTACTTTTCATAAAAGCTATAGCAACCCTAAATACTACATTAGATGTTGAGAAAGATCTTCATATACCATGTGTTTCAAACCACTGGAATCTCGGAATCGGTAATAGATACGAAGTCGTTAAATTGGAGCAAAGTTGCATATTTAGGTAAATAACAAAATGTATCTTAGAAAGTTTCGAAATTGAATGTACTTCCGAAGAGAGATGGAAAAAACCGAATTTTACCAAAATCGTTTAAATTTATCCTGACTTTATTTGTAGTAGGATTCCAAATAAATTGCACAATAACATTGCCACTTTTCTTCTCTGCAAAATGGCATACTTCGAATTTCAATATGGTGTTTCGTCTCTTGTCCTTGAGCATCAACTTTATTTTTTCTTAAGGATGCCATATTGGATTTTTGCCTTGAAATTATTGTTTCATATACCAGCTTTATCACAAAATCATTATCAAGGCACACCTAGGATATTTTATTTTCTTGACATAACTTAGGTTTGGCAAGGTCACTGTATTTACATATACATATGTATTTACTTTTTTGGAATTAAAAACTATTCACCTATGCAAGAATCCAATTTGGCATCTTTAAGAAAAAATAAAGTTGATGGTGGAGGACAAGAGACGAAACTTCTTATTGAAATTCTAATTATGCTATCTTGTAGAGGAGAAAAAGTGGCAATGTTAACGTGCAACTTATTTTCAAGTCCCGCTACAAATAAAATTAGAAAATAGGAAAAACGATTTTGGGAATATTCTGTTTTTCCGTCTCTCTCTGGAAATACTTTGAGTTTCGAAACTTTCTAAACAGCATGTTATTAGTTACCTAAATACGTAACTTTGCCCCATTTAAGCAACTTCGTATCTCTTACCGTTTTCGAGATCCTAATGGTGAGATTCGAATTTGAAACAACACTGTATGTGCTAAATTCTGGATTTTCACACTATTACTCATAAAATGCCTTAAACAAATTATAATATCAGCAGAACAATTGTTCAGTTGTGTTGTTTCAATTTATACAACAAAAAATTACATGATGAGGAGAGATACATGTTTTCTATGTAAGATTCAGCTCTTAATTACCTTCAAAATACTTGATCGCAGTTACTTATTCATGCGTTCTGCTACTGGGGTAATTAAAAAAAATGTTGTAAATATTTTTTCTCCAAAACATGTGTTTTAAATTTTTCTCTATAAAGGAGTAATTAAAAAAAACCGTTATCACTTCATACGAGTACTGTAATGTTATATTCCAAGAATGTAGCCATACTTTTTGTTATGAAATGTACAGTAAAATTCTGTCTGTATCTGCAGTAAACATTAATTCGTAACTGGTCTTTCCTCCATTGGGTAATGCAGAAGATTTAAATGAGTTCTCTTTCAATATGCTAATTTCGTTTTCTGTAGGACTTGAGCAAGATCAACAAGAATAAATAGAATCACCCATAAAAATGAATGGAGTTGATTTCTGCTAATACAATTTTTATGAAGTTGAAATTATTCTGTGAGAACAAATAAGGAACTTAACTGCTTCTTATGATTTAAGTTACAGTCTGATGATTTGACAATCTCATCAAAACATTTTTGTCAAATTCTTCACCATCCAAATTTTCTTTGAACTCTTCAGGTCCCAATGATCGAGGGGTACGCCACTGGGTCCGTCGTGCCAACCTTGTTGACTCTCGCACGTCGGTCACAGACGCCCGATTCTGCCCTAGATGGCTGGGACTCCAGCTGGCGACTTGTTCTGCAGAGGGTATTGTACGGATTTATGAAGCCCCAGATATAATGAACCTCAGTCAGTGGACTCTGCAACATGAGGTGCAATGCAGACTACCTTTAAGTTGTCTTAGTTGGAATCCTACTATGTCAAAGTAAGAATGAAGCTTATTTTTACTTAGTCTTAACACATTAACTGAGTACAGAAAATAAATTGATGAGACACTTGAAAAACAGTGAAAATCAAGGATATATGAGTGTTCCATTCCAAAAATTTGGTATCGACTATGACCAGAGATTTTTCAAAACATATGGAAAATAAGTTTGAGGATGATCTGAAACTGTTTTGTTCTACTTCATACGCCAATTGGCGAACAACCTTTGTAATCGCGAAAAAATCGAAAAAGAAATTTCTTTGGGATGCTGCTTGCCATTTTATTTTCTATATAACATTTTCTGGAATCTTCCGAATCTGTTATTTCATCAACAATCTAAAGGTACATCTTGTGTACATAAGATTGGTTGTGGTGTAACATAGGGTTTAGTTTTGAGTCTTACACTTTTCCAAATATATTCCTCTGTTATAATTGAAGTTTTAAATAAATTATCCCCTTATTTGTATGCAGACGAAACACAGATAGATAGACTTCACTTTGAATCTTTGTCACATCAATTTACCATTAACCCATCTAAATTTGCCATTATATTATTTGGTAAACATAAAGTTACTTTGCAAGATAACTTCACTGTCCGAATGGGTAACAATGCATTTAAGAACCTCAATGTGACAAAGAACTTAGGTTTGCAATTGGATAACGAATTAAGGTTCTCTGGTCACGTAAGAAAATGCATCCAAAGGGCATTTGTTCGGTTGAAGTTTTTGTTCCCACGCCGCCATAATCTGCCGATTAGATTAAAGATTAATCTTACTGACTTTCTAGTTTTGACACTATTCAGTTACTGCTATGTTGTGTATGGAGCCTGTTTAACGCAAATGGATTGTGAACGAATTCATAATATCCAAAAGTCGTTTCTCAACTTACGGCATCCGCATGTTTGACTGGATATCACACAAGCTAGAGAAAGTTAGTAGGCTCAATATGGCTTCCAGAAGAAAACTCTTTTCAGCAACAATATTCCATAACGCCTCCATATTTATGGAATAGGATAAAATTTAAACATAATTTAAATATTCGCAGTAAGTTCCATAACTTTCTCCCTCTACATCGAACTTCTATATTTGAGAGATCATTTACATTTAATAGTCATATCATCAAATCAATCAATCAATCAATCATTCCAAGCCAACTACAAAAAGTAACTACTATAAGCTGAAAAATGAAATAATGCACTCATATATCAATTGGCATTATAATAAATCTTAAAGAGAGAGAGAATTGATGTGACAGAAGCAATATCATCCGTCACTGTTTTTCTGTTTTTGTCTACACTATTTAATCTCAACCATTTATATATATTTTCCTCGAGTAACTTCGTTTATGATCCTCACAGCATAATGTTCATTATTTTGTCTTAGTTGGGTCAGCACTTGTATAAGTTTTTCTGTTTGTTACATTTATTGTTTCACTGAGTTACTGTAATTAGTGGCTGTAATTGTGAATAAATTTGTTTGTTGCTACTATTATTATTATATGATGAATAACAATGTCACTCATTTCCGCTGGTCTGTCTTTCTGTCAATGGCGTCTGTATAACTCTGGAAGTACGTACCACTCGAATTTTGATGAGGTTTTCACAAACCGCTTTGTGGGTTTTAAAAAATGAAAACTTTGTTTTCTGACGTTATTGGGAAATCGGTTGTAGAAACTAAGGGAGAGTATCAAAGTTTGGTATATTTTTCCGTAAGATTTATGACATATATGCAAGATTTAGAATGTTGGGAATCATTTCAATAACCCCATCGAGCGCAACGAGAAAAGAAGATAAAGATGTCGCGAGCTGGCCGCTATTGTTAGATGATAGGACAGAGGAGAAATTTATATATCGCGACGATGTCAAATGGATAGGACATGATCTAATTAGTGCTTTTGATATGCATGTTTTCACTAAACATTTTTCTAAGACGGTCTAACCTGTGCTAAAATCTTTAGCACAGATAGTTCCAATATAAAGCAGCATTATATACTATTACCCTGAACAGTACTTCTTTCCAAACTCAATAAAAAATGGTGCAGTGCTATCTGATATTAGATGGTTACAACGATGCCAGCAGATGGACCGACAGACACACAGATGGAAGTGAGTGACATGGAATGTTGCTGCCAAAACTTCTTAGCATCCTCATATTTCAGTTTAGTGATTTTGCAGGACCCTGATTATTTTTTGAAAGTAACAGATGGTTTTACAAGCTTTGAACTTTGTTATTGCATTTTAGATAAATATAGCTGCTTTGGTTACATAGGAACACTAGTAATGGTTTCATATCTTAGTTTGATTAAACATGCCTTCGCCAGACCGACCAAAAGACAGCCAACCAAGGACAGCTGTTTCGTCCTTCTTGGCTGGCCTCTGGTTTTTGGGACAATGAATCGCAACTGTCCTCCATCCAGAAGGTATGGCCCATTGAAATAAGTCAGACCGCATAGCTGCTATTAGTGGGAACTGTTAAATATCTCAAGTCACGTTTAATAGCCCAGTTACCATGTGACCGCTAGATGCCTGACGATTCTGGCTGAAAAGTAGATGTGGTCTACTTGCCATATCTGGCTGATACAGGATTCTTTCGTTCGTTGGTCTGAGAGACGAGAGACCATGCTGATGAGTATCCAAGAAGCACCAAATAGCTGTCTATGGTTGGCTGTCTTTTGGTCGGACGGACGAAATCATCATGTTTAGTTTTTTCAATGACAAATTGAACACATTTAGAGCCAGAATCATTAGCCATCTAGCCGTCACGTGGTGACTGGACTATTAAACGTGAACTGAGATCTTTAATAGTTCCAACTAATATCAGCTATATGCTCTCCGCATTAGTAGTCGTTTCTGGTGCGATAGATGGCGCTTTGCGCTGTCTTACTTCTTAGTTTGATGTTGAACACAAGAGATCTTAATATTATTGAAAATGGATCTTTTGCAGGATGCATCCGCCAATGCTGGCTGTAGGCAGTGATGATCAGGTAGCAGCCAATGGCGGGAAAGTATTCATCTATGAATACAGCGAGAACAGTAGACGTTGGGTAAAACTGGAAACCATAGGAACAATTACAGACGCGGTGCATGACATCGCCTTCTCGCCAAATCTTGGTAGAGAGTATCACATCTTGGCAGTGGCTTCAAAGGATGTACGAATCATCAATCTTGTACCTGTCGAGTAAGTGGCTTGAATCATTGCTTAATATAATCTCCAAGATATATACCTGTCCCTGTGTGGTGTTTGGATTTTTTCAGACAATCTCAGTATCTCAGTGCGCCGTGAAAACATCATATAATAAAAATCCTATATAATGTCATGAAGGTTTGAAAAGATTCATGTAATTGTAACCTTGTATATGACTTTCAAGGTCATTTGCAGGTTAAGTCAGTTTTTGAAATTAAACTCCAGAAATGCAAATAGAGGAAATTTTACGTTAAAGTATCTCTTTGCCCATGACCTTACCCATGATCTTCATGGGTATTTCAGGACGCCCAAAAGGTAGTGAAAATATCTCGAAAAATACGTTTCATAAAGAAAAATGGTGTGTAATAAGGTGGTAAGTTTGGAAAAGACTCATCTAATGGAGACCTTGAACGTAACCTTGACTATGATCCTCAAGCTCATTTGAAGGTCAAGGCAGTTTCAAAGAGCAAATAAACTTTTAACGATAAACATATATTTTTTAATTAATGAAATGCAAATGGCGGACAAATATATGTTCAAGTATATCCTTGACAATAAACGACCACTTTTTGTCCGGAATATAAAAAAGCGAATCATCGAAATTAGTTTATTGTTGCATTAAAATGTTGGATAAAAAATTTTCGTTGCCAAAGTAATTATTGCATTACTTTGAATATTGCATTTCTTTCTCTGAAATCATTCTACTTCACACTAATGCGGATTTAGTCTAGTATAGTTATATGCGTAAGTGGTTGGCAACGCCATGGTGCCTCTGGTGGAATGTGTTAACGAATGCCTAAGTCCCATGCGCACCCCAATTTCTACAACCATCAAAACTTTTCAGAAACGAAGAAACCTTACAAACGGGAGTTACAAAGTTAGATGTACAAACGGTAGCACAATTCGACGACCACAGCAGTCTTGTATGGAGAGTTTGCTGGAACCTCACGGGGACAGTATTGTCATCAAGTGGAGACGACGGCTTGGTCAGATTATTCAAAAGTAAGTGTATAGATTCTAGTGTTTCCAACGTCTTTGCCTCAGAGTACCTGTGAAGGACTAGGTGCCACAATGCCTACAAGAAAGAATGCCTTTTATCTCTATCACATGGACATCTGGTTTATGTCTGTCTTCCCGTGGAATTGTACAAGTGCGTCGTTGGGCAGAACCAAGTTTCAAGTAGTTTGCGCGTAGACATGAGCCTTATGGTAACGAAACAATATATACAATGAATTTCATTTGTAATTTACACAATCTATTTTCCTTTATATTCAATCCGTTAAAATCCAACTCCTTTGCTAACAGTAAGTTTTCTTGAACTGTGAACAGAAAATGTAGTCTTTAGGGGAAGATAATACATTATCAATAAATTATTTAAATCAGGTCATATTGCGTAATTTATGGAAAGTGTTTTTTGAAGCCACATATATTTTTCAACCAATTTTGGACCGACAGAGCAAAGTAAGAATGGAACTCGTGTAGTATGGGAATGTTCTTTCAAGTACAGGGACGACAGCTTCCTTTTTACAAAACTTAATTCTAGTATAAATCAGAACGATTTTATTTCTTTTTATAATGAAGGCGTATGCCCAGAGTTTTGTTTCACATAGTTTTGAAGATCAAATCAGATAGGTGACGTCCCCCATTCTTCATACATTGAGCAAACCGATTTCTGGCATTTGTCATGATTCTCGCCTACATAGCAGGCTTTATGTTGGCAATTTATTCCTGGATGAAGGTCTTTAAATCTTTTAGCGTCCGACAGTTCATATATGTTTACAAGCCGGTCTGAATTCACTGTATCTGCGATTCCATTTTTCCTCAAAGAACCAGGGACCAATAATTCTAGCTACGGAAATTGCACACCACACTTTCGGTGAATGCAAAGGCTTTAGATCCAATTCGCGAGGATTGGGGTCAGATCAGTAGCAGGTGTTTTGTTTACGGATCCACATGGACTAAAATGGTTTTCATCGCTAAAAAAACAATAGCGTTCTCAGGAACGACCTCGAGAAGACGCTCACACGCGTCCATCCGAGAATTGAAGTCACGCCCAGAAAGTTTCTGCACTATGGTCAACTTGTAAGGGTGGAAATGAAGGTCATCATGAAGAATTCTCTCAGAACGATGGGAAAGTCCAAGTGCAGACACATGTTTGAGCGCCGAACATTGAAGCTCTCACTGCCTCAACGTTTTCAGGTGATCTGATGGGCCGATAGACTCCAGTGGCCCACGAAACAATTAATTTTCCGTCCGAGACAGGGCAGCACACTGAACACTGTACCAACGCATGATGGCGACTGAACTGCGTCGGGACAAAACTTTACAATCCCGCATTTTGAACTAATCCACTAGCGCACCCCTACGACATCAACCGACTTAATGGCCGCACCCTGAAGCTAGTTGTCACTCTCGACAAGAAAATAACAGAACCTCAGAATTAAGTTTGATCAACAAAATTCACCTATGTAGCAATTACCTACTCATGTGCCACGTGCTGTTTCCTAGACTAGAACAGAATCTTGCGTACAACCACTAATGCCCCGTGACATAACTCCAACGATACCCTGCACAAAGATCATGATACCTTACTTAACGAACTACATTAAACTACAGGCGTAGCGATGTTATTTTCAAGCGGAATCGAAAAACAGTACTCTGTTGCTAGAATACACAGTTGAGTAAGGTCGCAAGTGCACCTGACCGCGGCTGCACTGTGAATCAGATTCAATCGTGAAACTACACTGCATTTTTTTTCATAACATAAAACCTCAAAATTAATTTCATTCTTCAGTTTTAGCTTCTCCGAATCCTAATTAACGATTACCGAGACTCCCCTCCAACAGACGCACTTCATCTTTGCCCACCCCCTTCCTTTCTTTTTCCCTTCTTTCTACGTATGTTGTATTTGGGTACTAAGGCCAGACAAACCTACTGTTTTACAAGACTTCAATCAAGATCCTACATACCGCTCTGACAGACCATGATGAATATAATCAATGTTCACATGTCTGCCAAAGTACTATGGACATCTTGATAAAGGAATAAAAATATCATGAGACTGTAGATATTTGTTTGAATCTGCTGCGTCCATTTATCCATTCAGCTACTCGTATACAATTTTTGAAATGTTGTATTTATCGTTTTGTAAAATTTTGTCTAATGCTTATGATTGGATTGCTTACTTCAATAATAGACTGTTACACATTTTTCTTATTTTCAAGGAACTTGAATTATTGTATTGAATACGCTACTTGACTCATATCTACTTTCATAGAATAAATGAGTATTTCTTATGGTATTTGGTTTAGAAAAACGAAATATATCGATTTGAATTTTCAAAAGCGCAAAAGGGATATATAAGTCCAAGTTAAAAAATGTATATTTCTTATTATATATCTATATTATATCTACGTATATATACGGCATCCGTATGTCACTTGTGGACAAACGTTGTCTTCTTTAAGTGTTTTCGAAAAACTTCTAATCAACCTAAAAAATTATCCTTATGTCGCTTTATTGAAAGAAGTAATCACGGCCGTCCGGTTCGTGAAAGCAGAAAGTAAAAATTTGTCGAAAATTTATATATTTATGGTTGGATGTTTCTTTGCCTTCAATCTAGGTTTCTGCTCTGCTGAGCTGACGAACATCAATATTATGAAAGCATATGATACAATGATAGGCATAAAAAGAAAGAATACGTAATACACTTACATAATCTTCCTTTTCGGAAATTATTCAAAACTAAGCTCATGCGTCATAACCTCTGAATAATTGCAAATCGTACTGTGACGATGTCGTCGGTTAGGTCCAACTTCAACGAGACGATAAAATCTGCACTGAAAAATTTAAAATATCTCCCGAACGTGCTATGCTGCAAGCAGTACAGTGTGTTGTGTACTTATTTTCCTGGGCACTCTAATTAAACCGCTCCCAGACGATGTGGCGAATGCCTTACAACGTTGGACACATGGGCATTCGCCACATCGTGTGGGAGAGCGCTGACAGATTGCATGTGTTCAGCGTTCGCCACATGTCACGTTCGGGCTCTTGTCAGTAAATTTGACCCGCGTCAAAGGACGTTTCAACGTTGGAAGCATGGTTCGTTAGGCTCCCACACGGGATGTCAGGTGTTTGGTGGTTTTAGGTTATACCCAGTAGCGGCGAAAAACATTATTTACTTGTTTGCTGTGATTGTGGTGAAGTATTCTGATTTAAATACCTACCTATTCATGGATGTTAACTAACTTTTGAGGAGAGTAAATTAAATTAGTATACATACAAAGCATAGGCTGCCATAACAACACTTTTTTCATATTGCTAATATTTTGTACTTTTCGCAGGTGATTTATGGCTGGCCTAAGTATAGTATATGTATTTTAGTAAATTATAAATTATCAAGTGCTTACAGTTGTTTCATTATAATGTCCTTTTGCAATGCAATACTAGTTGAGAAATATATTGACTTGCATTTCATAACAGATTAAATAAATGATAACTTTGAAAGTACTATCAGGATTCTGATGAAATTTTGAGCTTAGGTTACTACTATGAAAATGACGAAAAGGCTCTGCATTTTTTGAAAATCGGTACAGTCGTCGAAAAACAAGCAAAAGTCTTAAATTTTTGTCGCTGAAGACAGGAGCGCGACACTGTCACCGATAATAGACGTTGGCACCTCCATGCGACGAACGTTCGAGACTAAAAAGTTCATCCCATCGTGTAGGAGACACACTTCCCAGTTGTGGGGTGTCGAATGTTGTAAACATCGTTGTATACCATATGTACCATAATTAATTACCATATTTTTCATGCAAACTATTAGAAGTCATGTTTATATGTTTAAAAGTTTGAGATGCTATTGTACTGCTGTCAGCTGCTGTTTACAAATGATATGACGTCAGAGCCCATCAATATATAGACCAAACATGGCGGACAGCGTTTACGCCTGTCGAAAAAATATATTTTTAAAGTTAGGCCTGAAAAAAATATTTTATTAGTTTTTTGGTTTAATAGGACAAATATTAACTATTTAAGGGTCATATCAACAGTCGTTAATACAATTATAGGACACCTTTAAGGTCTCCTGGATTGTCATAGTATTTTCTCTCCTTCACAAAGGCTGGGGTATTTCTATATTTTCACTGATCCGTGTCAGCGTCAATGCTATCTATTGCGAAGCTATGTTTCATTTTTGAAATGTAGGAATTTTTAGGCTGAAAATACAGATGATATAAATCAAAAGCATGAACAATATGATGCAAATGGATATTTGTGACATAATCTCAAAATACAGCGCTGACACGGAACTGTAGAAAACTATGAAAATCAAGGAGGTCATCAAGGCGTGCTACAATATTGTAGGAATGACTGACGATACGCCCTAAGACGTACTTAAAACAATCGCTAACTAGGTTAATGCGTTCAACGGTTTATTGACTGTCAGGTTTTCTCCAGTAGGTTGTTTGTTTCAGTGAACTACATAAACTCTTGGAAGCCAGTGGCAGTATTAAAAGGCGACACACCCCAAACCAAAGACTCCGAACAACGAACTACGTCATCGTCATCTAACAATGGAAATGTGATCAGCCCTCTGTCACAGACAGCACGATACATTAAACTGGGTACCATCTCACAGCCGAGGGATGTTCCATGGCACTAGCAGGCAATGTAAAATTTAATAATAAAACGTTAATATAATTATCTAAAATTACACTGTGAACATTTATTGGAGCAGGCGTCTCATCACTGGTCACAGCATTATTTTGTGTTTGAGGTATTTAAATGAGGCATACAAAAAATAATCCCTATTGCAATGCATATATGCTTAACCCTTTCACTGCGACGTACGTTTTTAGCAATGTATTACCGTGTGCGGCCGCCGCCAAGCTCATTGGCTCCGTACGTCTCCCGCAGCTTGGGCTAGCAGGTCCCGCGTGTTTCGATTACACAGTGGCGTAGGTATCGTTCAAATTAATTTAAATTTCCAACTTTATTATTATTTATTAGAACTAATTGATTTATGAAGTTACATAAAAACAAAATATATTCACAAAGCAAAAACAAAAATAACAACACTAAATTTTTTTCAAAGTATGATAATGTTCAAAACATGGCACCACGCAAAGAGCTACATCACATTTCAAACATCTATAAGTTGTTTCCCTACGCTTTCGTCGCTTAGAACACACCACACAACGTCTAGGTACAAGTTTATTTTGTTCATTGCGCTGTTCTGTTAGTGATGGAAAATGCCTTTCTGTTAGACGTAATGAAAAATCTTCATTTGCTCTCCCTGCTACAAGCCGAGGATGAGCTTTTTTGTGTTCATCTAATAGTTGCTTTACCAATTGCAATTGAAAATCTATTAGGGGCAACTTCTTTCCAGTCTTTAGTTGGTACAAGGCATGCGCATTTAGTATTGATATATCCAGTAAGTGGAAGAATATTTTTTTGTAACATTTTATGGATTTGCGAATTGTTTCTGTTGAGCTATAAAGCATATCGCATCGATCGACTGCTCCCATATTTTTATTGTATTCTAAAATACACACGGGTTTCGTGGCTTCAATTCCACGTTTGTTTTGAACAGGAACAACATCTGCTGTATGAAATGTCGTCAGCATCATAACATCCCGTTTATCCTTCCATTTCAATGCTAACAACGTATCCGTCGACGCATGTTGTAATTCACCACTATTTAGTTTTTTTTTTAGTGGAGGCATGTGAGATCTATTTGCTCTAACAGTCCCACATGCATTTATTTCATGTTGATGAAGTACCCGAAAAAGGGTTGGACTTGAATACCAATTGTCCAGAAATATATTATGCCCCTTGTACATGTATGGTTCTATGAGAGTTAAAACTATATTCGCTCCTTTACCAAGATTTCCCTCAAATTCCTGAATATTGGAATTAGATCCTGTATAGATAATGAAATCTAGTGTATATCCAGTTTTACAATCACATAAAATGAAAAACTTTATGCCAAATCGGTGACGTTTCGATGGAATATACTGCTTATAACCGATTCGTCCCTTGAACAACATCAAGCTCTCATCTATACAAAGATTTTGAAAAGGATGTAGACTTTTTGAAAAAGCAGCTTTTAGATGATCAACAACTGTTCTAATTTTGAAGAGACGATCGTTTGTATTCTTCTGTTCTTCATTATTAGCAAAATGAAGATTACGCAGAAGAAGTATATATCTATCACGTGAAATAATTTGACTAAATATTGGTGTAACAATTAGGGGATCGGTGGCCCAATAGTCGTTTATTTTTCGCTTCTTTGTATGAACCATCAATATTGTAACAGCCAGAAAGACGTATAGCTCATCACGACAAGTAGGCTTCCATTTGCTTTGACGAGAAGTACTTGGTGCAGTTTGAGACGTGTCATCAGCATAACGGTTTGTTTCAATTACTATGTGTTCTAACAATGCTTCAGAAAAAAATTGCTTGAAACACATGAGTGGAGTAGAATTCGGATCAAAAGTGTTTTTCAATTCCGATGTAGCAGGGTTATAGCGATGAATAATGGGTTCAAATGGCTGGTTGCTCCAGGAAAATGCTCCATCAAGTTTCGGTATTTCCTCTGGCGGACCATCGTCTGAAATTTTGTCTCTATTTTTCACTAATAAATAACAATGTATTTTACTACCTTCCAAATCGCTCTCCGTTTCATCTACCTCGTCCTC
The DNA here is from genome assembly GCA_963669975.1 of Acanthoscelides obtectus. Lineage (NCBI taxonomy): Eukaryota > Metazoa > Arthropoda > Insecta > Coleoptera > Chrysomelidae > Acanthoscelides > Acanthoscelides obtectus. Next base: position 33,411,126 of record CAVLJG010000009.1, read on the forward strand.
ATTACTGGTAGGCACCTCATTTTCATCTATGTCTGATGTTTCTTCATCACTATTCATCAATATTTCCAGCAGTTCCTCATCAGTGTAGTACTGAGGTCCACGTCTTTCAGTCATTATCTATGAATTGAATGATTTTTTTGTATATTCTTTCTACATACCTGCGTAGATTTTAGTTCGCCAACCACAAATTCGAATCTATTTTTTTTGTCACGTTCGCCTTCCGATATATAAATCAACAACGTTCACTCATATGTTAAGATTAAATTTCCGGAAATTTCTAAACTACTCTACAAAACGTGATCGAAAAAAATTAACTCCACATGTGGGATTGGCGTGGCGCTCAAAAATCAATAACAATTTACCGAAAATAAATCAAATCAACCACACTTGCATAAATAAATGATAATATAATTACCTTTTGTTTATAGTATCCCACAACAAACACTAACTACACACTAACCAAGTGGAAAACAATAACCTAATATCACCTCATACGCCACTGACAGGTTTCTAAGAATTTAAACGTGTTCGGACGGTTCCCGCAGTTAAGGCATATTAAATCTGCCTGACATCTTACCTCATCTAACGGCCGGGGGATCCATTAACTCAGATACCTATACCTACTATCAAACGTAAACGTTCGGGCCCCGCAGCTAACCCTTTCGGAAACCTTCGCGTTTATAAACGGTTCCCGCACCTCAATTGCCACGTTCTGTTGCGGCCCAGGACGGTTGCCGCAGTGAAAGGGTTAAAGGTAATTGACAGTCATTTACATCAAGCTTAGTTGCTCATTGGCTTTTATAAGTTGAACAATTAGAAAATTGAAAAAGCAGTCCAATAAGTATGAAGGTGAATTTTCTAATAAAGTAGGTATGTATTTTCTTTACTTAAGGAATTATCAATAGTTCAGAGAATTCTATAACTTTCAAATACATTGGCTCGTCTAAAAATTGTTTTATACACGGCGAAAGATTGTTCACAACTCTGTCATAGCTGCTGTGGAAACCTATACTTTTTTACAATATACGTTGTTTCTTAGAAGTTCCTGAATCGTTTTTCATTTCAGAGTACCTTCTGGTGATGTTGAAAATGAATAAATAAATTCAATGTGTCGACGAGGAATTAATTCTGCTTATAACCGCAGCCAGTTGCACACAAATTTTAATCTTCGCTTAGTCACATCGAGGCAACGACTCCAATTTATAGAAATTAAAGGTTTTTATATTGTTTATACTTACCATATAGGTGTTTACAAGCTGATGGTATGAAACTTCAGCGGATTTAAAACGGCACCTAAACATTTGAAAAAATTCCACAATCTCAATTTTGAAATTCTTGGCTTCGTTGATTAGCCTATAGTTGTTGTACCGATACCCATATTATTTCATTTTATAAAGGATAATAAAAGTAGAAATGCTTAATAAACTGGACGTATTAAATTTGGATAACATTAAATCAAACCTGGAGACTGGTATTTTTTACAGTAGCAACCTGATACAAACTAGGGAATAAAAGCAAAATGAATTATATTTTTTTAAATAACATTAGGAATGCACTAAATTCTAAAACGGAATCATTTTTTGATATTTACGCTAACTGCGCCATTTTCGAACTGTGTAAGTTACAGTAAAAAATGGGGTCAAGTAGATTGACTCTATACTTCCTATGTATTTGTTGGATGAGTCAAATCGTTTCAAAAGGCGAACTTGAATCGTGATTACGTAGGTTCACTTAGGTATGATGAATCTTCGACTTCTACATATCTAACTTTGTAAACCAAATCTATCATATTTTTGTTTCCATGGCAGATGTAGGGAAAATATGTGTGACTTATTATGTGGAAAAGGTGGATAATATCACTGAGATCTGCAGCTTTATTATTAATAGAAGACTGACACAAAATATGCAACAATTTAAAACCATACAGCATACAGCTTCCAACCTACAATTTTCATCTCCTCCAAACAATTTTTCGAAAATCAGCCGGAATCTTTTAAACGCTGCAACACTATGTTCCAGCGATTTTATTTCCGCCGCCTCTAAATCAATTTTCAAAATCTCTACCCATATTCAAACGATGTATTAAACTCGCGATAATGTTCGAACTGCAGTTCACAAGTTTTCTGTTGCTTAAAGATATCTGCATCACACAAGTCCGTGTTTCTCATTTATGTCGGTTTGTCAGTCCGTGGCTGTTGTATATCAATGCGTCATAAGTGCTGAGTCAATCGAGTTGATGATATATTCAGAGAACCATCATAGACGCAGTAACACAAATTACACGCATATGTGTATGTACAGTGAAATCTCCTTTGGACAGACACCAACGGGGCCGACTGAAAGTGTCCGAAAAGGAACTACAGCAAAAATCGTGTTTTTAATGAAACTGGACATTTAAACGTGTATGTATATAAATGTTTTTAAGATAAACAAAGAACTTCAAACTTAAGAAAAAAAAAGGTTTGTTATACATCTGTATAATATGTATGTACATATGTATGTATGTACATGCATTATGTGTAGTATCACAAAACAATGAAACAAAAAGACACTTTAAGGATACAAAAATTCATTTGTCTACCCTTTTTCTTTAAAATGGCGTCTTGAAATCGTATTTCTAATTTAGAAAGAAGGTCCAAAGACTCTGTTTCTCCCCGATTTTCTAATGCTTGGTCAGTGTAATAGCTTTACCATAATTTGGAATAGCTTCTGTTATTACTGGAACCACATCGAAAACATAATGTTCGGAAAGTTCTTGTCTTTCAACTGAATTTTCAGTTTCTTGGCCTGAATGTGGATCTTCAAGTTACAAACTTTCATGTAAGTTCAAAAAATCATAGAGGTTTTCATTATCCGTCAATTTCAATAAGTTCTTATTTTTGGGAATATTTGAAAGAACATTAAGTGGTAAGTCATCTTCTGAGTCAGGTGTATCAACCTCATTTTACTGGTCTTCATTTTGAATATTTTCATGCTTAAATGCTGCTTTGCACTGTTTCTTTAGTAACTTGGTCAAAAGCGGTTTTTGCCAAATAAACTGCATCCAATGATGTAATTTTCTTTAGTAACTCAAAAGCTGTACTAGCAGTTTCAATGTTTACTAGTAGGAGTTTTCGTAATAAATTTCAGTAATAAGTTTTAAACTATTTATAATCCCTTGCTCAAGTGGTTGACAAGCTGATGTACAATTAGAGGACAAAAATAAGATTTTTGTGTTATTTAAGCGAATGTATTTTGGATGAGATCCCGCTTTGTCTAAAAATAAAAAAAATATCCGACGTAATTGACGGGTTCTCCTCTTCATCCCACAACGACGCCTCGGGTGTTCACCAGTGATCGGTCTTGGCTCCAACACTGTTCCCTTCACATATCAACATCCTTTCCTGCACGATCAGCCCAATCTAAAGCTTTGCTGATGACAGCACTCTACGTGCAGGGATTCAGAGCGACAAGCCGGTCTCAGCTGGTGAGATGTAAAAACAGGACTAGCTGCGACTTCCCCTCTGACGAGAGACTTGGATGTTATCACTGCTTGGGGACGCAACAATCTTGTACAGTTTAATGCTTCCAAAACAGTCAGTCACTCTTTACAAGGTCCAGATAACACCTAGCCTCTAGTATTGCTCACACGTTTGGGGTGCTGCCGCCCTGACTACATTATTTATGCTCGATGCTGTCCAGTGGAGGGCTGTCCGACTGATCGATAACTCGTCTCTAACAGGCAGTCTCGGGGCCCTTTCGCACCGGCGGGCCGTCGGCGATCTAGCTCTCTTCTACCGCTACACCCACGGGCTCTGCTCCTCAGAGCTCTCCTCCATGATGCCGCCGCGCGATGTGCCTGCCAGACAGACCTGCCTGACTTTGGCCTCCTATCCTAACCGTGTCGAACTTCATACGTCCAGAACTGGCTGATACGCCCGCTCTTTTGTCCCGAGGGTATCGTGATTGTGGAACAATTTACAAGAGGAATCTTTTCCCAGTTCTACTAACCTTAGACAGTTAAAAAATCGGATTAACAAAGCCGCGGTGCCCTAGCATTCAGGCTTCTGCCTGCGCGGCTGCTTCGGAGTAAAAAAAAAGAGATAGAAGCACCACGTTGCCTGGCAATGCAAGTGATGAGGCCAAGGACGCCGATACAGCGTGTCGCGTTGCCATCGGCGCAGTCTTTCTAACATACATATTGCACGCTCCTCGCGCTTCACTCTCGCACGTTTTATCTCGTCAGCGATATTTGGATTCTCGTGTATATGTTCTCTGTTCATGGTGAAGGTACTCAACAGGATGCATGGTTCTTTATGTTAATTTGCCCGGCTTAAGTAAATCCAAAAATCCTCTTAATGAGATCACCTACTATGAGGTTCATACTTGTTATCATAATGAAATACAGCCCTTACTTTCCTGTGTGTTTATTTACAATTATAAGTTACATGTTGAATCCTATACACTTTTACATTGTCCCCTTATATTTAGCTTCTGAGCCAAGGTAACTGAAACAAAACAAAAGATATATTTTCCAACAATTTATCAACAGAAATATGCAAAGCCGTTTGTGTGTTTATAGATTTGGATTTATATAACCGATGATATGAACCCGTGGGTTTTTAAATCTTAACAGCCTTCGGTTGCTTGTTAGTTATTTCTTTTTCATTTGATTCGTTGGTCGTTTTCCTAGGTATCAGAAGGAGCTTGAGTTCACTTAAAGACGATTGAATATAGCGCACGAACCAAAACTCCGTGTAACTTAGATTTGTTAAGACAACAGAAGTCCAAAATTGATCTTTTGGAATATCCACCTTGTCTCGAAAATATCAAAGAACGGTACCTATACAGAATTTTGACGTACTATACATATATTTCTGAACAACAGAAAATACTCTTACGTTGTGCAGTTTGTCCGGTACATTATTGGATATGTATTCAGCGATCGATCTGGCAATAGGGTCGTAGATGGGAGCCTTCCTCTGTTTCTGTGGAGCTGAAAAGAAATGATTATAGTTGGAATATGTCACCGAATCGACAGGCATGCGAGGTGATCCGTTTATCCTAATATAATGACGGTGATCCAAATTTATTTCCATTCCAAGTATTAGTCTAATCATATATAAAGTCTGGTTTTAAGTTGTTCAAGTGGTATTTTAAACATGGGCGCCTAAAATGGGTACACCAATTTTTGTGGGAAAACTTTTTATCCGACAACAAAAAATGAGAAAACGTGTTTTTCGGGATTCAATCGAAAGTGTTGGGGGGAACGAAAAAACTCTCCAAATAAGATTTTTAGGTATTTATGAGACCACACGTAAAAAGATCTGTTTAATAGTAAAGAAGTTATGGCCGAAAAACGAGACAAAATGCAGGTTTTGGCACTTGCTGCTAAAGCGACGATAATTTCACGCAGCTACTTGAAATTCTTAATATCCATAGGCTTCATACTTCTAAGTAACCACTATTTTATAGCAAAATACACGAGTTTACCTTGCCGACATAAATCACAAACCATCCGAAAGATAATTGTTGCTTTAATGCAAAAAACGAAGGGTTACGTTTTTTTTTCTTCTAAACAAATTCAAATATTTCGTATTTGCTTATAATTGAACAGATTCGCTACGATATTAAAAAACATACGATATTATACACGTCTTAAAACAAAGCGGACGTGTCCATCACCTTTTGTTGCAAAGAAAACTATTTTTTTTTTTTCATACTCTTGGGTATATATTTATATTTAGAACTGAAATGCGCTGAACTGTTTATAAAGTTATTACGCAAAGAGAAGACACAATTATGTTTCAAACTGTCTTAGACTAGTTAGTATCTAGCATGTGCTGAGTGGGTGCATTATTGAAGATTGCATGACTTTGTCAAATAACTAAGTCACGTAATCCAGTTTCTTTACGAAGAAATATAATTCCCTGGACCTTTTTTCTAAAAGTTTAAGTATAGTATACGTCTGTTTTCGAAATCTCGTACGATTAAAACGACTGCGAGTTCAAAATATTCGAAAATAAACTCGAGAAAACGAAAAAACAATAGACAAATATCAACCGACTGTAGCGAGCTGACCATCTTCAAAATTAGGCAAAATGCTCGGTATTAGTCCCTAATACATTATTTAAAGTTTCATTCATTATATCTTGTAGAGTTTTCAAGGGTATTCTAATTGTTTATAACATATTTGATATGCCTTCAACGTTCGCTTGAAATTTCTCAGTATCAAGTGTAGCGGTAATAAAATCCAGTAAACCAAGAGGCGTCGTAGCGTCTATTTGAAATCACTTAGACCTAAAACTAATAGAACATCTGAACAAATAAACAATGTGCGTATAAATGCGCGAAGTTAACAAAGCAACAATTGAAAGATTACCATTGGGTAACATCACCTTTATTTTTTATTACGGCTGAAATTCTTAGGGGCATAGTGTTAACCAAGTTTTGGCAAAAATGTGGTTTAAAACAATCCCATATTTCTTGAAGCTTTTGTCTCAGTTCGGTGATTGTACGAGCAGGATGTTGTCGTAGAACCTTTTTCATCTCGTGGCACAAAGTTTCAATAGGCGACAGATCTGGACTGCTAGAAACCCATTTCAAAAGTGGTACATTATTTTCTTCCATCCATTTTATAGCCTGTTTTGAGGTATGGCACGCTGCACCATCTTGCTGAAGCACAAAATCTTGGCCGGATGTCAAACATTCTTCCATCACTGGTAAAAGCGATTCTTCTAAAATTGCCAAATATTTGTTTGTATCCACATTTTCATCAATAAAATGAAGTTTTCCTACTCCTTTTGATGACATACTGCCCCAGGCCATAATGGATGCTGGAAATTTCACTTTTCTCTTCAGACAGTCAACATGGAATGCTTCATTTTTTTGCGAATAACTCTACTGCGACTGTCATCAACACAAACTTCGAATCGGGCCTCATCACTCCATTGTATTGCACACCATTGTTAAGGTGTCCATTGTCTATGTTCTTTAGCCCATCTAAGCCGATTTTTCTTTTGCAGTGGAGTTAATAGTGGCTTTTCTTTGGCCTATAAACAAGTTGTGCAACTTTAGGGTTTTTACTTAAATTTTTTTATAAGAAAACTTACCTTGCAAGTGCTAAATTTCAGTTTGTGGGCCTCTCTATGAGTTATGGACCTCGAAATTCTCCTTCCAACAGCGTCACTCCACAGAGCACTTAATTGTAAATAATTGGCACGCCTGTTTTTCACGATTATTCTTCTTAATGCTCTTCGGTCGGCATATTTGATATTACTTTTTTTCACATATCGTGGCTTAATATTAACTGAACCAGCTACGTTATATCTTCTAACAATATTTCTCACACTGTACCGCGATAAGTCTAACAAAGTTGCAATTTCTGAGTTTGATTTCCCAGAATTAAAAAATGTATTTATCAGTAACCGAATTTTTTCACTAATAACCTTTCCTCTACCCATTTTGAAAACCTTAACTACCCAAAACTATTTTAAACGTATTCTGACAGCTGTGATTAATAAAAAAAATTGTCATGGCTTTTACTTTTCACGGCCACCTATGCGCTATAGACTTATTTTGCATTGAAATCAAAATAGGTTGATATGCTGTAATTGCAACATGTGTTATTTTTATGCTGCACATTTGATTAGGGAGTGACAAAGTTGGTGTTTTCTACTATATATTATCAAAATATTCATTGTTAATATTTTAAACCTATAACATCCTGGTACATTTTTATTATTTGTGTTTGATAAGAAAAAACTAAGATTTCAATAGCTGGGCCAACTGAAGTGGGAAGGGGCACGAGCCGAATATACAGCGTGACAACCGGAAATCGAACGTTGTTAGAACGAATAGTACGAAGCTTGAGGAGATTATATTGTGGTCTTATTGGCCAGACAAGCATGTGGGCATTTACAATTTTTAGAGAACAAGTTGCAACTTTCCATACGAGCGAATGACGTGAGCACCCATGCAGTAAATATAAATTTTCGCTGATTGGAACGCCATGTCTGTATCAAGCTGAGGACTCTTCACCTTATCCATGCTAACAAAGATCCTTTCTTCCCTAGTGGTTAAGCAAAACGATATAATATTTATGTACCCCTGAATATGGTCTTATGTAATTTATATCTCATAAAACTACGAACTGTAACCAATTTTGACCTAAAAATAAACATCGTTGAAGAAATGTCAATATGTTAATATGTACCTGTAAGTATACGATTCATATCACCATATGCCAAGTGTGATTTTTCCCAATTTTCAACTTCAATTTTCTTCATCCGTGACGTGCATGTTGTTGTTTTTGGCTTAATTTGGTTTCTAAAATAAAGTAGAAAGATAATAGTTTATCAGAATGATGGTTAGCTGTCGATATACTGGTGTCGCTGCCAATAAATATGGTAAGAATGAGAGCAGTGACATTGACCCTCGGCACAAATCAGGTGCGTCAATGAAACCTGAGATTTCAACGAAGCTCCACGGGGTACTCAGGCCGTTATTTAGGCCAAGCTTTCGTTGGCATCTTAAGTATGAGTAATATTAGGTGAGTGGTCTTTCTATTGAGAGCAGATAGAAATCAGTAAAAAACAATAAATAAGTGAATACAGTAGATACGAGAGAAGTAAAGCATATCTTGATTCTCGTTATATCATGTAGCAGCCCCCGAAACTGTAGGATGGTGGCTATTTGATGTTCAAATCCTGTGGTATATAGCCAGACAGCAAATAGGGCGGTTTTCACACACGATAAAGACATATTTATTTTCTTCGTCTAAAGATGGTCCACCCTCGGTGCATCGAATTTCAAAAACTAGCATACTGCTCCCAATTTATGAATTTCGGTATAACTATAGGTGATAATAAAACTACAAACGACTGATCATCTGATAATGAACTGAGAGTCATACATACTCTTACGGAGACTGAAAAAAATTAGCATTCACGCAAGTGATGTAAACAAAAAAATGATATCTGAAATTCAAAAATTTTCCTCATCACAGTCATATATGTTATAAGTGGGAAGTAAAACAGAAATAGTTAAAAGCTTACCCTTGGAGTTTAATTGCTGAATTCATCATAGAATAGAAGTGATCCTTCGGAACAGTGATCTTCTTGTGATCAGATTTGCATCGGGCGCTATCACTGGCATTACGAAGTTGCTGACTAGGAGGTGTCGAACAGACTTTTTGGCTGATGGCAGTAGGGCGGCTTTTTTGGTTACTGGTAACCGGGCGAGATTGATGCGTAATGTTCTGTGATTCCCTGAAACCAAGTTTAATACTTCTTACACCTGACGTCATATAAAGTCTACTGTAGTAAACCAATAATATGAGTTCGTTTCCAAAGTTAAGAATGAAATGCTTGATACCTTCACATGGTTGAACAGCTTTCAGAGGTTGTCAGTTATATGCAAAACTATTCTGAAATATATTTTCATACTTTTTACAATATGTCAAAGACAAGAATCATTATTAAAAATCAATCTTTCCACATACAAATGTGAATGTCTGTTCAGTCGGTTAGTATCACGTATGAACCATAATACGGAGAGACGTAAAAATTTGCATACATGATTATATCCTAGGAGGATTACACGCATGATTTGGTCCGCGAACTCATCGTCGATTTTGCAGTAAACTGTACAAAAAGCTCCTGCAAGACACACCCGCCTGACTTTGGCTTCCCATCCCAACCGTGTCGAACTTCGTACATCCAGAACTGGTCAATAGGACCGCTCCTTTGTCCCGACGGTGTCGAGATTTTGGAACAATCTACAAGAGGAAGCTTTTCCTAGTTCTACTATCCTTAGACTTCTGCCTGCGCGGCTGCTTTGGTATAAAAAAGACCTGCATTCGGACTGTCAAACTTGTGTTAGCTTTTGTTTGATACGAGTCATTTTTTTCATAAGCAATATTTTTATAGTTTTCAACCAAGTATTATATTTCACTGGTGTTGTGAAAAACCAGTAAAACTCAAAAAGCATGATGTTAAAACCTTTTACATAAGGTAGGACCATTCAATACAAGGTAGGAAATAATTCATTAGCAGATATCAATTTCCGCCTTCTTTGCAAAAATTTTGTACGTGATAGATTAGACGAATATGTAAAAAAGATACTATGATAGGCTTCAGATAATCAAAAATGACGTTAAGTAGTTAAGCACTTCCTACGCAACGCTGTCATCGGGTTCATAGACATCGTTTCCCTGCCCTACTGGTAGTTATAGTCCATCTGGCAACGTTCCCCTTCCCATATCTTGAGTTTTGAAGGCAAATGATCTGTGAAATATATGGGTAATATGTGCGTAGAATTACCTGGGCTAGTGTATAAATATACTAACATCTAAAAGTTGAGATATATCTTCCCCCACCCTTTACAACCACCAACCCTTAATTTTTTACCCCTACAAAAATTATTCTACAAATGGTCAGGAGCTTCTGAAACGTCAAAAAAAAAACGAAGTTGATGCTATTTTTATTTTTTCGTGTTTTTACCCCTAGCTCCGCCGGCATTGAATCGATTTTGAACAACTACAAAGTTTTTTCGTTATTGACATAGTAGTAACCTCGTGTGAAAATTTTATCAAAATCCGAACTGTACTGTCATATAACACCCAAAAATTTTTTTTTCGTGATTGCAATACTTCGCTCAGTGGCGTAGGAAGCAAAAAAGCAATTTGTCGTTGATCTCAAATATGACTTAAGAATGACATTAGAGGTCATTTGGAGCTCAAGTTGATTGTTGACAACAGACTCGTTTCGAGCTCGAAAGTCCATATCAGAATGCATTTTCATACATGAGGTCACGCGGTCTTAAGTAGTTAGATCAGTATGACCTACTGTAACATCTAAAATGTACACAGGTCAACATTTTCTCAAAACCTTCTTGCAAAAAAATGCGTGGTTGCTAATTTTTCGAGGTGTATTTAACTTGACCTCATGTACGAAAATGTAGTCTGAATTATAATCTCGACCTCTACACGAATCTGCTGACAAAAATTGTGGTTGTCGCTTAAATTTACAAACTTGACGTGCAGATGACCTCATTTTTCGGTATCCTGGAACTTGTCTTGGAACCTTTACTTAAAAAAAGCGTGGTTGCCAAGTCTTGGTGTGGGATGTTCGGGTATTTAGTAGACACTGTATATCTAACCTTATTATATCATGCTATTGAAAAATGCATGCTTGCAATTCGCAGAGCAGTAAACTAAGTACTTTGAAATAACCTTACAGCAAATGCTATAGGTTTAATATTTATTCGATAGAAATAACAACAATATTATCAGAATATTGCTTAGTTTTCATACGCTTACGAACCACCGTGGAAGTCATAATTTTACTACACAAATATGACTGATCCTAGCAAGCAATTTCAAAATCTGACCATGAGTTTAATTTATAATTTTATTTTCAAGAAAATTCCAACATGCACCTACCTGGGTTTTTGAACGGAAGTTGATTTGACTCTAGAATGTAATGTTATGATTCTAGGTTCCTGAGGATCCCCAACACCTTTTTTTGGTGGTGTATATTTTGTTGATGGAACTTCTATTTGCGTTGTCTCCCTTTCCGATGTTTTAGCAACAACTTTCGTAGGAGAATAAGGTCGATGCGTCTTTGGGGTTATAGTTGCTGAGTATGCTTTCCTTCTTAGCGTTGGGTCCTTGATATTTCTGTTCATATGTAAATAAAATGCCATGTTTTTGCGAAATCATATTAGACATACTTTGTATAAAGCCGCGTACAGACCGAAAATCCAACGCCGAGCAAACGAATGCAAGCACATGTGACGTGGCGCTTGTTTTGTTGGGAGGTATTGGAATGTGCTCGTCTACACCTACATTTAGTTTCGAGTTGGACCGCGTTGGGTTAAGTTCGGTGCTAATGTCGAGCGACTAAATCCCAGAAGCGCAACAAATCCTGTCCAGACCAAATCAAACCTCCATTTGCTGTACCTATCAAGGAGCGAACGCAATCGAACGGCAACGCCGACATTGCAAACCGTTGCTTTATGTTGGCTCGCGCCCTACACACCGATTCGAACACCTCCAAATCTGTAACCACATGTGCCTTGGCTTGCGTTGGAATCTCGGTCTGTACGCGGCTTACCATATCATTTGTGTTTGACAGTTTTGTCTGTTATTTGAGGTAGCTGAAAATGGGTTTGTTCAGATATGTTCTGATTTGAAAAGCCAGAAAAATATAGTGAATACCCTGCACTCAGAAGAAAAATATGAAAAAAAAGTCGTGTACTGTCCAAATTATAGGCCTTAAAAAATCGCAATTATCCGAAAACTCTACATCCTGCGATGATCTTTTAGATCCCATTACTACAAATTTCAATTAAATTTTTTCTTAGACGGAGTGACGGACAGTGTCATTTTACGTAGTGACTGCAAGACAGATAGTAACGCCAGCATTCGTGAATGTATCTATTAAAAGCTCAATCTGTTTTCCTTAAAAATGATTGGGTTATCAGACAGGCGAATCTTCCGTTATTAAAAAATTCAGCTGCTTCCGTAGCTCAGCTAAATTTTCAATTGGGTTTGAATGAAGTTTTACTTTCACCGCTCCCCAGCCAAAAAATCGACCGCATTTAAGTAGGGTGAACGGGCTGGCCACGAAATTGTGACAGACCGTTCTATCCATCTTCCGCAGCGATATATTGTCTACGTCTAACGATAAAGCCTAGCTGCAGCATTATCATTGCATCTACGTTCTCGATAAATATGCTGCTTGTTGGCGTATTCTTGTAGGATGTACACAATCATGGTGGAACTACACCGCCATGAATTAATAAAAGTGACGTTACTATCTGTCTTGCTGTCACGTCTAAAAAAATATAAATTTGTAGTAATGGGAACTAAAAGATCATTACAAGGTGTAGATTTTTCCGATTTTACATTTTCTTATAATATATAATATAATTTGAAAAGTACACGACTAAGATTTTTTCATTCTTTTCGGACAACTATTATGATTTGGCCTATCCCCCGTTTCCGGCTTGACGTCGAATTCTGGAACAACCTGTATAAAAAAGCAAAAACGTGTACAAATGGGGTATAGCCGAATCAGCAACGAAAAACCTTTGAATTCAATTTTTTAGTGAACGTTTATACTATTAGGGGATTAGGGGAAGGAGAAAATTACACATTTTAGTGGCTTTTCAGGGCTTGTCAACGGTTGCATACAATACAAAACGTATCACATCATGATTTCACGTCAGTTTCGGCTACCATAGAAGAATAAAGACCAATGTGAACGGAAGGACTCCAGCATACCTGTAATCTATGAGTGGAGTAATTTTTGGCTCGTGATAAACTTGCCTATAATCGTAAATACTCTGAGTATTGACCATTTCTTTGGATTGTAGTGGTGCTTCAGTCATTTTGAGCCTTCGGCTAATCGGTGTCTTCCTAGTCGTGGCTATTGGACAGGTATCAGGTCGTACTGTCTCTGGTATGGTCACCTGTTCACTAGGTACTGAAAGACGCGGTGTGCAGTACTCCATCCTGTAATCCAATAGATCAGTGTAATTAATAGAATGGGGTATCTCAACGGAATATCTATATTTTGGCATTCGTGCTATCGTAGCTCTATCATCTCCATACTTGTGAGATACGATATTTTGGTCTGCTTTTATCCGTTGTTCTACCTGAACCGAGCTGATGCTTGGCAAGAAACATGAAACGGCACCGTACATGGTTGCTTGAACGGACGAAACAAGTATTTGTGAATTTGTGATATTTTGCCTCCAAATAGTATATAGGATGTCCTCAAAGTTGGGAGTTTCCTTTACAAAGCGTAAAGTTCAGGCAATAATAATCAGTTTTTTTGTAACATGTTTACCAAAGCTTTAAGATAACAGAGATATCAGGGTCCAAAAAGCAATAAACGAGCCAGTATGGCTCTGCCACTCTCCCCTCCCACTCTCCCCTCCCACAATCCTCTCCTACGTCAAAACATATGATGTTGTACTAAGACAATGTGAGTCAATATCCAAATTAAGCGTTGCGTGGTGTCTGGGTTAACCTAGTTTATAACCAAACCGCATTTGAAAATCCAACCGGCACATTCCTGGATCAATAACGTAGTAGTTATCGATTTGATATGAGCATCATAAAGGTCCTATTGATACTCCGCGAGTGTACCCAAAACGTTGCCGTCATTCTCAATGTTCCTTTCCATCAGTGCTGTTGTATATGTTTGTTTATACCGTGCAAAAGCCGTCCGGCTGAACACAGTTAAAGACCTAGTGAGTCCAGAATGTTGTAAATTCAGGAATATGTCTTCAAGCAGTGTTCATGCAAGCAAAACATGTGACAGGGCAGTACTTGAAAGTCCTTATCAAATGAACAGTGAGTATTCTTCTTCAATTTTTTGTTTACGGTTTCGGTGTTGTTTTTCTGCAAATTAGCTTTGGTATTTCAAACGTAATTGACTCTCAAAGGGAAAGTCCCAATTGTTAGGATACCCTGTATTTTGAATGATAAAAAATTTCTCCTACAACAGAGATGTGGCAAGATTTCACCTTCATAGTTTTTTTACATCGTGTTCGTAGAATTTTACCCCACGTGATGATAATTCTGTTATGGAGGTTGAGCTTCCATCATATTTCAGGTAAATAATCTTTAACTTTATCAGTTTTCTGTTGGTATACAGAATAATCATCAATTTATTATTAGCTGATTCCTTCGGCGGAAAATATAGAGGGTATAATTGAGGTCTCGTTCAATTTACGAATCTTTTCTGCATTAATTCCATCAAAAGAAAATGAAGGTAAAGAGCGTCATTATTGGAAAATAGATGTAAATAATCTATTGCTATTCAAACTCTACTGACGGTCGTTTTTCAAAACTTAGCATTGTTTTCTTGTAGGTAGATGAACTCTACTAAAAAATACCTCTTGAAGTTCCCAAATTTGGCCTGAAAAACAAGGTTGAAATCGCTTTGAAATAAAATAGTCTCAAAATACCCTTCAAGGTCTTGAAGAGCGAGGTTTTAAATTGAATTTAGATGCTTGACGACCTCAAAAATTATAATTTTTAAACGAACATTTAAGCATTGAGTATACCCGTACGGTAACCGTGATGAAATTTGTTTAAACATTTTCTCTTAAATAAATCATATACAAATTTTTTCCAGGTTTTTTGTGTCATTCCGAACACAGAAGATTTCTATTAACTTTTCTCTAAAGCTGACCATTTTCAAGTAATAGACGGTTTAATGTCTGAAAAGCCCTGAAAATGGGTATATTCAATGCTTGAAAACTCGGTTAAAAATTATAATTTTTCAAGTCGCCAAGTAATATTGAAAATAATAATGTTAATTGATTAAAATACAAAATGTAATATTAATAATACTTGAAAATATACAAAAAAATGGAATACCCAAAAAGGTATGAACTTATTGGGCTTAAGATATTATTAAATCAAACTTGGAATGTTTTAAAATACAAAAGACTTTATGTTTTGTTCAAATGTATAATTTTCATATTTTTAGTGATAATAATAATTTAGTCACAGGACGTACTGATTTTGGATGTCTATGAGTTTATGTATAAATAGTCATAGCGATTTTAATTCAATTTTGGTACGTTTTTTGATGTGTTTTAAATTTGGTGGAATAATATTATAAAACTTTGGGTCTAGAAAATAAAATGATCGCTGACTTAAAGTTTTATTTACTCTGAGTATAGTTGCTGATGTGGTTTTGAATTGTGTTTGATGATTGTGATACTGTAATAAATTTGTAAGTTTAAATAAATATATGATTGTATTGTAGAAATAAAGTTGCCTGTGGTCCAAAATTTGTGATTCACTATAAAGATTTTCCGTTGGATATAATTTATGTTTGTTAAACATAATCTATAGAGCAATTTCCATCTTTTCAAAATAATGATTCATGACTTCACCCCATGCCAAGATTCCATTAGAAATAAGGGGGACAAATCATGTATAGATATTTTACATGTGGAAAACTGCTGAAATATTTAATAATAATAATGCCAGGTCTTTATTTACACAGTACAGTGTTGCACAGGTAAAAAGGCGAAGTGTCAACATAGCTGTTTTTATACTTAATTTTTGGAAAAAGGTATCTTGATTCAAGTTTTCAACATGTACTCGTATATTCCATTTTAAATTATTATCCATAATTATTCCTAAGTACTTGATATTGCTTGCTAATTGTATAATTTGTAGCCATCTGGTGTTTGAATTTGGAATTTATGAAAGGGTGAAGAAGATCTCTTATCGGACGAAACCGTTATGAAGAATGTTTTTGTTTATTATCATTAATTGTCAAAATTGGTTCCGTGAAGAAATTCATTATTTTTTGGAAATCCAATTCGATTTTGTTCTTGAAAGAATCCCAATTATTATCTGAATACATAATCGCCGTGTGATCTGCATAACCAATAATTTTTCCATCACGATTTAATTTGAAGAGATCATTAACATATATATTATATATACTGGCCCTAACACAGGTCCTTGTGGAACTCCATACCTAATTGCAACGTATTGACTTAGTGAGTTATTGATAGTAACACATTGCATTCTATTTTTGAATAACTGTCCATAAGATTATAAGTTCTTCCTCGAAATCCCAAATTTTCTAAGGTAGTTAGGAGTTTTCCATGAGTGATGCTATGAAAAGTTTTGGCTAAATCTATAAAAATGCAGGCTGATGGTGTATTGTTATCTAAATTAAATTTTGAACCTTGCTTTCAAGACAGCGATGAGTATTTTGAGATTAATTAAGTCTGCACATGCAATTTGATTTATTTTCTTCTAGCTGTGGAAAGAAAAAGATGAATTATAAAAATATACCTTTTATATGCATATGAATGCGTATACGGCCTCTCTGATCCCCGTCTGGACCCTGGTCTTTCCGTGTATATCTTTAGAGTTTCCTTCTCTTTAGCCTTTTTGTTGGCCTCCAGTTCCATCAACGACAAAGCAGGTACCTTCTTCACAACACCGTCCCCACGCAACTGGTTCAGCTGAAATCTGTGCAGCAGTATATTGTAGATACCCCCAATTTTTCCGAGAGGTTCTTCTTGTACTGCCTTCAGTGCTATGTCTATATCTGTTTGGGCTATATTGGCAATCTGCGAGATCATCTAACAAAATATGCAGAAACTATTAGATGGAAAGTGAAAATGTGACTGGGAACCACTTCAAGTATTCCGCAAGCGCTAAAGAGGGGTCTTTGCCTAGCTTATTTTGAATACATTTGGGTTGGGGGAGGGGGTGTAGATGGTGCTTACGTACTTACGCAAATATGGATATGCTTACTCGCTTATAACCTTAGCTATAAATGCTCCTGGTAGAAATGCACATGACCAAGTAGAGAGGAATGGCTCCTCTTGGTCGAAAAAAGGCTGGTTTGATACTCTTACTACCATTTTGGATCTCATTTGGTTACAGTTAATGAACATATCGAAAGATCTAATTTCTAGTTTCGCAGAAATGTATTGATGGTCATCATGTTACTGCAAAGGGGCAAGCCAAATCTGTTTACGTGATACTTGAACGGTCCCCTGGCTAATATATTTCTAATAACGAATAACCATGTGCGAAAGGTGTTATCTAGTCAGGTTCAAAATATTTCATTTTCAACTCGATGTCATTGATTTTTTCGGCAGACGGTAGGTACACGCATTGGGTTTAATATGTAGATATGAGTTCATGATTGTAGCAACGGTTTGACTTGTTTTAGAGGATAAAT
Source organism: Acanthoscelides obtectus (assembly GCA_963669975.1). Taxonomy (NCBI): domain Eukaryota; kingdom Metazoa; phylum Arthropoda; class Insecta; order Coleoptera; family Chrysomelidae; genus Acanthoscelides; species Acanthoscelides obtectus. Next base: position 33,428,846 of record CAVLJG010000009.1, read on the forward strand.
CAAAATGATGTTTCATTACCCCAACTTTGAGTCACTTTGAGGTGTGACTCCAGTTGACAGTCAGACCGCAATGCCATCCATTATCAAAAACCACATTTTCTCTATAATCTATATTTTATTCACGTCAATATGTACAGTGGTTGAAGTTTCAGAGACAAATGAACATTTCATCAACAATTTTCGTACTCCCTTTCATTATTTTTTAATTGTTATACGAATTCAAGTTTTCCACCAAATTGTACAGAAATCCATTGTTTATCTATTGTTCATATTTCATTATATTTGATACAGTTTATCTACAGTGGCGAAGAAAATGGAAACTTTAGACTTTGATTTAAGAACACGCTGTATAATAATTTTACTCTCAGTCCTTTTGAAATACAGTGTTAGGCAAAACCATATCTCCCATATTCTCTAATTGTATAGGGCCTGTCAGAAAGAACGCATGTTTTTTAAATTAGTAGTACAGTCAATATAAGTATGGGAAAAATATTTTATTACATCAAAATACTCTGAAATACATACCATTTTTTGAGTAAAACAAAATTTACGTTCTAAAAACTGTGTCGGCCATATGGCGCCCTTGAACCGAAATGCAGGAACCAAGCCTCTCCCGAAATGAGCCCATTGCGTCTGCCAGCATCCGTGCAGGAATTTGGGTTACTTCTCTTCTTATTTTCTGCTTCAAATCGAGGCTTGCTTTGGTAAACTTTTGATATCAGGTAGCTCAATAAAAAAAATCACACGTTAGCAGGTCCGGGGAGTGAGGGGGCCATGGAATAAGCCATGACGTGAAATGAGACGTCCTGGGAATTTTTGCAGAAGAAGTTCCATCGAAGTACGAACTGTGTGAGATGTTGCCCCGTCTTGTTGGAACCACACTGTTCTGAGGCGTCGAAGTTCTGGAAAAAAAATTGTTCAGCATGTGGATGTAACGCTCTGAATGCACAGTAGTTGTTTCTCCATCATCCTCAAAAAATAAGGGCCAATAATCATCGTTGGGCCTACTGCACACCAAACTGAAACTTTCGGGGTGCTCATGCAACTATTGGGGGTTCACTGGAGACCAGTATCGACAATTTTGTTTATTGAGGTATCCATGTAAATGAAAGTGTGCTTCATCACTCATAAACAACGTCATGTCATTGTTATCCAACTGTTCAATCATGAGCTGTGCAAAATTAACACGTTGTGCATAATCCCCTGGCAACAGTTGTTGACAAACTTGGATTTTGTAAGGATGGAACACAATCCTTCTTCAAGATGCGACGCACAGAGGACGCGTGGATCCCTAGGGCACTGGCACACAAACGGACGGAACGATTCGGGCTTTACAGCGTGTCAACTCTCACTCTGTCTACGTTTTTGGGGGTTCTAACAGTCCGGTTTCGCCCTGGCGGTTTTTTCTTCATCACATTACCTGTTGTGTTGAATGCTTCCACCCATCTCAAAATGGTGTTACGGCCTGGTACTGTCCCACGACGTGGAACACGAAAGTGAACGCGAAACTCACGTTGCGTTCGAACGGCAGATTCGCCATTGTAAAAGTATCGACGTACAGTGAACACACGATGCTTAACGTTCCAAACCATTTTACCAACTGAAGCGTCACTTCTCCCACTATCCAACACGTCCTTCCCCACCGACACGGGACCGGTCCACTCGATGTAGTACCCATTCGAAAAACATGCGTTTTTATGTCCAATAGGAAGTTACTATGATGTCATTAACAGTCTTCGTCTCTCCAACTCATCACAGCTCAGTTTGCCATTCTAGATGCCCGCATGAAAAGTGCTGTCCCCCGTGAGGTTGTAGATCGGCAGCTTTACCGAAGAGGAAGAGTATTGGAGTCGAATCTCGGGGAACACTATGGGATGCAAAGCACCTCAGGGAGATCATATGACCGCGGTATATCATAATGTCCTCTTTATTATGTGGGAGCAATATTCGACCCAAGAACGACTAGAAGGCTCCTTTTCGAAAATTATAATACCGATTAAAATTTGTGAATTGTTGTGTTACATCCACATCCATTCTCCTCCAAAAGATCAATCCTCGCTCGAATTTTCACACAGAAAGGCAATAGATTCATGTACAAACTGATGAAGTACTTTTTGAATACGTACGATATTTAAAAAAGTTATGAGAAGAAATCGGTGGAAAAACGATAATTTGCCTCGAAAACTCCAACCACTGTATATATTGACGTGAATAAAAAACAGATTATAGAGAAAATATGGTTCCTAATAATAGGGAAGATTGCGGTCTGATTGGCAACTGGAGTTACACAACAGAGTGACTTAAAATTGGGGCAACCAAACACATTTCGCTTTACTCGGTACAACCAGTCAAACCGTGGCAATCAAGAAATCAGATATGCGAAATTGAGCCAATAAGTGTTTCTACCGCCTGCTGAAAAAATCAATAAAATCTAGTTGAATATAAAAAAGTAGGCGCCCCTCAAGTTTTTCTCGACCCAGACAGCATTGACTAAGCAAAAATGATTTGTATCGCTATGGGTTAGAGTGAGGGTGTAAAAATAATTGCAAGTAACCTCAAAATCGCTATATTTAACTGGACTTATGTTTTCATTCGGCTACAGACTGCTATGTAGGTGCAAATTTTATTTTTTGCACTGATGAAGCTTACCTTATTTTGCCAAAAAGGGTCCACAGGTTTCATCGGATATGTTCGAATTACTTTTCTCGCTTTATCTGTTATCCACGGGTGTATTAGCAGTTCCTTCGCACCAATCCTTTTTGATGAATCTGATACCAGAAGTCTACAATAAAAGTCACACAGTATAAATTAACAACTTTATGGATCCACGACTTCAAGCGGCTGACACTTTTTTCTAAGAACGCTTACGCTTAAGTAAAGTTTCATACAAGAAAAAAGAAAACATCCTAAATAAGCCCTGTGGGTACTCTGACGTATCCTAAAAATACGTAAAACACTTACACAGATACACAGACATGTTAAGCTTTCTAGTTGTGGATCATTCTTTACTTCTAGCGAGGAAGTATTGTAATCGCGAACGTTTTTTGGATGTTATATGACATATACATCACGAAAAAGCATGTCACTCATTTGCGTCGGTCTGCCGGTTTGTCTGTCGGTCTGTTTGTCGTCTATGACTTGGAAAGTAATGCTTGGATTTGGATAAAATGTTCACACAAGGTTATTGCTATACCGAGGTCGAAAAATCTTTGTAGTTTTTGAAAATCGGTTCAGTGGCGGAGGAGAATAAGGCCAAAAAACAAAAAAAAGTAAAAATCGCTCAACGTCAGTTTCTGATCATTTCCAGAAAAACTTTTCTCGTTGTTAAAAATTGGGGGTGAGGGGTGGGGGAAGGTATATATCAATCTTTGTCGTTGGTATATTTATATGCCTCCAGCACCAGTGACCTATTAGACCTGCTTCACTCGTCATATATTCCCCGTACATTTACCCTTAGAACTTGAAATATCTGGCGGTCGTGCGTCGCAGTCGGCAGTCGTTTCCGCGCTACTGTGGGCTGTAAAAGTCAATATGGTCATCCACCCGGGATTAATCATAGCAACGATCATAACTAGCCTGCAGGAATTTCTCGTAGGGCAAGGAGGAACGTCATTTAATTCTTTGTTAAACATGTTTCATCTCAGTAGGTGCCGAACATAATCCTTTACGGACTGATGACATCGTTGCGTGGAAAGTACCGAGTCAACTTACTTGACGCTTTTTTTTGAATATATGTATGTATATTTTATACCGTTGCAATTAAGATACGTTTCCATTACGACAAATTTGTCACGCAATATATACGTAATTTCATTCTAACTTTGCTCAGCAAGATGTCACGGCACATATGGCTGCAGTTTGTTAAAGTGGAAACGTACCTTAGACTGCATTGTTTTGCTTTTTTATCGCAGCGTTATTCTACACTGGAAAATTTCCCGGGCTGATTCTAGCTCACATTTTCTCGATTTTTCTCAATCCATTTTTATTTCTTATTGGATAGTATAACGTTTTTAACAAAGCCCTACCTTGACATAAGCGCCCTGAAGTCCGATGAGAACATGGCTAGCGCCTTTCGATGTGAAGAAGCGAGGCCTTTGTTGATCTGAGCCACCAGATGTTTGCGACGTTCTTGAGACGACAAGTGATCGTTTTTGTTAGAGCTCACGAACGGCAGCTGCCCTAACACCATGCCGTACAGAATGATGCCTCTGAAATTATAATAAAAATATTCAACCTGTAGCGAGAATCCTTTTAGCACAGGATCTTATACAGGGTGGCTGGTATGTAACTGACTGGTTTGTATCTTGAATATTTGTGAAATGAAATAAAATACATCAATTTTTTTCATCTTAATCTTTTATTGAAACTTAGAAGTGATGTATGGAAACTTAGAAATGATATATTGAAAATAATATCAGACAAATGCGCGCCTGTAGAAGCCGCGCAAATCTGAGCCCTCTTGATTACATTTTCCAACACTTTTTGGTATGTTTCGGAAGGAATATTTTCAATCGCTTTCGTAATACTGTTCTTCAGCTGGTCTATAGTATTTGGTTTGTTGGCATAAACCCTATTTTTCAAAAATCCTTATAAAAACATTCAGCAGCCATTAAATCCGGTGACGTTGGTGGGCAGTTGACACCACCACATCGAGAAATCAAACGTGCCGGAAATATTGTTCGCAAAAGATCCATTGTTTTCCTAGCTGTGTGACAAGTTGCTCTGACCTGCTGGAACCACATGTTTTGCAGGTTAAATTGTCGGGTTTGAGGAGCCAGAAAGTTCTGCACCATGTCACGGCGGTAGCGCTGGTCAGTAACAGTAAGAGAATCACATGCAGCGTCCTCAAAGAACTAAGATCAAATCACACCTCGATACCAAACACCGCACCAAACCGTGACTCGACGAGGATGTAGTGGTCGTTGATGGATGACACGAGGATTCTCTAATTCCCAGTTACGACATTTCTGCTTATTAACAAATCCGTTCATATCGTAGTGGGCTTTATCGCTCATTATCAGTTGCCGGTAAAAATCGTTATTTTGAGTGTTAAGCTGCAATATTGCATGACTGTATTTTCGGCGACTTTCATGGCCACTAGGCTGTAGTTCTTCGTTTAACTGAATATTGTATGGCCGCAAATCTTCTTTTAAACTAGTACATAATGACTTGCGACGAATACCCAGTTCTTGAGAACGATGTCAGGTGGACATCTCAGCCGCTCCACTACACTTTCACGAACTCTCTCGATACTTTCCGGAGTACGAACAGTTCAAACATGGCCCGACCTTGGTAAGTCTTTAACTTCACCTGTTTGTTCAAAATTCCACACCAACTGAAGAATGGTGATGACACTGGGCACGTTATTATGACCGAAATCTTGCCATAGCTTCCAACTCGTTGCAACAACCGACTCATTATTTAAGTAAAACGCTTTAACAGTACGGATACGTTGTGGGATCGTGTAGCACTCCGTGATGAATTGGTCACATGTGGTTTAAACATCTACTTCGGCGCCACCTACTGAAATGTGTGTATCAAAAGTTGCGCGCAATTTAAGCCAGTCAGTTACCTATATATTCACCACCTTAAGCAGCAGTGTCCAAGCATTAAATATCCGAACACTCAAAATACAAAAAAAAATATTTTTGAAATAAGGTGCTAAATAAGTTTCAGTATTCAAAAAAATGAGTTTATCGATGACCTCAGATATGATCTAGATAACGACTTCTGAGGTTATTTGGAGGTCAAGTATGTGAATTCAAATAGCAGCCACCAGTTTAGATAACCGAATCGTGTAGTGTTTCAGATTATACAGGGTGACTTCGAAGTTGAGTCATTTATTTCAACAGTGAGTAGATCTGATCAAAAGAAATGTTTTTTCCTTCAACATTTTTGTGGTAAAATTAAAGTAAAAAAGTTATAGCCCTTTAGAAGTTTGAGTACCGCCCTGTCTCAATAATAATATTTTGTGCTCGTTTTTGGCAACAACAGATATAATCCGCCTTATCGGTTCATCGCATCGGAAACAAAAAAGCGAAAGAATTTGTAACGCTTATCACGATGTTTTTACTACAATTTTATTCAGTTGTATTCAGTCAATGTGTCAGTCGGTAACGCGTGAGTGAATAGTGGTCTTTGTTGCGTGGCTCAAACGAAATAAAAAATGGCACATGTTTACGAAAATGCTGAACTTGTGGACATGATTCTTATTTACGGAGGGGAGTCTTTACAAAATGCTGCCGCGGCATCACGGATTTATGCGGATCGGTTTCCCAATCGAGTGCAACCAATCCCTCGTGCCTTTGTTAATGTAGTACAAAGGGCTCGTGAATCAGGTGACTTAAGACCTCACAGGGGAGGGCATGCCGGTGTTCCAAGACCGCACGATCAAATACAGGTCCGCACTGAAATACTTGTCGGGAGGATACTTTATAAAACAAGGTATCATTTTTTTTTTATTTTTTCTTATTTTTACACACATATTTTGGTTTATCTTCCTTCTACAATCATTATCTGAAAATTAATGACTCAACTTCAAAGTATATCAGTTTGCATTTTCGTACATGAATTCAAGCGGTCATAAGTAACGCAGTCAACCAGATGATGCAAATACCCTCATATCGGAGCTTAACACAAATTTAGAAATGATAAGATAGTCAAAAAATTGTTGTCTCAGACTTAACCCCACAAATACTAAGGCTTGTTGTATTGGTTCTAGACTAGTTGTTCCAAAATTTAAAAAAGCAGTGAATGCAAATATACTTTTAAATGGTACCACTACTCAAATTGTAGAGGAAACAAAAAGTTTGGGAATACTATTAGATACAAATTTAAGTTTTGAATGTCATGTTATGAATAAACTCAAATTGTGCTATTATAAATATAAAACGCTTCGGAAATATAAACACTTACTGACATGTGATATTAAATTAATGCTTGTAAACTCGTTAATCCTCATACATTTGGATTATGGTGTCACAGTTTATTACAACTTCCTTACAGAGGAAATAAAACAAAAATTCAGATTTCACAGAATCGTTGCGCACGATTTTTTTTATAATGATATAGGTAGACAAGAAGACATGGCTACTATGTGAGAGAAGACATCTTAAAATATATCTACCGTCCATTGCTTTTTTATGTTGCTCTATTATATAAAGTTTTAAGATATAAATCTCCAAATTATCTGCATAATATTTTAGAGAAAAGATTCTCTGTTCGCCATATTTTTCTAAGAAACGATAATTGTTATAATCTCCCAGTCCATGTAACATCTAAATTCAAAAAAGCTTTCACTTACACAGCACCTTGTTTATTAAATAAATATTTGGAACTTTGCCAAATAACTTCCAGTAGTAGTTTCAGAAAGAAATTCAAGAAGGTGCTTCACCAGTTACAAGCTTCTGAAGCTAAAGATTATTAACTTACGTTTCAATATTGTATTTTATCTACAATGGTACCTCAATTTTATACATTAATTACCTATGTAAAATTAGAAATAAGATGAATCGCATGACTACATAAAATAGTCTCAATTTACTGAATCTCTATGTACTTGCTGTAGGCGACGGTGAAAAATGGCAATGCCAATCCTCAGCCTTTTGGAATGTTGATTTTCTTTAATGTATATATATTCCTTTTGTATAAGTCTCCAATAAACATTATTATTATTATATATTGCCTACACATTTGTTCCTCGAAGCAGCATATATTTCTATCGATCTGCATTTTTAAATAATCTATTAACTCACCCTTTAAAGAAAACCGATCTAGTCCTTACGCACGACTTCCCTGGTGCTCGTCCTCATCCGTCGAGGTTGCGTACAATGCGGATTATACGAAAAGCCCATTATATTCTAGGGGCGTCATTAGCTTATCTGGGCACCCGCAGGTGTCACTGCACCCCCTCTTTATATTATAAAAACACCATTTAAATTCATCTTTAGAGACGCCCGCCATGGACCCTTTTTTCCAAAACTTCGCTGACTGGAAGTAATGGAAAAGTTTGACGAAACGCCCGTTTACCAATCCAATATGGTACAGTCATTTTTTAAGAGGTTTTATCACTCAAAAGTCAATTTATGATTAAGGAGAATAAAATGGTGTCAAATAGGTTGACTCTGTACGTCTCGCGCACTTTTACATCAGTTCATTATAATAATAATAAAATAAAAATAACAATTTTGTAATTTATAAACGGAAAACCAAATTTGTCTGACATTTGAGTTCAACGTGTACTAGAGAGAAGCGCGAGAAGTGTGTATCAACACATGTTAGAAAGAGAGAGAAGCCGGCTGAAGAACGAAGGTCATCACCACATTGCTTAGCAACGGTGATGTAGAAGGTCGTGTAATTTGCCGCGTTGTCCATATGTTCCATCAGAAAATGTTCGCACAGACTTCTACAATAGGTTAGGCTACTGTCAAACCCAAGACGGAGGTCTGTTCGAACATTTAATTTAATATTTTGTTTTCATTTCGATTACAATTATTTATTTCAATTTTGATTGATTTCCAACGATGGTGATAAAATCAACACATCCTGAGTTATTGTTACATTTTGCGCCAGCGATGCGATCGAGAATATAACATATCTATGAACAAACCTACCTTGAATTGAAATGTACAAGATGCGGTATTGCCAAGCGATTCTGAGCTTTCATTACAAGCTAAAATGGAGCGGTGTTAGGACCGATCCCGAATCGATTCTAAACAGATTTGACACAATTCACAATTCTAAAATGTGTCCGCTCCAAATTAAACCATTATTTGGGCATAGAGAGTAGACTAACGCATATTTTCAACACGCATCTTAATTCAAGGAACTGCTGTAACTTGGCAACACGGCAGATTACCGCGACAGCGTTGTTAGGCAACGTGGTGATGAGCTTCGCTATCCAGCTGGCTTCTATACCTTTCTAACATAGGTCTCTTTCATACACAGTTAGCACAAGCGGTCAGACAAATCTGGCTCTCAGTGTACAACATTTTTCCTAGAAGTGTTCTAGTCATATATGTTAAAATTGTTTCAATTTATCAAAGAACGTATTGATTTTTGATGTCTACATGCACTTGAAGCCTTGGTCTATAACTTTAATTCTATATAAAAAATCTAATACAATTTTTTTTAAAGAAGTCCATTTTTTGTCTGAATAAATAATCGCTGTGTCGTCAGCGTAACTATTAATTTCTCATTTATTGTTCAACTTAAAAAGTCATTAATTTACAAACCAAACAGGATTGGTGCCAATACAGTTCCTTGTTGAACTCCACATCTAACTGCCATATTCTCGCTTAGCGGATAAATGGCTCCACGAAATTCTAAATTTTCCAAGATTTTTAATAACTTTTTATGCATAATATACGAATGCTTCGGCTAAGTCTACAAAAATGAATGCTTTTGGGCTATTATTATCCTGAGTTTGCTTTGCTTCCCGAAATCCGAATTGCAGTTCAGAGATGAGATTGTATTTTGCAGTAAAATTTGAAATACGTTTTATTAGATTTTTATCGACAATTTTTGAAAACATTGCATCACAGAAATTGGGCGATAATTACATGGTTTCTGTTTATCTACAGATTCAGATTCAAATACTGGTCTTATTTTTTAGTTGGGTCGGAAATATTCGTTTTTCCCTGCAGGTATTCATAAGATACGCCAGTTCTTTAGAAATGTTATAACTCACTTGTTTCAGAGTGTATGCGGTTATACAAATATTATCAAAACATGGTGATTTTTTAAAGTTCAGCCCTTTTAAAAAATATGCCCGGCATAACCAGTTACATACTATCAATGGAATTAAATGGATCAAGTCAGTTGAGCAGACCCATACAATTAGCCATGTGACAACGCTGCAATCTAGAAATTTGTTCCCTGACTTACCGACCATCCAACAACGTTGCGATCAGAGTTCCGATGAGCAAATCGTTTTTCGGGGCGGCTAGCTCGCAACCGCTCATGTCCTATCTTTGCTGCGGTCGCAAATATTGCTAGAATGACCGGTGTTACAAATATATTAACGCCAAAAAATCGAGTTTTATTCTCCTCCACCTTGCACACCCCCTGCAACAGCTCATCTCCAATTTCTTACCCACAAAAGAGCTTCCAAAAATTAGCTGTTAAACTCGAAAGGTAGGACAATAATACAAGAGAGGAAATATTTAATTTTCAGATACTATTTTTTTTTATTCTTTATATTCTTAATAACTCTTACTTAGCTTACCACACACAGAGTTAAAAATACCTACGAATTTGAGTGACTTAATGACCTCATTAGGGCCCTATTGAAGGTGTAGTTGGAGGTCTGTATTTCGTGTGAAATTCCATAGTCGCGGTCTTACTGAAATTCACAATTAACCGATTTTTGAAACTTTTCATAACTGTGTGTGGATTTTTCGTTCTAACTTTTCAGGTCTATCAGCTGAGACTATTATCTACATTCACTGGTGTGCTGAGATAGATCATTCACAAACAAAAGAAAAATTAGGGGTCCCAAGACACTGCCTTGAGTTGTTCTATGGTCTATATCAAATTCATCAGACCTCACCAACTGTGACAAAAAATTGTCGTCAAAAAAAAGAAGTTAGTTTTTCAGATACAAATTTGTGTGAGACAGTACCGAATGTTCAAGGTCAAAGAAAATGCTGATACGGGCAAGTGCTTTCCAAGGATGTTTACTAAACATTGGTTATCGAAGGCAAGGACTTATTAGCATCGGGTTTCCGGCACTGCATAAAAGATTTCTTGTCGGTAACTCAACTACCCCTACACTGTCTGTACTATAATGTAAAAGTTTGACGTAACCACCCGCACCAGCCCGATTTAAATTTCATTTTCTTATCGGCAGCGCGTTGGGGCGTCGTTCGCGTCAGCGTCACAGTCTCGCTGCTTCGCTATAGTAGTTCATTTTCTTAAACGGGCTGATGGTATAGCGCGGCAAGCTTCGGCGTTACCGCGTCACCGCGTCGTCCTCAAAGATATATTGGACGCTTCGGTGAACGCTGAATGTACAGGGAGAGTTACGGCCCCGTCAGATACATCAGCTCTTTATTGTGATTAAACTGAGGGCCTCGAGGCGTCATGCCCTATGCAGTGTCTTTCCGAAAACGCTGCGGAGTTGAACAGCCACGTTTATTATAATTAGACCTTAATATCCTATATATTGATAGATGGTCTGTTGGCGATTTTGCTCTAAAATGTCTGTTTCACGTATATAACGGTTGTTTCAAATTTGACTCTCACCTCTCAACTAGTATGCTGCCCTTTTATGCATACTTCCATCCTATGGCCTCCAAGAGAAGCCTTGCAGATGGGTGGTTGACTTCCTCTCTGGCTGCAAGACTTCCGTCGTAATTAAGACGGGTTCTCTTGTTCATCCTAAAATGTCAACCCCAGGGATCGGTTATGGCTCCGACATTGTTCCTCCTTCATATTAACGACCTTCTTTCCTATACGAACAATCCGATACACAGCTTTGTTGATGACAGCACTCTATATGCAGGAATTCAGATCAAGAAGACTTCCTTTATGAAGAGAGACCTGGAGGCTATCACTGCTTGGGGAGGCAACAATCTTGTACAGTGTAATACTTCCAAAACACAGTCACCAAGGAGCCGTTTATCTCGGCTGGTCGAAGTTCAGATTACCGAGGACTTGGTCTGGCACGAAAACATCCCCTCAATAGCGGTAGCTGTTTAGGGCTAAGAAGTACTTTTCTTCATATGACCTCCTGTACAAGGTGCAGATAAGACCTACATTCATCCGCGATGATATTCAGAGGAGGGCCGTCCGACTGATTGATGACTTTTCTCTAACGGCCAGTCTCGGAACCCTTTCGTACCGACTGGTGGTCGGCGATCTAGCTCTTTTCTACCCCTAGGCTTTGCTCCTCAGAGCTCTCCTATCTCCTACTTCGTACATAACTAGCTGAAACGACCGCTCCTTTGTCCCTAGGGTATCGAGATTGTGGAACAATCTACCTAAGGAGGCTTTTACCAGTTCTACTAACCTTAATCCGTTCAAAAATCGGATTAATAAAGTTTATTTAAGCTCCCCATAGCCGGTGGGTCCTGGTCTTTAGGCTTCAGCCAGCGCTGCTGCTTAGGAATTAAAAAAAATGGGAGAAAAGTTTCGCATATAAGTAACTAAGGCAACAAAAAAAAAAAATCCAATGGAATTGGGACCGGACACCTTGGTGGCCAATAGGACTAACGTCCGATCCACTTTCCTGGATAATGTTGATTTCTGGTTTAGACCCTATCTCTCCACGTAGCTACTAACGTCGTGAAAATTCAGTCCCGTTGTTTTGAATTGTAAATATCGTAAAAATCTTGTTTTATTTGATTATTTCGCAACGTTCAGTTCTGTTGGTAACTAATTTTGAATGTGAGTTAAAATCGTCGGTTTCTGTGTCGCTTTTGCACCGAAAATCGGCATTTTGGTTCCCAAAACAATAGTACGACTCAGGAATTTTTTTGTCACCTCGTCAGTGAAGACAGAACCTTCTGTGCATGCGGTGTTGCGACGTTGAAGTAATATTCTGAAGTAACAGAATTTTAAGTCGTGTTTCATGTGGGCAAATACGTTGGCCCGAAGATGGGAGAAACTGAGGATGATGGCGGAGACTCTTTCTGTAAAGTATGCAAACACGAAGTAAAAGACAATGAACATGGTCTTTTATGTGAAGGAAAATGCCAATCTTGGTATCACATAACTTGTCTGGGTATTAGTAGTCAGCTATATAAAAAAATGTATGGGGAAATTCTGAAGATCCTTATTTGGATGTGCCCTTCTTGTAAGAAACAGCTTAAGCAATTAATGGAACTGGAGACCTGTGCTGATAAGATGAAGACTCTTTGTGACAAATTTGCAAATATTGAAGGAAAAGTTAATAGCATATCCGAAAGTGTGGAGAAGTCCTTTTCAAAGCCTACATATTCACAAGTTGCAATCTGTAACAAGCAGTTTTCAGTGGCAAAACCTGTAAATCTGCCCAACTTGATAATTAAGCCAAAAAGCAAGCAAGATTTGCAACAATCCAAGCAAGATATTGAAAAAATCAAACCAGTGGACATTGGAGTTAGAATTAATACTAAAAAGGAGCTATCAAATGGAAAAATCCTACTAAAATTTACATCCGAATCTGACATGGAGAAGATGAGAGATACTGCTACCAAAGTTTTAGGAAAAAAATACGAAATTATACAAACTACATTAAAGAATCCTCAGATAAGAATCCCTGGATTTGTACAGGATTGTAGTGAAAACACTGTGGAATCCATGATAAAGAAGCAACATCCATTTATAGGTGAAGTCACATATATGGGGTTGTCCAAAACAAGAAGATTGATATTCAAATCAAGTTGGGTACTTTATTTTGAAGCTTCATTTATACCATTTATGTATGAAAAATAATATCGCTCAAATGTTCACCACGACTGGATTTACAGACGTCCACGCGATGATCGAAATTTTCAATGACATTTTGCAACATGGTCGGTTCTATGGCATTTATCTCGGCAATGATGTTGTTTTTGAGTTCTTGGAGGGTGGCTGGTTTGTTGACGTAGGCTTTGCTTTTCAAATATCCCCATAAAAAGAAGTCCAAGGGAGTCAAATCGCACGATCTTGGTGCTCTACTTCACAACAGCAATATTTTCCGGTGTGCGAACGCTCCTTGACCGGCCAGAGCCTGGCAGATTTGCCACAGAACCTGTTGCCTCGAATTTACGCACCAGACGACCGATGGTTGTTTCGTTAGGGCGGTTGTTGCGACCGAAATGTTCACGAAGCGCGCGAAACGTGTTTTTTATTTTTGCACCATTTTTGTAGTGCTCTTGAATAACTTTAATGCGGTCTTCAATCAAATACGACTCCATAGCGATCAATGGTAAACATTCAACTAACAAAATGACATGTCGGTGACAGAAAACAAAGATGGCGTCTATGTCAAATTGACGTTTACTTTCCTGCGTCCCTATTGGACAACTCACTATAAAATCTTTTACAACAAAAAATATAAGACTGTATATGCAGAATGTTCCCCTAAGTTGTTTCACTTATGGAAAGAAAGAAAATTTATATGGGATGGGAGAGATTTCCAGTATATGAAAATATAAGTATACTTAAGTGCTTTAAGTGTCAGCAGTTTAATCACAAATTTACTGACTGTCCCAACAAACCAGTCTGTTGCAATTGTGCTGGAGAACAGGATACGAAAGAGTGTGTAAGCTGGAATCAAACACCAAAGTGCAAAAATTGTGAAAGTGCAAATAAAAAATACTCAACAGGCTATGACATGCACCACAAGGCAAATGATGAGGAATGCTCTACATAGAAATATCGTCTGGACAGTGCAAGATCGAGAATCAACTATGGCTGATCCTGCAATTGAGCTTCTTGAGGACTTACCAGAGTCTGTAGATACTAGCTTAAGAGTGAGTCCGGGTGTTTTGATAAATAAGATAAATATAGTGGGAAAACTGATTAATATTATTAATATTTTACATATAAACATTAGAGGTTTGCTCACAAACTTTAATAATTTGTTGGTATTCTTGGAAACTTACAATGTTAGCGATTACTGTGATATTGTGATTTTGACTGAATGTCATAAGTTAGAATCTTTTCGAAAGTTTGACATACCAGGTTATGTATCATATTACAACAGTGGTAACTATAATGCTTTCTATGGGGTTATGATCTACTCAAAACTAAATTTGAATCCAATTTTTGTCAACTATAAACTACGGAATTCAGAAGTTACCATAACTAAAATTGCATTGTCTGTAAAAAATGTTATCTATACTATATTTGCTTTACATAGATCACCATCTTCGAGTCTACATGAATTTTTGAATGACTTAAATATATTTTTTGAAACTAATGTTAGTAGTAATAGTAACATTGATATTTTTTTGGGTGATATTAATATTAATCTTCTAAGTAAGGATAATGTTGATGTAAACAGGTATCCATAATGTTCTCGCATGGGTATGTTCCATTGTGTCACGGGGTTACGAGGGAAGTGAGTGAAACCTGTCTCGACCATCTTCATGTTTGAGATAACTTCACTGTAAACTCTACAGCATCTAACTGCCGAAATGTACTGATATGAATAAATTGAAGCACTTAGTATGTGAGGTAGACTGGAACTGCAGTTTGGTTTTTGATCAAGCAGAAGAAGCAAAAAATTAAGTAATATTATTGAAAAGTCAGAATTTGTTAAAAATACCCTGAATACTTATAAAAAGCTTAAACCGTGGATTACAAATACAATAATTAAATCTATGAAAAACCGAGATAAGCTGAAAAGAGCCCTTAAGCTAAACCCGTCTCCAGCAGAGGTATCGGAAAACAAAGAATATAGAAACCGTCTTTGTAAAATAATAAGATTTACAAAAATGAGTACTATAAAAGTAAATTTAACCAAAGCTCACATGATATCAAAAAAGTTTATAAATTAGTTAAAGATGTAACAAATGAAAGCCAAACAGAATGTCCTATAACTTACCTGAAGGATGAAAAAAATGACATGATTATTGATAAAAAGCAAATTGCTGATTTTGCAAATAACTTTTTTATAAATATTATTAGAGAAATGTCAGATAAAATTGGGAACCCTCCCACACATTTTCCTTCCTATTCAATGTATTTAAAACCGACCAACAGTAATGGAATTATTGAACATATAATGAGTCTAAAAAATAGTTGCTCTCCAGGATTAGATAAATTAATAACTAAAATAATCAAACAACTACATGTATATCTCTTGGATCCCTTAGTTCATATAATCAATCTGATTATCAAACCGGGCAAAGTACCTAAACAGTCTAAAATATCGGTTGTATCACCTATTCACAAAGCAGGAGATAAAGAATATATAAGTAATTATAGACCAATAAGTATAATCTAAAATTTAGCAAAGATATTTGAAAAGTGCTTTAAGGTTAGATTGGTTGCATTCTTGGACTCAAAGAAGCTGTTATCTGAGAATCAGTTTGGTTTTAGGCAAGGTTTAAGCACATCACATGCGGTTTACGAATTAGCGTCTAAAATAATGTATCATTTAAATAACGGTGATAAGTGCATCGCTTTGTATTTGGATTTAGCAAAGGCATTTGACACGGTATCTCATCCTATGCTCCTCCAAGGAGGGACATGAAGTTAGGGCTGCTGTGTTAAGTGTATTTAGAGATTATTTAATGCATAGGATTCAGTGTGTCAGAATTGCGGACGTTCTAAGTGAACCAAAGACGGTTCAGCATGGAGTTCCACAGGGTACAGTACTTGGACCGATTCTTTTTAATATATATGTAAATTACCTCTGTAGTCTTGCAGTTGATGGCGATGTAATTGCCTATGCTGATGACACCGTGGTGGTGTTTCATGGAGAGACATGGGAATCAACGGGTGAAAAATTGAAGACTGATTTTGCAAAAATTAAAAACCTTCTGGATACATTTAAATTAACTCTGAATATAAAAAAACTCATTACATTGCCTTCTCTATAACCATGGCTAATAGACCAGCATTTAATCAAATTAAGCTTGATAATATAGATGAGCCTTTGAAAGAAGTAAATAAAATTAAATATTTGGGGGTTGTTGTTGATAAGCACTTGAAATGGGACCGACATGTGCTGTATTTGACCAAAAAAATTATATTTTCCATTCACAAATTCTACGCTCTTCGTAACATACTGAACATTAAACTACTATTAATGATTTACAAAGCACTTGTGGTGCCACTATTGGTATATGGCATAATTGTGTGGGGTGGGATGTACGGTTCAAATCTTGGGCAGTTAAAAGTGGTGCAGTAAGGATTATTCTAAAAAAACCTAGACTATATCCCACTATGCAACTTTATTCTCAAGAAATAAACAATATTAAAATCTTATATATCCTTACAGTATGTAGTTTTGTACATGCAAGTAGGAAATTAAATACAAATTATGTGTCCCACAATTATATGACCCGAGCAAACACCACTCATAACCTGCACGTCCCGCAGTCCAGGCGAGATTTAAATTTGCGTTTTGTGACATATCTTGCACCTAAATTTTACAATTTGATTCCTGCTAATATCAGGAATATTGGAAATAATAAAAAATTTAATGTTTCGTTTAAAATTTTCTGTTGGGAAAATCGTGAACAATTTATGCGTTTATTTTAAGTTGCTTTGAGGTAGAATGATCTGCCTATTTGTTTCTTTTCTTTCTTTTTGATATTATTGTGACACTTTTTTTCTGTGATCTTAAGTTAAATCTATGACTTACAACAAAAATATGAAATTTTCTTTCATTTTGTCTATATCGCGCTCATGTTTTGTTTCTATTGTTGAGTGATTTTATACAAAAATATATATTGCCCGATATTTATCAATTAATTACTGTTTTGGTCTGTTTTTGCGCATACAAGTTTTTCAACTTAGGCGCTCATATATTTTAGAGAAACCGTGTTTTTGTTTTGTTAATATATATATATATATATATATATATATATATATATATATATATATATTTTTATATTGGTAAATTTGGGTTCTGCTGAATAAATGTGGTAGTGTTCAGGGCGTACTGTTCTCTCCAACCAAAAAAAAATGCTATTTTTGTAGTGAGTGCTTATATTTGCATTTAAACATAAACTCCGCTTTAGGTAGCTCATTATGTCCACATACTGGCACACGTCAAGCACCACAGCTCCTGAATTCATACAAGGTAAGGCGGCTTTCCGGCCATTAATATGTAGTGCATTCACTAACGAGGTTTTCTTATTGATGTTTTTTTTTTGTTATGGTTGAGGATGTCCTAATCAAGATCGCTTGCTATATATACCGAAAACCGTAAGACTCTTGACTAAACAAAATTTTACCGAACAGTAGCTCAGTTCCAGTTGCAGGATTACCCTTCAATTTCTGGAACGTTATGTTTGCAATGTAATTTAATGATAATACTTAATTTTAACTTAAAGTAAAAATCATGAAATGGCTACCGCTTTAGTCTGAGAAACAAATCTTTTCTATTTAAAGTGCAACTAGCCGGTTATCTTTTTTCCCAGAATTCAGAGTAAAGTCCGTATCAAGAGCTACCATAATCAGCTGTCACACATTGATCACAAACAGTTTTACTCGTACACTTCAGATTCAAATAAATAAGGCTACTATGTATATTTACGCTGGACAAAACCATTTCTTTTCATGCAAATTATGTATAGATGAAATTGTACCGGAAGCCATTTCAAATGCTTGCGAAGTGTAAAGTCGGTCCACTTCATGCCATTTTTTTTCTTTTCAAAGAATTTTGGGCCAAAATTCCTATGCTTCTACTGGCCGAGCCGGATAAAATTCCTGCGAGCACTAATGGCAATTGATATGTTAGTTGTCAAATAGTTGGTGACACCAAGATCAATGAGACCGACAGTCGTATCTGGACATACTGCATCTGCGTTTAAATTGTATAACTTTCCCATTTAACTCACAGTGTAATTCCAGTCGTTGCCGTGGTTAAAATTCTCTCATTATCTTGTATGACAAAATGACCGAATTCAGACTAGGTAGAAAACAATGATGTTAGACTGAGTAGCAGGACTCGATCAAGGGCTTGCTTATCTCCTTATTGTTATAGTCTGTATAGAGGATCATAAGTCAATTAAATTCGTAGTTTTGATGTTGTCTTTTAAAAAGCGAGTGTTTGCAGTCTACTTGACTCATATCAAATTTCATTGAATCAGTGACTATCTCCTACAGTGTTTGGTTTAGGAAAACGAAATATATCATTCCAAATTTTTAGCGTAGGATTGATATTTAAGTCCAATTCAAAGAAACATATTTTTTATTTTTAACATGATACGGTGAACACACTATCGGCCCTGATGTGACGTCAAAGAAACTTCATCCGTATGCAACTCGTGGACTAAGGTTGTATTCTTTAAATACTTGTAAAAATCTCTTACTCAACGTAAAAAGATCCTATTTTCTCGTTTTATTGAAAAATACAATCATGGGCGTTGGATTCGTAAAAGCAGAAAGCACAAATTTGCCGAAAATAATGTTTCGGCTCTGACGAGCTAAATAAAAACTTAAATCTATGTAAGTAATGTAAGTGCAGAGCATCTGATATAATGAGAGACAAAAAGAGATACTAAGTAATACAGAAGTCATTCAGAACTATGCTCATGCGACCTAACCTCTGAATGATTTTATCTATCTGCAAGGGAATCGTTACGCTCAACTTAAAGGGGATGATAAAATCTGTACAGTAAAATGTAAAATATGCAAGACAAATGAGCCAAAAGTATGCACCAAAACTAGGCAATTTTAACCTATGATTTTTTTTAAAATCTCAGTCTTTAGTCAGGATGAAAGTGGATACTACCAGCGGACTTGACATAAGTTAATCTTCCGACAGTTCTGTCATTACATTTGTATATTTAGTTTTAATTCTTATACCTGCGAGTGTTTTTTGGACGATTTCGGGACATGTACAATAATTAGCAAAGAGCAGCATAAGCCTAATGAAAGTAGATCTTTTCATCGGTCCATATTATTGTTATTACAATTCTTTGGCAGACAATGGTAGTCAAAAGTATGAACTAATATTGCGCAATTTCCGTAACAAACAATTCAATGTAAACATATAGGCTTGATCCCTTCTAATCTATTTGATTACGTTGGACAACATACATGAATAAGATACAGTAGATACTTACAAACTCCATAGGTCAACTTCCGGACCATACTGTTTTCCGGTGATGAAGAGTTCAGGGGCAGCATACTCTGGTGAACCACAGTGGGTTCGCAACGGTGCATCAGGCCGCCAGGTGTTGCTCAGGCCAAAATCCACTATTTTTATCTGAGTCTGCGATGGATTCAGCATTACGTTTTCCATTTTAAGGTCTCTGAAATAAACGTAAGTAAATCAATGTAACAATCTAAATGCTTATAACAAACCAAATGTAGTAAACCGGAGTACCAACAAAATGTAACCTTTAAAGCGGTGCCATCGTGTCACTTAACAGAGATAAAAGATTTGTCTTAAAGTCATTCAGTGAATACAATCGATCAAAAACATATTGCTAGAAAAAAGAAAACTAGGTCAGCAGCCAGTATGTATCACTTAAAGCGAAAAAATTAATATTCTTGATGCTCAGCTTGCTGTTGCACAGCTTAAATCTGATGGATGTTCAATATTTCACCAAATAATCACGTCTAGCCGCTATAGTTGCTTAGTGTTTGAACTCAACTCGGAACGCTGATCGAACTGATGGCAGTTTCTATGTATGAAGCTATGCATAAGAGTAAAAAAGTAAGTAGACAACGTGTTAAGACAACTTTATCCCAGCAGGAGTATATTATCAAAATTCATGAAGGTCAAACTATGTGAAGCTTTGATTTTGTCTAAACTGGCTTACTGTGACTGCATATATGGACCTGCCCTTTTGCAAAAAGATATTCTACGCATTCAGCGAATTCAAAATTCTTGCATCAGGTTTGCATATGGTATCCGAAAGTACGACCACATCAGTGAGAGCCTTATGGATTCTGGTTGGCTTACCATGATTAACATAAGAAAACTTCATTTTCTCACATCAGTACACAAGATCGTTACTAGTGGAACACCTACTTATCTATACAATAAACTTACCAGACTGCCTGATAATAAAGTAACTCGCAATAAACATCTTTTGGTTATTCTTAAATATTCAACAGCTCTGTTTAAGCGCAGCTTTTCATACAATGCTGCGAAACTGTATAACAGCTTGGCAGTAGATCTCAAGAATCTGAACCTCCGCAATTTTAAAAAAAGATTGAAAGCTGATCTCCTGCACGACCAGGGGCCTAAAGTATAAGCAAACCTCGCTACGTTTTAAAGGATAATGTCCCAGTATGTTTCTTTTTAAGTCGCCTTGTTCTTTTTTACATGAATTGTGCTCTCATAAAAACTGCATTGGCCATTGTCTCGTATGTTCTGTTCTGAATTGCATATTATTTATATATATATATATATATTATGAGTGTTATTTTTTGTGGGTTTAGTTGAAAAGCAGCTTAGACTGAACTACGCCTTTCATCATTTTATCTTTAATTTTTTTTATCCTCAAGTTATTTATAATGATGAATAAAGACCATTTATTATTATTATTATTATTATTAAACATTTTGGATTTGTTAAAGAAGCGATTTTTGCATAAGCACTTTGGATGCCTATTAAGGTGAATCAAGAGGTTCTGGGATGGCCATCCGGTGCAAACTTGCTTAAAAACGTGCCTAAACAACTTACACAGAATTAGTTGATTGCACCGCCCAAAGCGTTAGGTTATCTGGGTCATTTTAAATTAAACGCGTCTTATTAACTTTTCTCTCTTTGACCGTTTCCGACTTATAAGCGACTTAAGTCTGAAGAACTCTAAAAATGGGCATATTCACTGTTTTAAATCTTGGTTAGAAATGTTTACTTTAGAGCTTGCAAAGCGCCAAAATTAAAGTACAAACTCCTCCCACATAAGATCTCAAAAAATATTTTAAGTTTAGTTTATTATAAAGCAGTTTCTTTGATTGTTAATAACGCGCTAATGCGATCATGATCCATGGCTCGATTATTAAAAATTAGATAAGAATGCCTTAAAATAAACTAATTACTATTTTCAAAATTTTAAGCACGGGAAACGGCCGGAGCGAAAAAACTAATTGTTTGAAATTTGGTTAAAGAACTTGTTTACAAAAAAATTGCACCTAGTAGTCACCCGCAAACCTGATTCATGTTGAGGGGTATCTAACAAGCATAATTATGGAAGA
The DNA here is from genome assembly GCA_963669975.1 of Acanthoscelides obtectus. Taxonomy (NCBI): domain Eukaryota; kingdom Metazoa; phylum Arthropoda; class Insecta; order Coleoptera; family Chrysomelidae; genus Acanthoscelides; species Acanthoscelides obtectus. The sequence goes on from CAVLJG010000009.1 coordinate 33,450,644, forward strand.
AAAAAAAGCCGGAAAAAGTCTCTCACGAATGAGAAGTTGTCGAGTCTAAAGCTTCTGCATCATAAGAACCTTTGATGGTGATAGCGATAACGCAAATAGAGTGTAATATGGGAATAAATATTAGGTGACTAACAAAAGTTATACCTAACACAATGCTCATTCTGCGAAAATTCCGGCCTGAATAACGAGGTTGAAATCAGTTTAAGATAAACTAATCTTAAAGTACTGTCTTACGGTCTTGTAGAGATTTGAATGAATGAATTTAGATACTCGGCGACCTCAAAAATCTATATTTTTAACCGAGTTTTCAGGCATTGAATATACCCACAATGGTAACCCAGATCAAATTTATTTGAACAATTTTTTTTAAATAAATTTCAGTTTTTTTTGCCCAGACAAGTTTTTTCCAGGTTTTCTGGATCATTCTGGATAAAAACGGTTTCATTAACTTTTCTGTAAAGCTGACCATTTTCGTATTATAAGCGATTTAATGTCCGATAAGTTCTAAAAATGTGTATATTCAATGCATGAAAACTTGGGTAAAATTATAAATTTTCAGGTCACCAAATATCTTAGTGAAATGTAAAGCTGACCATTTTCGTATTATAAGCGATTTAATGTCCGATAAGTTCTAAAAATGTGTATATTCAATGCATAAAAACTTGGGTAAAATTATAAATTTTCAGGTCACCAAATATCTTAGTGAAAGTCATACAAGAGATTAACGAGCGCAATAAACGCATACGGAATATTATACGGATTGCGCGAATAGGATTAAGAGCTATCTTCAGAAGCACGCATGGACAAAGCTGAAGTCAGGAAGATAATTGGTGATTTAGACGAAACACTTCAAACCAGTGATGCTTAGACGGTTCAATAAGGACAAGGTACGACCCGTCAGAGTGACTTTTAGAGAAGAAAGTGATGTTTTCACCATAATAAAGAATTCAAAGTCTCTTAAAAATAGCAGATACAGGAACGTATCAGTTTCCTTCGATCGAACTCAAATGCAGCAGAGCTACTTCAAGGAAGTGAAGGCTGAACTTGATGCCAAAAATGCCAGAGGTCCAGAAAAATATAAAACCAAATACATCAATGGTATACCCAAGATTATTCCTTTAAACCGCTGGCACCCAACAGTTCTTCGGACTTCTTGCGCTGCTATTAACAAAACGTACGTGGTTTAAAGTCCAAAGTAAAAGAGTTCTATGGAGGCGTCTATGCAGTGAAATATGATATCATAGCGTTAAGTCAAACGTGGCTTAGCCATGATATGTCGAGTTCAGAGTTGTTTTTAGATGAATGTGTTTCGCAAAGACCGCAACTTTGATCTGGCTGATAAAACGTGCGGTGGTGGTGTGATGCTAGCCGTAAGAAGCTCCGTCAAAGGTTCTGTCATGGATACTTTTACATTTGATTTTCAATTTCCTTTAATTGACTTATTAGTGATTAAGTGCTCTATTGATCATAGACATTCTGATATCGTAGTTGTATATATTTCTTATAAGCTTAGTATTAATGATTCTGGATTTTTCTGTCAATGCTTGGAGCAACTGGATTGGATTCATGGTAATGTATTTTTATTTGGGGATTTTAACGTACCGAGATTTATTGATTTGAATAGAGCACATACACTCGAAAGCATTTGACAAAGTCTCTCATAAAAAGCTATTGGCAAAGCTTTCTACTTTTGGTTTTTCTGATAAGCTTATAAATCTCTTCAGTTCGTACTTGTCGGATAGGTTTCAGTTTGTTTCGTATCATGGATACGTCAGCCACCATTTTAGTTACGTCTGGTCTTGCGCAAGGCTCGAACTTAGGTCCTTTGCGATTCATTTTATATATTAACGATTTAATAGCGACAGTTGATAGCAAGGTGTTATGTTTTGCGGATGATATAATATTTTTTTCAACAATTAATGAGATTGATGACAGCGACTTATTTCAAAATAACTTGGCTGTTATTGTGTAGTGAAAATGAACTTTACCTCAATGGTCAAAAGCGTAAGGTCATCTCGTACAGCAGAAGAAGCACTGTTGCTAATCACAAGTATATAATAAATGATTGTGAAATTCAAAGAGCAGCCACTTGCAAGGACCTAGTGATAATTTTTTATTGTAAATTAACATTTGCAGAACATGTAGAATAAAAAATGTCTGAGGCCTTGAAACTGTATGGGTTTATTGTGCGGACATGTAGGAGCTGTCCAAATATCGATGTCATTAAACTTTTGTTCAACTCGCTTGTACCGCCGAAGCTAGAATATGTTTGTGTTATATGGAATCCTTTATATGCATGCTACATCACTGCGATGGAAAAGGTTCAACGCAAAGCATTAAAATATTTGGCTTTCAAAATAGATGGAACTTATCCTGAACAGGGCTTTGACTATGAAATCTTATGTAGTAGGTTTGATCAAGATAACTTAGCAACTAAGGCGGAGTATTGCATCTCTTTGATTTCTATATAAATTATTACATAATACCATAGATTGCTCTTCCATCCTATGTCAAATCAATTTTAATGTACATAGGATCAGTAGTAAGACTAGTGCCACGTTCAAGTGTATTAGGCCATGAACCAATATCTTAGTTAAGTCGCCCATTCATGTAATGTGTAGCAACTATAACAGAATGTCTACTTACTGTGACTTTTTTATTTGCACATTGAATAAGCTTGTGGATCAAGCTGTTAGGTATACACATTTAGCTTTTTTTCGTAGTTACTCATGTAATAATTTAGAACTTCTCTTAATTACCCTGTAAATGGTAAGCTGTTGGGTAACAAAGCCATTATTATTATTATTATTATTATTATTATTATTATTATTATAATTATTATTATTATTATTATTATTATTATTATTTACAAAACCTCGAAGTCTATTGTGGGGTTACTTCATTTTAAAATGATTTTTAAACTTGCCTAATAGGTCCAAATAGGGGAACTTTTGGTTTTCATAGACTGTACATAATATTTCCTTACGGGACATAATGTATATGTTAATGTCAAAACTCATTACCCGCTAAAAACACTTTTGACTGCATAAAGTGGTTGTGACCGATGCTCTTAGTCAAAAACAGCGATTACAAATATCGAATATGTGAACTTCAACGTCCGTTTTTTTTTCGACTTGTGGCCAATGAGACAAATGTCCAATGAGGTTAACGTTAACGTTTGTGATTGTCAAAACTCTCTAATGCCATCTTTCATTTTGGTTGTATTGGGTGATTTTTTAAGAGGTATAGGATTTGATTTTCAAGAAAAACACAAAAAATTTGAAAAAACGATTAAATCTTTATTTGAGTCGATAGAACGGTCGATATAATTCAATGTTTAAAGATTATTTCATGTAAATGTTTGCCGCGGCTCCGCTTTAGATGGCCCATGCGCAAGGTCCAATTTTGGCACACTCTCTCCAACATATCGGCTGGTATCTCACGAATAAATGCTTCAATATTGGCTTCCAGTGCGTCAATCGTTGCTGGTTTATCCCTGTAGACATTAGCCTTAACATGGCCACACAAGAAATAGTCCAACGGAGTTAAAACACACGATCTAGGCGGCCAATTGACGGGCCCCAAACGTGAGATAAACTGTTCACCGAACTCGCCTTTCAGTAGGGTCATTGTCTCGTGTGCGGTGTGGCATGTGGCACCGTCTTGTTGAAACCAAATGTCAGCCAAGTCCAGCTCTTCTATTTTGGGCAAAAAAAAAGTTGGTTATCATCGCAAGTACGGCCCGATGATGCCACCGGCCCATAATCCACACCAAACAGTGATTTTTTCGGGATGCATTGGTAGCTCTTGCAATGCTTCTGGCTGGTTTCCACTCCAGATGTGGCAATTTTGCTTGTTAACGTACCCATTCAACCAGAAATGAGCTTCGTCGCTGAACACAATTTTTCGATAAAAATGTGGATCTTCTTCCAACTTTGCCAGCGCCCATTCAGCAAATTGGAAACGTCGTGGGAGGTCGTGCGGCTTCAATTCTTGCATCAGCTGTATCTTATAAGGTTTTACACCCAAAACCTGTCGCAAAATTTTCCACGTAGTGGAGTAACAGAGGCCCAATTGCTGCGAACGTCGGCGAATCGACATTTCACGGTCATCACTAACACTGGCGGATACAGACGCAATATTTTCTTCAGTCCTCACTCTACGTCTGCTTGTTGGTGGTTTAATGTCCAATAATGTAAGCTGGTTTCGAAATTTAGTCACAAGCTTCCGAATAGCTCCCTCAGTAGGCCGACCAAATTGTCCATAAATTGGAAGCAGTGCTCGATGCACTCTCTTAACCGAGCATGAATTTTTATAGTAAAATTCAATAATTTGCAAGCGTTGTTCGTTCGTAAGTCGATTCATGGTTAAATTATAGACCAAACTGAACAATTTTGACAATGACACAAGACATGATTCACGCGTCAGCTGTCAAAAACAGTGTTGCCAAAAAGATACTAGTAAAAAAATCACCCATTAAATCTAAATGATAATGTCAGAGCAGTACAATGTTGCGTTACAAAATCAGAAAAATAATGTGAAAGATTGCTGAGGAGTATTGTTACACAATGGGAATGCTTATCGAACAGGTAAAGGTGTTTAACATGATTCTGCGAACCCGCTTTAAAGCTGGCGGATGCTCAATATTGCACCGAACAGTCACGTCTAACCTGTATAGTTTCCTTAGTGTTTGAACTCAACTTGAAATGCAAGTCGAATTGACGGGAGTTTCTGGGTACAAAACTCCACATCAGGGTAAAAACGTAAGAGAAGGAAGACGTAGCCTGGTTAACATATGCGGAGGAGCTTTGCCATCGCCCCACCGCACACAGAACACATAAGGCGTTGTACGTGTCTATTGGCGGAAATCTGAACAAGGCCACTCGTCGCTTTTTATTTATCTTTCGGGAGTCTCAAGATTGAGAACGTGACATAGGATGCAATGTCGCCCGTTCAGATAAAAAATGCCAATTTCAGCTAAGGAAATTGTATCTATACACGAAATAAACAAGTACGTATAGGAAAGACGTACAGCCACTTTAGCAGTGTACTGTGCATCAGGAATTGGTAAATACAGGAAATTGAGACGCTCTCTATATACGAGCCGCTAGATAACAGGAAAGTATTTTGTGTACAGTGCAAACTGCTTCAAGTAAATATTTCATTTGTTGTTTAGTTTCGACCAAATTGGATGTGGGCGGTTACAGTTCTTGTTATCGCGACAAATTTAAAAAATGAGATATGTTTTTTGGATGTTATATGAAATGTAGATCAAAAACCATTTCACTCATTTCTGTCGGGCTGTCTGTCTGTTAGAAAAAAAAACGTATGCTTCAATCAAAATAAAGAAATATTTTCGAAGCATACTGTTACCTAAAATTTATATATTTAATTTTTTCAGATATGTGTACTTAGTGGAGTTATCAACCAAAATATTAAAAATTTACCCCGTAGTTTGTTTGGCACATCCACCTTTCTGTTGGAAGCACACATAATACGTTTGTTCTTCCACCATTTTTAGAAATTAAGACTGTGCATCCGCGTTATTTAACGAACATGTAGATAGTATCAGCAGTATTGTTAGTTCACCGATTTTGGTGGTTCGCAGTGAAACTGTCGGTGTCACTAATATTTAATTTTTTTGTATCATGAGTAATAACGGAGTTTCCGACAGAGCCCACACTAGAAACTTACGCTATAGGTTGGTCAGCACAACAACCATACTTCCTCCATTTTAAAGACAGGTATGCGACTTACACATGGTGCATTCGTCATATTTTAGAAACAATTTTTTGAGATATATGTAATATCGGTGTGTTACCGAACGAGCCCTTACTAAAAACTTTTCTGTAGATTGGTCGGTACATCCACCATACTTTTAACAACACGCATACACATAGTATATTAGCACTTCCAACATTTTTAAGGCAATCTTACGACTTACACGTGCATGCACCATATTTAACAGACGTGTAGATCGTATCAGTATTATCATTAGTTCACCGATTTTGGTGAGTCGCAGTGGAATTATCAGTATTACTTTCCTACTTAAATCTCTTTCGCACAAACCTATGCAGTCTATCTCTGTGTGCGGACTTGACCTCACAGACATACGTTCTTCAGTTCTGTCTCGCTATTTCTAAATTTTACTCGTTACTAAGAATGTCAGTATCAGTGTGACAGTTCATCGTCATGGGCGTACAATTTGAGTTCTCGTTCTTGACCTTCGATATAAAATTAATATAGGATACCTATATTTCCAAATATGATAAGAATGGACTATTCAAGAGTGTGCTGTGCCTGTTGGAATATTTCTAGAAACTAAATGAAAATCATGGACCTACTTACTTCATGTATGAGAGAGCGAGTAGCAGCTGTGTTAAAGTAAGCTTACGATTAATTTGCGTATTGTGTAGATACCACAAGTTTAGTTAGAAGATCAGCTTAGTTACTACATAGGTAATTTTGTAGAAAAAATCATACAATAGGTTTTATTACATTTTGAAAGAAGGAAGTTTTGCTGCCGCATCCTGCACCTGTCTCTTAACTACCAGGAAATAAGAAAATTTGCCTATAATATCCTGTCAGTGTTTGGATGTCCTACCTATGAGTATGCAAAATTATTCTCTTTGATGAAAGAAAAGAAATCTCTCGCAAGATGACGATTGACAGATGCACACTTAGACGTAGTTATTAAAGTTATTTCCGCCGATAAATTCACGCCACAAATAGCCACCTTAATTAAAGACAGATATTGAGCAAAACAGGTTAATGATTGTTTTTTTGTAATGTTTTTTTTATGGAAAAGTTAATAGATATTCTTGTCTTATAATGAGACTTTTTTTATTAAGATTTTAAGTATTATAGTTTAAGATGATGTTTCGTGGCACACCCAGTCTATGGTCTTCATGTTTTGGCCCAACAGTCATTGAGTCTGACATAGCTGCTCGACACCATCAGCAAATAGTTTTGGAAATCACAAATACCGATCGAACACGTATTATCGTTTGACTTCTCATGACTTAAATGTCAATGTTAAGGTTCAAATGTCCGCTGTTTGCGATTGCGAAAACTCTCTAATATATTGGTTTTCGGATGGGTCACTTACCTCTCTCTTATTAGCTTTTCTGCTGCGTTAAAAAAAAAACCATCATCCATGTTCTGTTTCATAGTCGTCTCTATGATGTGTCCCAGAATAAGAACTAACATGTTGTCTACGCAAACAGTGGAAAGGTTAAGGTATAACCGATCACATGAAATCTATTCACTACGGCTATTTGCTAAAGCCTGTTAAACTTTACCTAGTCGTCTCAAGAAATTACAATCTCGAAAAATACTTTATTGTGGCCGTTACTAACGTACAGATTCCATTCTTGGTGATATAATATTGGACGTACAGTTTTATATGACGTATTTAAATAATTTCGTTATCCCGCACAAAATTAAGGTTATAAGAAGTTCATCTAAATATTCATGAATCTTTTCTTTAGCAGAGAATCTGTATAGCCCTCCACAAGCAATAAAATGTCGAATGTCAAATCAGAGGTAATGAAAAATCTTACAACCCTGCTCTGAAATATAAATCGTGTACAGTGGCTGGAGCAGGGCAGGTATTCACCGTATATACATAGGTTTCCCGCACTTGCCCGTATGCACTAATTCATCATTTATATTCTGCCGTAACGCTGGCCGGTTTTAATGCAGTGAAATGAACATGGCGGACGAGCTGGAATGGAAAGGGGTTATCTTGTGTCCGTTTCTATGGTCTGGATGTCAAGATTTATCTAGAATAAGCCTCAACCTGGTACTAGCAGTTTGCACTTAGTTTTACACGTAGTGCTATTGGTTAGGAAAAGATTTTGGGTCCCTAGTCCCATCAACTGCTATGCTGACGATAGCGTTTTGTTGGTCTAGTCGTGGGCTGGTGACCTAGTTCTTGATAGTCTGCAAAGTGCGGTGAATGAAGTGTTAAAGAGGCTGAACAAAATTAACCTTTGGAACACACAGGCGGTCTATCCTACGAAAAAACCATCGGGGCACCCCATCTGAAATTTTAGTGAGTTGATGTACTATGGGAAAAATTGCTCAATATCTCGGTGCTAATCTGGGCCAAGGGATGGCAGGTTCAAAATTAAGTTTGATTTACAAGATTCAGATTTATAACATGGTCATATTTGTCTTGTTGTGCGGCTTGGTGTCTTATCACCAAAACGCATGTACAAAATCTACAGGTTCTTCAAAAAAGGACGTTGCGCACCGTTACTGACTTCATTAATGCTATGACTGACAAAACTCTTCACAAAGACCTCGGTGTCCCGTACCTAAAGAACTGCATTAAAAAACAGGCACAGTCACATCATAGTTAAGCAGAATCGTATGGCAACAACAACAATCGAGCAAGTTTGCAACCACAAAAGGTCATGGCGCGTACTCCAATTAAAATTAATTCTTAAATTTACATGGCAAACATTTCTTTAATGATACGCTCTGTAAATCTTAGTACAAGCCTCTTCAAAAGTTGAAGTCAAATATAGAGATAAACGGTAATAGTCGCTACTTGTTGAGCGACGGGATATTTTGTCCGAGACAGTTAAACATTCAACTTTGACAGCTTTGGAATCAGTCATTTTGCAGATAAATGGATGTCATATACAGGGTGCTTGTAAGCGCAAAATGTACATATTCTCAAAATATTCAAATAGAACCTGTATAATTTTATGGTTTTGGATTATCTTTTTTATAAGCTTTGGTATAATATTGTTGGGGGGTTGAATTACTATTTAGTTATTTATAGTTTCCTAAAAATTACATTTCAGAATAGATAAATTAAATTAAAAAATTAAATATTCCTGCAAAACGACGACTTCTAGTAGATGGAAGGAAATTTGAACGAAGGCTAGCCATCCACTAAAAATTCAGCGAATCTTGTATATATTTATTTTGAATTGTAGTTTCAGGGAAACTGCAAAATGACTCCAAAGCTTAGTATTTTTGACACAAGAAATTCAATAGCAAAGTAAAGCCTAACCGAGAACCGTAAAAAAATATAGGCTCTATTTGACTTTTTCAGAAAAAGTATTTTTGTATTTAGGACCTAGATGATGCACGAAATTCAAAAAACTCTTAAATGGCGAGAAATTATGATTAACGGAAGTCATTTTGACCAAAAGTTTGCTACGCTATCTGCAAAAGTGACTGACTTACAAGCTGTCACAGTTGAGTGTTTGGACAAGAGATCCCATAGCTTAAAAAGTAGCGAACAAAACCCTTATAGTATTATATAATTATCTTTTGAGGAAACCTTCCAGAATAGACTAAAATGTACAAGGTATTTTGTTTGAAAATATGTATGTTTGTGTTGCCTCGTCGTTACGAATCATCGTGTAGGGAGCGGCATATTCTCCAAGTAAATAAAATATACGTATTTACCTACAGTCTGTTGATATATTTTTTTAAATATATTTTATAATAACAGAGCTACCGTCATATTACACAACAAGAAATCATCCTGTAAATACTTTTATTAATGAGGATCTGACCCTCAAGCATTAGCATATCATTAAGTATCACCATAAATACTTAAAATATCTTCTTGATAAAAACTAACACTGTAATGTCATGTTTGATCTGGCATAAACGACTATGGTCCTGCGTGAGTTGTATCAGAAAAGGAGATACTCAAGCTATTTTAAAATAGATGTCAAGAGTACCAAACTACCATAACCCATAAAGTTTACAGCGTCCCAACGAAATGAGATATTCAACTTTAATAGGTTGCAGAGTTCAAGTAAATCACAGCCGGAAGAGGTTTTTTGGTAGAGTTTTCCCCGAATCTCGGTTTGCTATTACTTTAACGTTCATATCTTTTAATATCTCATCACTACTTTTAATAATGAAACTACCTCACTCTCTCTTGGTCTCAAACAATTTATCTCTTATATCTCGAGTTCTTCTTCCATATTCGATGAGCTAATTCTTTCAATTGAAGTTTGAATTTTTAAATAACTATCATAAATAGTATCAGTTCAACTTCATCTTTGACAGTTACACATTTGGCAGACAGCGTGACCCAATATTTTCTTTCTTAATTACATCTTATCGTTTTTTTATCTTAGAGAGTTTAATAAAAATGTATTTTTTAACTCTCGATAATCAGTTGTTTCTCTTTGTAGCTACGTAGTTCAACTCCACTTAACTCCTACCGAGTGCCAGTCTGACACTTTTGAAAATGAAGTGTCTTGAACAGTGCTAAAATTGATTAGGTCCTAGCTTTTGGATTTTATTCTGCTAACTAATTTATATATTTGACTAGTTATTGTAATAAAGGTCAACCTATTGCAATATTGTCACGAAATTCTGTTGTCATCAAAGTCCGAATATCTAAGAGTCAAATTGCGTTTTAATTACGAAATTCATGACAGGGCTGTTAGAAGTCGTTATGATATCCGAACCATACCACACAATTTTGGCTTATTCGGAAGAGGATCTACATATAACGCAGCGCTATTTTATAAGCAGTTAGCGAATAGTTTATAATCAATGTCTCTGTAAAGTTTCCGAAAACATACTAAAAATCTGCTGCTCGCTGTTAAACAAGTACTTTACCTACTACAGATGCAAAATGTGTTTATGTTATCATTGCTTTCTTTTGCCTCTTGGTCATTTAATAAAGACGTTATTATTATATTTGGTTCAACAAAACTCCTTCCAAACTACGCTGGTGTGCGTCGGCAGAAACAGCGGTGTGGGGAGGTCGAAAAAGCGTGGAGCAACGTTAAAAACGATTCAAATTTACTACCTAGGACGGGAAGTAACCGCGAAAATATTTTGTATGCGCATAGAAATTGCCTCCTCCAACATCAAAGCTCTCGCCGCCGTCGGTTTTGTCTAACGCCAGCCATGCTCCGGAATAAAAACCTTCAAGCGTACCACAGTGATTGTGTTTTGTTTCGACGGTATTGGCTGTCAAGTGAATTGGGATGTAAACCTAGGGTTGCCAGATCGAATAACCTTTAAAGTGCTAGTATGAATCAGGAAGCTGTGAAACAGCGGAGTACACTGACGTACCCATAAAATTGGTTCGCTTGAATTGAATTTAAGCATATGTATGCTTATGAGCTTGCAGTAAAACCTTTTGATTATCATAGACAAGTCTTGACTTAAGCATATGCGGCGTTTATTTTCTAACGAAAATGCATTTGCGTAGTCTGCAAGTTTTGCAATCACTAACGCCTTTTGGCATGTCTCCAATGAGACTCTTCACAGAGACCTCGACATCCCTTATATAAGGGACTACATCAAACAACAGGAGCAGCTACGTTATAGTCATAAATCATGTGACTTCAGGTCCAAACAAAATTACAATTTTCATATAACATCCAGTGTCTAAACTAATTTTAGGATAAACTTCAAATTCCCGAATACTAATAAACACTGCCAACATGCCAAATTGACGCAATAACTCCTCGCTGCTCTACCGCTTTCCTTCTCTGCCTTCTTCCTCCCTCCTTTCTCTCTGACTTTGCCTGATATCTAGGCAACCAGACGTCGCAGACCTACTGGCCTACGGTACTTTAACCAAGAGCAAAGATCCTACGGTCCGCTCTACAGACAACGACAAATAGATACACAAGACTTCATGCGATCATATGTCAGATGCGAGGTCGAGTACGAAATAATCTAAACCTTGTAGGTTGAAATCTGACATCGCCCCCACTACGTGAGAAGTGGTCGGAATGCCAGGTATGAATATATACATAGGCGAGCTGATGAGTTCCTAGTGAACACGAAACAGCGCTATATGCGGTTTGTCATGGTTACAGGAGAGGAAAGCAAACATGTCGTACGTGGTGAAGAAAGATCACTTAGCATCAAAAGCTTAGGATCATGCGGTTAAAGGAGCAATAAAATCATTTAAGCCCTTCAAATCGCAGGAGAGCATGGCATGTATCAAGCTCGACTACAAGTTGGAATGGATATATTGATGCCATTCCTCATAGCACTCTATAGAGCCAGCCTAGCGTGGAATCACATGCCACATGGCTGGAAGGTGACAAGGGTAGTCTATATACCCAAACGTGGACGGAAAGATCCATTGGCGAAGTCACTCTCACTCAGACCGATTAGTTGAAAAACGCTAATCTTAGCGACACTTCGCCTTTTTTGTACTTTTACTTAAGTACGAAATAAAGCCCATTTATTATTATTATTATTATTAGTCTGACCTCATTTCTGCTGGAAGACCTTGAAAAGGTAATTGATGAGTACATAATCCCTCTAGGAATCAATCGCCTCCAGAGATGTGAATCCTCCGATCTGTGACTGGATCAGAAGCATGTTGACATGCAGAATCATAACGACTTCCTCACAGGGGGAGACACTCTTAGAGATGCCAGGGGGTGTCCACAGGGAGGGGAGTTATCTCCGCTTTTTTGGTCGCTGCTGGTAGATAATCTGATTGCCGTTATTCGCCTGTGGGAGGCCGAGGTTGAAGCATATGCAGACGATATAGTCGTTCTAGCCAGAGGGAAATCTGGGGAAAATATCTCGGGAACACTCCAGGATGTGTTAGCCGCGACAGCAGATTGGTGCGAAGGGGAAGGAATGTCAATCAACCCGCAAAAATGGTCATCGTACCTTTCACCAGAAAGAGAAAACAAATGTTTCGGCTTTATACCATGGTTATTAGACCTATGATAACCTATGGACCTGTAGCTTGATGGGGCAAGGCAGCACAAAAAACTGTCTAAGCCAAACTGAGCGCAATACAGAGAGAAACTTGTATGTCGATCACTGGTGCCTTTCGTACCGCACCAACTGCAGCTAGGGAGATCCTTCTTAACTTACCCCCCCCCCCCTTGCACATATACCTGGAAGGCGATGCAAGAAGGAGAATTTATAGACTACATCATGTGTCAAATGGTATAATGGAATGTCTTCTGATATCATGCCAAAGATAACAAGATATTCTAAACCCTACTCAGTGACAATTCCACACAGGAATTAGTGGGAACAGCAAGCTAATCTGATAAGGAAAGATATCTGTGCATACACAGATGCCTGAAAGACCGAAGTAGGTGTTGGAACTGGTATCTTCGTGCCGAAGCTAAAGTTAAAAAATCTGTTAGCCCAGGAACCTGGGCATTGATCTTCCAGGCAGAGCTATATGCTATAGAACTGGGTGCCAGAATGATCGCAAAACGACAACTGGGGCACAGAAGTATAATTATGTTTTCAGATAGTCAAGCCGCACTTAACGCACTTGAATCCACCTACTCGACACCGAAATTGGTGTGGAATTGCAAAGAAGCTCTGGATGGCATAGGGAAGGGAAATGAAGTCCTTCTCATATGGATATCAGGACACGCAGGTCTAGAGGGAAACGAGACAGCTGACACTCTGGCAAAGAGTGGCTAGCACACCCTTCATAGGGCCTGAGCTTGCGATTGGGATCGCATACAATACGGATAAACAAATAATCTCTGCAGAGATGAACAGAAAGATTCATCAATACTGGGAGGAATTAGCAGGGTTAACTCATGCAGAGGCAACTATACCAATCTTGACATAGAAGGTAACAGACTCTTTGCTACGGCTGAACAGAAATAGTCTCAAAACTCTAGTAGGACTGTACACTGGTTATTGCAAATTGCGTCACCACATGAGCTGACGGCATGGCGGAAGACGCTGAGTGCAGGCATGTATTGTGCACATGCCCTGCAATTGCTAGAATTAGGTACGGCATACTTGGACTCGTAGTACTCCAAGCAGAAGACCTGAAGGATATTCCTCCAAACAAGTTGATCGACTTCCGCAGGAGGTCAGTGCTACTGGGCGAAAAATAAATAGGTGTGAGCCACAATAGACCAAAGAGTCGCAGTGGAGGATCGTTATTGATGCACACACAAGAAACCTAACCTAACCTAACCTAGGATCAAAAACACTGACTTCAGCATTGGGATCTGATTACATTGGCATTCTACAATATAAATGAGGTACAATACAATCTGACAGATAAAACGCAATGTGCCGATTGGCTTCATATTTTATAAGTCATTTTTTTTTGTTTGGCTTTCAAGTGAATTGGAATTGGGACTCAGGGCTACTAGTTCGAATAACATCAACATTTCTACTACGAACCAGGTAACTATACCGAGGTGTCTGATTCGACCCTCACCAACCAAATCTCGGAAACTGTAAGAGATACACAGTCGCTTGAATAGGGGCAAAGTTGTGTATTTAGGTAAATAACAAACGACTTTCCAAAAATCGTTTTATTTTTTCCTGACTTTATTTATAGTGGGATTTCAAAATAAATTGCACCTTAACATTGCCACCTTTTTTCTCCTCTACAAGATGGCATAATTGGAATTTCAATATGACGTTTCGTCATCCAGCATCAACTTTTTTTCTCATGGACGCCATATTGAATTTTTATACAGATGAATAGAGTTTTTAATTCTGATTCCAGAAATGTATAATATGTCGTACATCGACATTGCCAAATCTTAGTTACTTCAAAAAAAAGCAGAATTTCCTAGTTTTGTTTCGCGTACCAGATTTACTGCAAAAACATCAAAACATCAAAATAAATTGCATGTTGTCATTCTTACTTATTCTCGTCTACAAGATAGTGTAGTCAACTTTTTAATTCGACATTTCTTCTTTCGACTTCAATCACCAACTTTATTTTTTACATATGGAAGTCATATTGGTATTCTGTACATTTAAATAGACTTTTAGCGCTAAATTCACTGAAGTATTTCCTTTTGGCCATGAATTTCGTTTGGATGAAAATTATAAGGAAATACAAAGATGTGGTGAAACCTGAACACAAAATGAAATTCTTTTTGATGGTAACAACAATAATAATCGTATATATAAGCAAAGGTAAATCATAGCAGAAGTACAAAAAGTTCACTGTTCGACTTATTCCTCTTCTTCGCAGCCTTCTAAACTTGTTATGTTCAGTTTGAGGTCTGGTATGGTATACGAAACAAATGAAATCTGATAAAAGGCCTAACTTTTTCTGAAATAAGCAAGGTTTGGTTATGTTATGTCAATGTATGACATGTCATACATTTCTAAAATCAGAGTGGAAAACTATATTAATCTGCGCAAAAATCCAATATGGCGTCTATAAGAAAAAACAAAGTTGATGTTGGAGGACAAGAGACGAAACGTCAAATTGAAATTCTAACTATGCCATCGTGGAGAGGAGAAAAAGTGGTAATGTTAACGGGCAATCCAGTTTTGGATCCCACTATAAAGCCAAGACAAAATTAAAACAATTTTGGGAAACTTCGGATGTGCTTACCTGTATTTAGAATCTTTTTGAGCGGTATTTTGTTAGTTACCTAAATTATAGGCAACTTTGCCCCCACTTAAACGACCTCGTATTTCTTACCGTTTTCCCAATGGTAAGGATCGAATTTGAAACCCCAGAATATCTATACTGCCGTACTCAGTAACAGGTAATAAAGTATAAAAGTCGAAGTCTAAGAAAATTAATTTCAAAATTTTGGATATTTCCGAAATATGTAAATAAATAAATTTATTACGACAGAACACAAGAGAATGAATATGTCATAGTTCATAGTCATTTCAATGAGATTTTGGATCATAATTGTTTCCAAATTACCGCTTTTATGCTCTGCAAAAACAAATTTATAGTTTTTTTTGGTAATCTATTTACATTATTTTTCAGACAAAAAACGTAGTAATGCAGAAATATATTTTATTTTAGCATAATTTGTCCATATTGACATTCACAAAAAAAGCCCAAAAGTAAATCTTTTCAACATCTGATAATTCAACTTAATCATTATATAATTACATTTAAGAATTACATTCAACAAAAATAATTACATACATTTCATAGATAATAGGAGTAAATATCATAATAGGATATGAACGGTGAAGAGGCAGTACTTGTACCATACGGAGAATAAAAGCAGTAAAGTTTGAAGACTACTGCTTTTAGGAATTGAAATTAATTTCAAATATTCGACAAAGTGAAAAAATAAATACGGTGACCAAAGATATATTTTTCAATTGTAATCATAAAAGAAATGTACTGGCGGCACAATTTTGAAAAGGCAGTAAACTCACTATCTCTCATCCAATTATGGGGTATAGCCTGCCGAATCTTCATCCATTATTGGATGATATCATGTAGACGTACTTAATAGTGGAACATTCGCTTCTCCTTTAGGTGGTTCGTGTACATAACATTAAGAATGGCTTACGTGGAATTTGCGATATAGCTGCCAACTTACTGCTATCTAGCAGAAAGTCTGAAGACAAATAACAATCATCCGAAGACATTGCGACTTTTCCGCATTTAGGTAGATATTATTTAAGAGTCCCCATTGTAGTTAAACGTGGGGATTTAACAAAGCAATATTAATTTCTTGGCGGCGAGACGTCGGCAAAGCGGCGGTGGCATAGCCAAACTTCTGCCATTTGTCATTGTTCATAGCACGCCGCGATGCAATTTTATAATAGCAAGATGGCCCACAGGAAGTGCATATTGTCGTATTCGTCGTTTGTTTCGGCTTTTATTCCTGGCAATAAAATTTGTCTTATGGACTGCTGTTTCTTGAAATGTTAATAACTTAATGGAAGGGAACGTTCTACTCATAAGATATATGGCCTGGCGGTATGGCTTTTACTGCTTTTATACATTCATGGTGTTCACTGAAGACAATTTAGATACTCAGAAAGTATGTACTCTGAGGAAGGAATTAAAGATGGAGCTGTGGTATAAGCAGTTAGTGTTAGAAGTATTAAAAAGTGTTGTTGTAGAACAGCAGTTGGTGGAGCGAAATCCATGAAAATTTACACAGGGGAGCAAACAAATTACAATATAATTACAAAAAGGAATTTTGGGTTATCAAATTGATGTTAGTTCAATTCTCGGCACTATTTTGTAAATGTTTCATGGAATTAAATTAGTAATAATAAAACTGTTCAAACAAAAACCCAAAAGAGGCACACTTAAGCCCTGTTACTGACTCATAAGCTCAATTTATTAGCATTACTGTACATAATTAATAATCACAATAGTCAGCTTATAGGTTGTACTATTTTAGAAAATATAAGACAACTAAAAACCTGTCCGTTCTCGGTTTTTAACCGTTAGACAAGTCTTTTTTAGTCTTGGGGTTGCTCCTACGTAACTTTATAGCGCAAAATTCCATAGAACTCGGTCCAAGTTTGAAAAGGCCTCGGTCTTCATTATTGTCCATTTTTTATTCTCTCCCACAAATTATCGACATAGACATTTCGTTATAATTTCAAGGGAAGACAGAAGATGTAACATTGTGCATTTGCGGTGTGGATTTTTCGTACTTTTTGTTAACATTTTTCTTGTATATCGTGAGTTCTATCGATCCTATAGGGAAATGTGAACACTTTTTGTTCCTCTTGCTGGATCTACAAAATCAGTTTCATTTCGCTAAGAATATTGAATTATTGAGGAGTTACTGTTGAAAAAAATTGAAAAATTCTTGACATAATTATGCAGTACTTTAAAATTTTTATATTGAAAACAATATGTGCGTGTATATTAAGAAAGTGATATCGCCAAACCACAATGCAGTTAGAAGAACACCCATAACTCAAATCACTGCTGTCAGTGATACTCAAATTTACATCTCCTCTTTTGGTATAGCGTCATTTTAGTACCATTTTTTGTGAATCTGCATTTGGGTGAGGGAAACTTCACGACACGTCACCGTAAAAAGGTTCGAGACGCATTATGCATCCTAAAGTTTCGAATTCGCTTAAAAACGTTATTCTCATAATAAAAAGAAGAAAAATAATAAAACGAGAAAGGAAAAATAGGGTGAAATTGGGTTCAAGAACATATACTACCAGTTTTATATTTTAGCTAGGTCACATACACCGTGAGCAACACAAGTGACAATTCTGTATTTTTGAGTTTTTTTTCTTTGGAAAAGGTCAAGATCAAGATCGTACAAACAAACACTACAGTGGTGATCGTGGATTCAAGTTTGAGCATCACCTTCAAGGTTATTCCAAGGTCAACCCTTGTTCTTTGAATGTAAAGCCATCTTCCTGAGATCGGATATCAAAAGAATGGACTATTCTTATCTCTGAAGGTCAAAGGGATGTCAAGAATATATGACTTGGGAAACATTCCGGAAGCTAAGCAAGAGTATTGATGAAGAAAATTATGAGGAAGAAGGTCTTTAGTAACTTGTAAGAGTTTAATAGCGACCTTGTATTCGACCTTGAATCTCATCTTCAAAGTTTTTTCAAAAATAACTTTTTCTAATTGTTAACCTTCTCTTTGGCATATGGCATATGTTCCCAGGTATTACTGTTAGGCCCAAGGTCAATGTTGAGATAGTTATGAGTTACTGAAGGTTTGACCTGCTTTTCCACAATATTGCAGCTGAAATTTTAGGAATTATCATTAGCCATATACGACCTCAATCTTAGATTTTAACACACACTCGGACAACATATAGCTTACCGTTTTTGCCGGTGTCTACTTAAAGTTGACATTGAAATAATTTTGAAGGTTAGTTTGAAGGTCAAATTCGATGTCACCATTGAACTGCTTATTCTAAGATATTATAAGTCTGACATTGATCTTTTTCAAAAGTAGTTTACCTGGAGAAATACAGAGCCGTTCCTATATATATATATATATAGGTGAAAAATTAAAGCTTCCGCCTTTTGTTGGATACTTCGACAAAATTTAAGCAAAGAGGACTCTTTATACTTTTTTTAATTCTCTCTAGCTTTCAATGGACTTTGCCATCATCATCAGGAGCTGCAATTACAATGATAACAGTAGCAACAAAAGTGTAAAATGAATTTAAATCGACTCAACTTACAGTAGTATGTGAGGATGTTGCTAATTGTTGTTTACGTATAGGATGAGGGAAACGTCCAGTAACATGGTGAGAGCTGGATAGATTGTACAATGGTCAAAATTATATAAAATATGACAAGAACAAGTTAAAAACAGATTAAAAATTATTTAAAAAAACATTAGAGCATTACATCGTGAAGCCACTTGATGATTGCACAAATTAGTGGTCATGGAATAATGAGTGAGATGAAACCCTTTGACAGAAGGCCGAAGGATGTCAATGTCTGTGTTGAAAGATGGAACGAATTGTGGGCGTGTGCCAAACGTTGCCAAATCACTTCAGATGATGTGATTGAAAGCTAGAGAGAATTAAAAAAAGTATAAAGAGTCCTCTTTGCTTAAATTTTGTCGAAGTACCCAACAAAAGGCGGAAGCTTTAATTTTTCACCTAACTGGTCTAGACGACAATGACCACGTCTCAAGTTATATATATATATATAATAATTGAATCAACATACTAGTAATGGTCTTAATCCTCCAATGGAATGCTAGCTCGGTTGCTCCAAAGAAAGGGGTTCTCTTACAATTTCTGGAAAACTCTAATCCTGATATTTCAACATTAAAGGATATAATATTGTCAAATTCTGTAAAAGTGACGGATATGGTGGAGTTGCAATTTTACTAAAACATCAGTTGAGCTTTAAAGATATTAGAATGGATTCGAACAAACACAACACAGACATCCAAATGTGCCGCGTAATGATCAACTAATTTGAACTCAATCTCATTTCGATATATAAACCTCCTGAGAAAAAAATATCTAGCAACGATTGGGAAACATTTTTCAGTAACTTCCCAATGTCGAATACAATTCTGTGTGGCGACTTTAACGGACATCACTCTTCATGTTGCTGTGTAAGTGATAACGCCCAAGGTCGTAATCTGAGGGAGGCACCAGATGACTCTAATTTATTTTTAATAAACGACGGAAGTCACACCATGGTCGGTTCTCCAATGTTTGCTCCATCAACCGTGGATTTAATCATAGTTTCCATGGATCTAGTACATAAAGTCAGTTGGACAGTGAAACGTGTCTCGATGGGTTCGGATCACTTTCCCATCCTTATAGATGTTCAAACTAAGAAAGGTGTCTTTATAATCAGTCCATCTACTAGATGGAATGACGGGCAGGCAAACTGGAAGATTTTCCAGGAAATTATGTGTAATAATAGAGGGATGCAAGAGCAACACTGACAAATTCATGGCACTTTTTCATGGGGCCAATACCGGAGCAGATGCAGCTATGCCCATAAAAAAACCATTCCAACCAAAAACTATGAAACCCATTTGGTGGGATGATGAATGCTCTCGAGCCGTTGACTCGCACAAACAAGCCCTTAGTGAATATAAATTAATATCAAATTTTGACAACTATTTAAAATACAAGAACATAGAAGCAAAATCTAAATTACTAATCAACAAAAAGAAACGCAATAGTTGGAAAACGTTTATTAATACCCTCAATAAGAGCACTCCGGTGTCTGAAATTTGAAAACACTTAAAAGCAATAAGAAACTCTTCAATAGAATTCAAAAAAACTGTTCTTACGAACGAAACAATTGACAAATTGCAAGATTTCTTTGTTCCGGCATTAGCATCTTCAAGTGTTTTTCATAGAATCAGACCTACATTTACCAATAAAAATAGTAGTTTTGAACAACTTTTTTCTATGGAAGAGTTGGAAAATGCCCTTAAAAATACAAATAGCTCTGCTCTTGGATTGGACAGTTCAGATAATTAATGCTTGGCCACAGTCTGCGAAAATCTTTCTTTTAGAAATATACTAAGTGACATATAAATCCGAACATCCAGTTTAAATGGTTTTATTTTAATAAAATTTTGTATAAGTACTTAATGAAGCATAATAAGTAAATGATAAAAATTTCAAAATGATTGCACTGCTTTAAAGCCCTTTGACCTTTCATAATGTGTGGATGCACCCTGATGTGCTACGCATTCTCCAACGCGCCTAGGCATGCTTCTGATCAGGTGGTCAATGTCCTCCTGTGGTATCTCATTCCAGGCAACCACCAACTCCTCTCGAAGTGCTTCTAGAGTCTGAGGAGGACGTTGCAAATTGAGCAATCTTCTACCCATCATATCCCACACGTGCTCAATTGGGGATAAGTCGGGAGATCTTGGTGGCCATGGTAACAATGTGACATCATTATGTTGAAAGAAGTCTATTGTGACTCTTGCAACATGTGGTCGGGCATTATCTTGTTGGAAAGTTGGATCTGCCAGGGTGTCAAGATAGGGTAAAAGGTGAGGTTCTAGAACTTCGTGGATATAACGCTGCACGTTCATGTTACCTCTGATGAAAATTAAAAGTGACCTGGAACCATAAGCTATAGCACCCCAAACCATAACTCCAACAGTGTGATGAACATGTCTTTCAACAAAAAACTGTGGATTCCTCCTTTAACCACGTCGCCTTCTAACACGACCATCGTGCATGCCTAAACAAAATCGAGACTCGTCACTAAAGACAATACTGTTCCATTCCTGATCCCAGAGTGACCGTTGTCTGCACCACTCAAGGCGATTACGTCGGTGTTCTCGAGTTAAAGGGAGGACCCAGTGTGGCCGGTATGAAAACAAGCCAAAACTTCTCATTAGTCGGTAAACACTTCGCATGCCAATAGGCCTTCCGTGTTCAGCAAACCATTCATTTGCAATGGACCTGGTAGTGGAGAAACGGTCCCTTAAGGCCAATAATCTTAGGCGGCGATCTTCACGGTCTGTTGTTCTACGGCGGCGTCCAGTGCCCCTTGCTCTTTGCGTTCGGCCTTCTCGACGCCATGCCTAACAACACCTAACCACAGTGTCTACACTTCTTTGCACTCTAACTGCAATTGTCCGAAAAGAAAGTCCAGCTTCCCGAAGTCCCACTATACGGGCCCTATCAAACTCACTAAGTTGACGAAATCGTACAGGTCTCCGTACTCTAGGCATCGTAACCGATCGTAAAGGATGTCAAGAACCAAAATCCGCCAACGTTGATTCTTTACTGCGGCTGAAATATTCATTTTTAGAGCGTTAGTGAATTAAAAAAAAGCAGTATAAAAACCGGAATGTCCAACTGATAAGGCTGAAAATTTCTTCACTTGTTATTTACAGTAAGATAAATACATTCACCAACTTTTATTAAAATAAAACCATTTAAACTGGGTGTTCGGATTTATATGTCACTTAGTGTATATAACAATTGGTGGATAAAGAAGGATTTCCTAAAATCCAATAAAAATCCAGATACGATTGATTCATATAGGCCGACCTCTCTTATGTCTTGTCTCACAAGAACATTTGAAAGGATGATTAAGTCTCGCGTAGAATGGTCCCTTGGATACTATTCACTGCTACTTAGAACACAATATGGCTTTAGAAAAGGCCATGGTACCATGGATGCCTTGGTTCACTTCCATTTGATATCTATGTCAGCTTTTTCCAGAAAAAATACACCTCCTGTCTATTCCTGGATATAAAAGGTGCCTACAATGACGTCAAGTTAAATATCCTTTTCGATAGAAAAAATTTTATACGTAATCATAGAAATGAACTGTATGGACCACGTATTGTCACTAATGGTATTCCTCAAGGATCAATTCTTTCACCTATATTATTCAATATATACACTGCTGGATTGCACGATTCAATGGACGATGACATCAATGTTATCCAATACGCGGATGACATTTGCATATATACAAGCCATAGTTCAGTAGAGCAATGTATCAGAATCATCATGTCTGCCGAAAAATCTGCTATCGTGTTTTTCGCACGACGCAAGTTAAATAACATGGGCACCGAGTTAAAAATCCGAGACATCAGCTTGACCACATCAAGTACTTGGGAGTTGACTTATATTCTAAGCTATTGTGGAATAAATACATTCACTACATAAAGGATCGTTGTGGAAAAGGACTGAACATGCTTTGGTTCATCACAAAATCGAAATGGGGAGCGGATCCTTGTATTTCTCTTCAGTTCGACAGGTCCTACATTAGGTCTATTCTGGATTATGGATGTGTACTCTATGATTCTGCAGCAAATACACATTTAAAGACTTTAGATAGGATCCAATTCAAGGCATTGCGTATCAGTGTCGGGGCAATGAGGTCATCTCCATGTCCTGCCCTACTTGCCGAATGTAATGTACCTCCTTTGGATATCAGACGTAAATACTTGGCGCATAAGTTATTAATTAAATACAGATCATCTAATACACTCCTTACTGGAAAAATATCAGTGGCCAGTGTTAATGACCTTTGCCATCCATACTGGCGACACAAAAAATCTCTATTATTTGTAATAGCCTTCACTGATACCAGCAAATTCCAACAACATTTCATTTATTCAAGAAAGCTTCCAATTTTTAAACATCCTCCTGAAGTCATTACATCTAAATTCCATCTCTTTCCAAACTATACTGAACACACCTCTCTAAATAACTTCATACTATCTAGTGTACTAAGAAGCAATAAATCTGCTATTCATATATATATACAGACGTATCTAAAAGTTCAAATGGCACTGGCTATGCATACTTTATCTTTAGTCCATTTCATAATATCATTCGCCGGTTTTGTATCCCGGAAATCTGTTCAATCTTTACAGCGGAATCTTTAGCTATAAAATCTACACTGGACTGGATGAATATTAATATAAAAGAGCTTACCAGTGCAATTTTTCAGATTCTCAGTCGGTGCTTAAGAGCTTAGAAGGGTCAGCTATTAAATGTTTCAATAGTGAAATCTTAATGGAAATAAGGGCTACCTTGTGCGAGTTGGCAAAGAAAGGCATAAAAGTTAATTTTGTTTGGTCGAAAGCACACTCAGGAATAAGCGGTAATGAGATAGCTGACAAAGCGGCCAGAGAAGCTTGTTTTGTAGAAACTACTGAGTACAAAAAATATGTTTCAATAAATGATATAAATAATAATTTTAAAAATAATATGCTAGCCTCATGGAAACAGCGATGGAGCATATACTGTAGTAATTCTAGAAACCCGTATGCAATAATCAATCCGTTTTTACCAGTCAGGTCATCACACATTTTCGATTATCAAGTCGGAAGATTTTACTCTACCCTAATAACGAGATTGAGACTAAATAAATCATGGTAGATTCGGAGACCACCTTTACAGAATGGGAATCATTGATAATAACTGGTGTGACTGTGACAACACCAAAGTAGCAGACTTAAACCATATTTTCTTTGAATGCACAGGAAATGAGCCTCATGTTTCTAATTGAATACAAAGATTAATTTTGAAGGATCAGATATCACTTCCAATCCAATTGTCATCATTGATAAGTTTAAACAGAAAGTCCATCCTGGACAAAATAGTTGAGTCCGCAAAATTAGCTAAGGTGGTGATATAAAGGACCACGTAATACAAATTTAGAAAATCTGTCCAAAGAAAAACCCCCCCCATACATACATATATACAAAGATAAAACGTTGACGTTGTTGTCACAACTTGCTTTAAATATAGTCATTATATTGCAAAAAAAATAAGTTGAAGAAATTATTCTTTCTGGGTGTAACACTTCTAATGTCACTGAGTATACAGGGTGACTTTGAAGTTGAGTCATTAATTTTCAGATAATGATTGTAGAAGGAAGATAAACCAAAATATGTGTGTAAAAATAAAAAAAAAATTAAAAAAAAATTTTACCTTGTTTTATAAAGTATCCTCCCGACAAGTATTTCAGTGCGGACCTGTATTTGATCGTGAGGTCCCCTGTGAGGTCTTAAGTCACCTGATTCACGAGCCCGTTGTACTACATTAACAAAGGCACGAGGGGTTGGTTGCACTCGATTGGGAAACCGATCCGCATAAACATGTGCCATTTTTTATTTCGTTTGAGCCACGCAACAGACACTATTCACACGCGACTGAAACTGACTGTATGTATAACTGAACTGAATTGTAATCGTAAAAACATCGTTCCAAATTCTTTCGCTTTTTTGTTTCCGATGCGATGAACCGTTGTTGCCAAACACGAACACATGATATTATTGAGACAGGGCGGTACTCAAACTTCCAAAGGGCTATAACTTTGTTACTTTAATTTTACCAGAAAAATGGTAAAGGAAAAAAACATTTCTTTTGATCAGATCTACACACTGTTAAAATAAATGACTCAACTTCGAAGTATAATGTAATAATTAATAAAACATGCTAATTATGCATCAGTAAACATTATCATTTATAGATTTAATACGGCGTAGTATTTATCGGGACTAATGGTTGACCTTGCATTAGCTCTCCGCTCTCTATCTCAAAAACGCTTAATTGTAGGGAAACATGTTTGAAACAAAAATTGTACAGAACTCCATTCTATACAATATTTGTAATGAATGCAAATAGCATTAAGCCCAGATGAAGCGATATCTTTACAAAAATTATTTTTGTGATGCTTGACCAATCTTTAGACGCGGACTCGAAATTTTATGAGACCTTTGAGGCAACCTTTAGGTTGGCAAAATAGTGAATAGGCAAAATTACAGCTTATTATATCTCATTCCGAAGTTGAGCCTCTTTAAAGGCTTATTTAATTGGACCATCTGTATGTCAATTTTGATCTGATCCAAATGCTGCATGGCATCGACAGCGGTAACGTATCGGCTAGGTCGTCGGTGAAAACAATTGTATTATTATAAACTGGCGGAATATAAAGTCGGTAGATGCATGCAAAATTGATGACTGGACGTTAGGGTAGTTAATAATTCAAACACAAATTAAGCGGTTCGTCGACATGACACGACTGACAACCCTCTCCCATCCATTGAAAATCGATACTGCGGTGCATTTGAACGGTCGGACAAGGAGCACTCCACGTCTCTCTACTATCACTCCAGGAAATTGATCCATCCTCGAGTATAATAACCTCCTAATGCAAATATCTGGAGACATAATATAATAATACAGGATGTCATTTGAATTTATTGAGATAAGTATCGAAAATACGTGATAGTGGATTCTTTGATACCAAAAAGTACTAAAACTTTATAGTTTATTATTTATTCATCTATATTTCCTTACAAACACTATTTTCGGTAATTATAAACAAGGAATTAAACTACATAGTGTATTCAAATCTCATTCCTCCCCGACAAAACAAACACCAGCATGCGAGGTTTAAGTCCGTGCGCTTTTATTGGCCAGCGGACAAGTGCCTGAACAGGCAACGACAAGTGAACAGAAGTAGCGGCCTATCACCCATATCTGTCCCAACGTGAAGTAAATGAGGTCTGAACAGACCTTACCTAAAGCACTAAATTATACTATCAAAAACATTGCAACACGACTTACAGGTAACGAAAATGTTAACTAGCTGTTGTCAAGTATCATAGGATAGATCCTACATTAGATAGAGTAGATTTCAGCTCCGAGGCAGTCGTATTTAAAATATCCAAATTTCCACCTGACAAAACTTCATTGCAGTCTTGTAAAGTCCTGTTTTTATCAATGAATATGATCGTGTCTGTGAGCTTACTCGAACAGATATCTGGCTGATTGCAAAAAATGTGTAAGTACCTATATGTGAGAGTCTCAAGCTTTGTTCCAACAAATCTTCGAACTAGTCCTGAACTGAACAGAGCATGCGCCGATCGAAATTACCGTTCCAACAGAAAATGGAACTGATTCCGTGATTGGCGGTTCTCTGTTTCAACAAAGTTCGAACTGACCTTGAAACAGTTCAGAATTGATTCTGGCAGTTCTGGTTCAGGGAGAAAACTAAAGTTTTATAGGAAATGCGCGCTTGCAGAAAACACGGGCTCGATGAGTTGTTCATGATTAGGAAAAGGGAATTTGTAGCTACCATTTTGTGTCTTCTCTTCTAATGTCTCTAATCAAAATCTAAATCTTATTATATTATGCCCTTTATGACACATATCCAAAAATGGCTGGCGATGAAGACTACTTGTAACAGATTCAAGTGAGGATGAAGATCTTGAGCTGATTAAAGGAGCTCCCAGAAGCAGAAACGAAAATTCAAGTGAAGATACATGTAATGAATCTAGTTTCATTCATGTTATAGTAATATTGATATTGGATATTTCATTTCAGGTCACTTAATAGCTTAGTCTTGTCAACATTCCACTCAATTTCTTGCCCTTCTATTATAGCAGACCATGCTCTGAAGGCAAAATAATGAATTCTTTCAGCTCTATAAAAGATAAAACTTCGTACTATTATAATGTTTCACATTTCAGTTTTTTGAACCGTTCTACAGTAAGGCAAAAAACAATAAATTTTATTCAGTTTGGCCTTAGTTGTCTGGGATCCATTGCAAGACTGTTAAACCGAGGAGCCATACAAAAGAGATGGACGTACTATCGTCGTGTAGAACCAGTCAGTAACTTCGGGTTTAATCACTATCTCACTCCGACAACTCACCTACCAGCCCCTTGTTAACTTCAACATGCTCTCTTCAATTCAGTTTACAGGCCAATATAATGAATATAAGTAGTTAAATCTAATATAGTCATATAAAGTGTGATTAGTGGGAAACATTCTATACATTTCTGAGAAGACCATTAGTGATCTCGAACATTACAAAAGTGCCCGACTCCTCAACTTAGGTTTGTCATGTACTTTTTTGTGGGTGAATGACACACAACAATTATTAGTTGTTCAGGGGCGTCCAAGTCTCTTGCATGACACTGATCTAACTCCTTTTTCCATCAGTTCCAATAACATGCTCGGCATCTCACAGAAAATCGCCAATTTCCAAGCAGTTTCAAGCAGTCAAGCGGAGTCAACCACAGGATCATTTCGAACCATAAAACGAACAATTTGGACCTTAACCGTAGTGAAGGAGGGGATCCATCAAAAACTATATAACAAAGGGAGAAGCCTCAAAATCAGCACTAAGCGAACATGTGTGGGACATATAGTAAAATGGAAGGAAGCATTAATATTACACAAAGAGAATAACAGTTACAAAAGGAAGAAGAAGGAATCAGCCTGAATAACATGAAAAAACAATTGTCTTTCTTGTCTTTCTGCGAAACCTTGAATATCTAATTGATATTCTCCAACCTAACTAATGGAGAATGAGTATTTTACTCAGGTTTGTTTTCTCATGGTTTGTTGTTGGACCTCAAATGCGCGATTGTTTTACTTTGCCATGTCAAGGGCAAACTGTTGTGTCTTGTATTATTTTCTCATAGGATAAATAATATGGTTCGCTTAAAATTTACTGTTTCTCGTGATCCATAAACAATGCATTTGAAACATTGAAGTCGAATAATAATCGATCGGAGTGTTACAATAGTTCTGGGTAGGTTTTTGCGTTTTTTGATACATTAAAAAGGTTATAGATAACCTCATGCTCGCTTATCATTTTAGAGGGCTGGGCAGGCAGTTCTGGGCTATGCTGGTATTGCGTGATTCCGTCTTAAAATTTGGAATGAAAGCATCGCGCAATCTCAGCATGCAAAAAATTTATACTCTTGTAGTAACAAGCCGTATAGGTGTGGAAATAAAAAGAAATACAAAGTGTCACCTGGAATTAAGGTATATTGTCAAAAAGTGAAAATTGTACTGAATCCATTCCCTGTTGGGATCGTAATGTATACAATAAAGAAGAATTTATTTATACATTATAACATGTATTCCAACGCAAATGGCGTAAACGCTATTGATAATGGCTGAACAAACTTCTCTGAAGGTTTTAGAAAATGATAAAAATTCTCAACTTACGTGCATGTGAATAATGGTTCCAAAATGAAACTTGGATGAAAAGCTCGATATGACCATTTCTATACAATGCATTACAACACTCCAATAGATCTAGACGACGCATTCAATCCGCACCAGCAAGATGGGACTGATTTCGTACCCTTACATCCATAATAATAATTTATTCCCAGTTATACAGGGGTCCAATAAGTACCACGACAAACTTAAGGAGAAAAACTCACCTATATAAAAGTGTCATCGTTTTTGAGATATTAAACTTTTTCTTAAATCTCAAAAAACAACCTTTCCATCAGTGGTCTTTAGCTGCATGTACAAATAAGGTTATATTTGTTCATTTTTTTCTATAAAATACTTCTAAATAGTTGCTTTATCATATACAAATGCAATGTAATTAAAAGATATTAAGGAACCATAATCAAATAAGGACTATTTTGAGATTTATAACCTGATTTTTTTCCTCAACTTTGTTTTGCTAAACATGCGCCATTTTTTCAAAAAAATGGACAAATGGAAGTATACGCACTATTATAGACTGATACCGCTGATCGCTCGTACTGAAAACGTTTGCCAAATTTAGATAAACAATAAGAATAGTAAACTAAAGACGCTAAGATTTTACACGGCAGGGGTCGAATATATGTAATATTCTTATTTTTTAAAATTTTTAATCGTTTACTATTTCTTTTCTTATGCAACTTTTATGTAGGTGATTTTTGGTATATGGTATCAACTCATTTTCCTAAAAGCAGTTAAAATAAACAACAAAATAACTTTGGAAGCACCCCGTATAAATAATAGGAGCCTTTGGGGCATCCAAAGTAATTTGAAAGTTCTTGTTTCTGATATTATAATCGTAATTCTTGTACAATATATAATTTTTATTTTTATGTTGATATATAATAATAATATATAATTTTTGTATGATAAGTATTTCTGTTTCAGCGAATAAAACTTCAGATGGGTTCAATAAGGGCTTATTGTGAACTACTTTCAAGATAGATTTTTGTGCTTTTCAACCAATTCTATTAGCGTATTATTTGCAGGGCACCCAACTTTTATTCCGTAAGTTAGGCGACATTCTATTAGTGCGTAATATAATATTAATATTCAAATTCAGATAATAAGCGATTAGGCAAACGCTTGTCACATACCAGTATCCGACAGCTTTGCTGATCAGATATCCATAAGAATAAGCGGCCGATGAGCTGATAAGATGCTAGTTATAGTTTGTGCAGCGAGAATTCTATATCCACTAACATACTCTGTTTGTCATGCAACACTGGCACGTAAACATGGAACAACACATACGTGAATATACATAGTTACATACACACAGTTTATGTCGTGCTATCGTGCCGTTTGCTGTAAATGTAAAGGCATAATTTGTCGTCGTCCTACCACTAACACCGCGCCATCGTCTTGTTCTCGAATCTAAAAAAGAACGAACGAACTCTGCCTCTGTTCACCCATCAGCGTATCAGTTGTGTGGATTAAGGGCTATCATAAATAATTTCAAGAGTTCTGCTGTTAGAGTAGTTGAAGGAAATTGATCGACTAGTCTGTAAAACCTGCCTCTGTCCACGGAATGATCATTTAACAAGAGGTACAGGTTACAGATTACATAAGCGAGGGTTTGGCTTGCCAGCCATTATGTCTCTGCGACCCAAGTGGATCTATTGTGACCCCCCTATATAATTTCTGTAGCACTGTGTCCAGCCTTGATCCTTTGATCAGATTCCATAGCCTTGACACATGATCTTGCATGTAGTTTTCCGCTGTTGGACCTGTGGTTCCTATTACGTGAAACCGTAGCCTTGCCAGGCTTTCACAGTGACACAGGAGATGCACTGGGGTTTCGTCATGCTCTATGCAGAAACGGCATGTGGCCTCTTCTGCCAGACCCAAGAACCTCATATGTCGATTTAGACGACAGTCAGGAGACCCACTATGGCCCTTATGGGCTTTCTATTGAGTCCGAGTAGATCCTCTGTGAAAGCAGGGCTTCGTTCTTTTGCCTGCCTTCGCCCCAATTGGCTGTTCCACCATTCTAGGGACTTTTCTTGCTCCAACTTCTTATGGACTGTTTGGTGTATGTTCTCGTCACGCCACAGAAAAGCTCTGGTCCTAAGAGGCGATTAGCCTCACCCTGTCGGGCTAGCTCATCCGCCTTGTTACCTTGTTTCAGTTTCCCAGCCCTTTGAGATTGTTCACGCAACTCCATACTAGTTTAGACGTTATTTGCAATGAGCTTAATGCCTTTATGGCTGCCTGGCTACTCGAGCAAATGGCGAACAACTGATTTGTCATTCCTTATTAGCTCTTTTGTACTTGTATGGCTGCTACTTCAGCCTGAAATATTTTTGCCACATTGCCTAGACTCATAGAGATCTTAGTTTTTGGCCTTACCCCATAAATCCCGGCTCCGTGTACCAGTAGCTTTTGGAATGTATATCTTCCAATAAATTTGATAGATGATTTTGTAAAAAGTCTAAATAGTTTTCACCATTCAAGAACTCTGGCAGCTCAACCGGCACAATGATATAAACAAAAAATAAAGATTATGTGATGCAAATAATAAGACGTAAGAAGATGTTAAATTAGAATCAGCAGTGCTTTCTTTAACTTTTTTTGAAGCTGGGTTTAGCCTGCATAGATTTAAGATCATCGGGTTATCCGATTGTATATTCATTGTAGGTAAACGATCTAAATGCTGTTGTCTCTTGGAATAAGCTTGTCCCTGAGGTAGGAAGGGTTCGAACAATTATTGTACACACCTTTTTTCGGAAATTGCAACTGAAAATAATATAATCACATCGCATTTACTGTAAGACCTGGGTAGTAAATAGGTATGCAATAGAATATTTCAGAAATCACAAGGCCTTTGCAGAGTTCCTACTTTAATGTGTGTATCCAGAACATTTTTGTTGCCAAAACGTAAATCCGAATCAAAACATAAACACTAAAAGACTACTACCAATACGCTGTCTTTAATTTCATTTTTTGGTTCTGTATTACCCAATATTAAAGCAGAACATTTTGATGTACTTAGAATCAAGTTATGGGACCGGAAGTATTTATTGACCTGACCAAAATTCTCATTGATACGTTGTGATGTGTCTTGCAAAGAGGTAGGTTGAACATCATACCTCATCTGGGTATCGCCTGGAAAAAAATTGCGCATACCCAGCTCTCCTGGAGGTTTATAGTGTATATTAAGAATAATAGCGGTCCAAGCTCTGAGCCCTGCGGTACTTCGGATACAATCATTCTTGATGTTGACATTTGATTGTCGATAGTGACTTTTTGTGTGTGTGATGGAGATGGATGTATGCAGACTTACTATGACTCGCTAAAAACAGCGAGCAGAAAAATACCTCTGTAACTTCCATTATTGGATATCCACACATTGACCAAGCAAGAACTATCCTCGAACTGATAAGTCAGATTGACGTACCACCCACTGGCCACCGACTATCAGTAGCAAGAATTTTTTACTTAGCAACTTTCCTAAAATAATAATATTGACTCCACTCAAAGGTTTCCACTAAGAGAGTTAGTTATTGTTATGTCCAACCTTTACAAACCTATTATAATGCAGTTTGTCGCCTTCGGTCCGCGACAAAATCCAAGAACCTACACCACTGGCCGTTCTAGAAGCCGGTATTTACATGCGCACACCCTTTCCACCACCAGTATTATTCTCATGCGAAACGTAATATTGTGTATGGGGCAGCATAAATCTGGTGTTTGCTTTTGCCAGACACAACGTCTGATCTATACAGATACACCGCCTCGCCTTGCCGTGTACTTTGCCGGCGGAGTTCAACGCAACTCCCTTTGCACTTGCAATGCAAGGCTTCAGAACAAAGCGCACGGGAAACAAATAATATGAATAACTGGTGCAGAGGTGCTGTTGCTACCATCTCCATCTGGGATGTTTGTACTCGCAATGGGAGAATATACAAGGAGTGATCCATTTTCTTGAGCTTTAAATTTTATATAGCAGGGACTCAACTGGGCCGAACTAAGAGATGCTCCTTACTTCAAGTTCCTACTTCTCTTTAGTGTTGACACAGAAACGATACCTTACTTAAACTAAACTATTGGAACTTGACAGTTTCAAGCTTCGCATAATCAAATAAATTCATTAGTAAATTGTAAGAAAAATTGTTGAATTTATTCAAGGTACTAGGTAGCAAAACTACATGATCCAATTCATTCAAGTCAAGCATACCAACACATACAGTAAGTAACTTCCTATGCTATCAACCTCAGGGAAAAAATATCAAAACATAACCTATGTAAAATGAACCTTACCAATAAAAAGATAACGGTACACTTCTAGACTGATTGTTTTTGTTGAAAAATTAACAAATAAATTAAAACCAAAGTGCCAAGCCAAATTGTGAGCATTATCATTTTAATTTCAAATCACAAAACGTGAACGTGTCGAATATCGCTTCTAGAAAAAAGCACTAAAAGTAACTAGAATTCCCCAAAAAATTGACGGAAAATCAGGACAAGCTCAAATCTCGTAATCTATTCATGTATTTATTGTTGTGAAGGAATTGACAATAATTTTTGTTTACACGCTTCAACTTCATCAAGGTTAAACGCATGTTCAATGTATTGGATCGAGTAAAGCCGCGTTCTCATTAGTCAATTTTATTGATCAGTAATAATTAATCTCTGCCATTGAAGTGAAATAGTCTAATGTGAACCTCCGTTCAACCACACTGCTGTATCGATTTACACAGTGTGATCATTTACCATTCAATTCTATGTTGCATAGATTCATTATTATTGATCAAATTAACTAACGAGAACCCGCCTTAAGGCGACTATTATGATAGATAAATATATCAAACGTTCGCCATAATAATATATACTTTCACGGTTTTTAACGAGACGATAGTTTTATTTCGGCTTGAAATGTCCAGTTCACACCTTAAGGAAAATGTTAATGGTTCACGTAATTTACACAGGTATTTCCCAAAGTGTGGGCCGCGATCCCCTGGTAGGTCGCAATGAGGCATTAGAGGGGTCGTCAAAAATTTCCAAAATCAGACAAAAGCGACACTTTGTTGAATCGCGTATTTTTATTTAAATAATGCCGTAAATAAAAATTAACAACAAGTTGTTAAAAGAAACATTAAACCAAATATTGATAAGTCCGCAAGAATACAATAGAAAAATACAGTCAAATATTACAACGTTAATGAAACCCACACCTAAGCTATGTATTTAAGACGCACGTAATTATATCGTTTTCCCGGTTCTGTAAAAAAATGAGTTTCAATATTCCAACATTGGATATTTTAATATTTTTTTCCTTGTTCCTTGGTAGTTCAACTTGTCGAAAGGAGTCAACTAAAGAACGGATGCAGTATCAACCTGCGACTGTTTTAAATTTATTCTATTCCACATACACATTCACCCAACCAGATATACCTCGATCAAATTGGCATGATACTCTTAAAATTCCTAGGAAGTACAAATCCTGTATTACTCGTATGGATTTATCACTCTCAGAACTTTATGAGCATTGCAGTGTCAAAGAAGACTTGAATCACATTTTTTTCGGATGTAGTAAACATCTTACACACTGTGATAATCTATGCCTAAACTTACTCCAGCGTGGGTTTCCTGCTCTATACAATACACAATCATTTCTCTCGCTATAAAAACCTGATGTGACTTCCTGCTTTATAGAATTTATCAAAAATAGTCTGGTATCAAAATTTAGAGCCGCCAGCATAATTTAATTACTTTTCTTTCTCTTCGTCTATCTGTCATCCTGGCAGAGTTAATATAATAAAATAATAAACAATAGTGTTGTGTTTATAAGTTTTAGCATTTTTCCTCTGTTCTTTCCGTATATGTATTTTCAACCTCCTTACCGCGGCCCTTTGTATATCAATATGATAAAATACCCTGATAGACCCCTGGGCGAACAGAATGTGTGACTTTGTCTAATACCTCAATTTTCTATAACGTTACCTACTAGATTAGTTTTTCTTTTGTTGCGTTATCCACGAAAAGGCTTCGAACATATTATTCTTATTATAGCACAAAATATTTAGGAATTTATCTAGATCCCCACTTGCGATGGGATGTACTTGTTTCTTATATATTAAAGAAAATTAGATTCATAACACATAAAATAAAATTGTTAACGGGTATATTAACTGAATATTATCTACGAATAATATATCAACCTTTAGTAGAGCCACACATAATATATGGTATAGTTGTATGGGGTGCTGCATGCACGACATACCTTAACGATTTAGACAATTTTAAAATCTATGTTTGGCAAATCAAAATTATACCTAACTGATGACGTATTTCATGATGCACAGGTATATGATACTAAAGAATTTTACTTCTTAAATACCATCACCCATTATCACAAAAGTATTAGTGAACGCGACACAGTTAAACATAGTCATAACACTAGATATAAATGACGCCCAAAAAATGATCCTAGTCCAAATAAATCTGTAATGAAACGATCTGACCTATTTTGAGCTCCAAAATTGTATGAACGTTTACCAAAAAATAATTTAAAACAATTATGCAATACATTAAGTTTAAAAAAAAAATAAAAAACGGATTAACACGCTTGGTAAAAACAACATTAATGGAATAATCTCAAATATTACACGGTAAATACTATCATTCTTACAAATAATTAGGTTTTTTCCCTCTACTCTTCCTTTTTTATATGTTGCAATTCGACATACATAAATATGGTCCATGCACAGGCATTCTACTTTTTTGGATAAATTATATTTATTTACTCATTTCATGTAACTTGTATTTTAGAGTAAATAAATATTACTACTACTACTTGTTTCTGGCTGATGGGTTATATCCCAGTGCTAAGAAAAAAGAGCCTGCAAAAACTTATTCAAAATTTGTAGCACTGTGACTGTATATGTCTTACATAATTTCCTGTACGCATAGAAATGTATCGAGCTGCCAAGTAACTTGACCACCGATTTTTCTTATAAGCCTCTAACGTGTGGCTGTAATTACGCAACTATGTTAATATTGAAAACATTTATTCTTTCGAAAATGTTAGCAAGATAATTGTGAATCACAATTTACAACGTTGTTAAGGTGGCACCTTGCGTTTGATTGCGATTACTCGTATATGGTGTATCGTACAACATCATTATTTTAAGCCAGAGATAAGTCCTATAACATTTACTTGGATTGTAGTGCCAAACTTGTTGTTTTCTTGTGATATTTCAATTTTCGCTAGAAATAAACTTATAGGAAGGCCAAAAATTATCTTCTATCGACATTAAGACTGAAAATCTGAGCTGTCTCGATTTTTATACATATATTTGGCTTTTTTCACTACGTTATTTCATTTCATAAAGAAAAACTTCTCTCTCATTTTTGAAACATTCCGCTTTATTCCCTACGTTATTTCATTTTATAAGGCAAAACGTTCAATTGTTGCTGCACAATTGGAAGGTAGTCGTCTAATTAGTTTATCAAATATTTAGCAAGAAAGCTGATAAATCCACAGTTTTTGTCGTATTTGAGCGCTTGGTTGCTCTGGAAACTAAGTAATGTTCCACACACGTTGATAATTCAAACATTTGCTGCTTCGATCGTGGACTAAGTTTATCGCCAAACGCTACACCATTATAATTTCGAAATTTATGAAATACATAAAAACATATAATGTACATTTCTTGAAACAATCCTATATATCCGCATATGGCGGAAATCTTTGTGACGGATATATCCTAGATTCAACTGCCATAATTATATGCCTATTGCTACTGTACTCAAATATTCTAAATGACATAGAAAGTGTACCACCGACTAGGAGTGCTGTAATTATAGAGTATACTTTTACAAGTTCTAGATAAATAGAATGTGATTAAAATCTTAACTCAAAATTTCGCAAAATAGCTGAGATATCCCACCATAATGGTAATAATGTGTTGAAGCTCTTGAGTTCGCTACTCATTCGTTAAGTAGTCGTGGCATTGGTTGGATTAGGTGATTGATGTTGTGAATGTTTCAATTAGCTAATTTTTCTTATAAGTATGCATAATTATACCAAAATCCATCAAGAACAACAAAATTAGTTCCCTTTCCTGTTTCACCTTGTATATACATATATCTAATATTGCAAACGAAGACCATTTAGTATCTGAGCAACGTTTCGTCTCCGAGACAGGACTGAGCGACTGGGCTGGCAATAATTTCGTCAGCTATAAAAATAGCTAAATAAAATGGTGCAATGCGGCAAATAACCCTTAGTACAATCTTCATTTTAATTGCGCCACTAAAACCGACATAAAACTTTTATTAAACGCCGAATACCTAAAACAATCACTTCGGGATTTGTTTTAGGACTTGTACGAAGGGGATAAAAATCTAGTTTATTATGACGTTGCACTATGTAGTTTTATGGTTAATAATAAAATGTTTGAGAACCATTATCCTGGTACAAGTTATTGTCTTCTCTAGGTAGCTTCCTGAAGATGACGAACATAAAACGGAAATGCAGTTCATCCTGCTTTTCCTGCCAATAATTGAATAGTTCTGGATCTTTTGCGTTGCGTTCATAATTTTTTGTTGGTTTATGTATGGAACATTTCAGGCAGATAGCCTCAACTTTTCTGGCACATAGTTATACTTTATGTCACGGTTTTTGGCGGGTTTTGTGTGACCTGCATCTGTTTTATACATCCATGTGTGCGAATGATTGCTCGTGTCAGCTTACACATGCGTTCCTATGTATGATCTCTCCACTTTGAATATTTTCTAGCCAACGTATGAGTATCTCTAGTCTGAGCTTGTCACTGCCAAGTGTTACAGCCCACTTGACACCGGTCTGCCATTTTTTTATTGATTTTTTATCGATCTTCGTAATATAGACCATAGCAGATACCTGAAACTACAATTAGCGGACAATATTGATGGTTTTTGCCAAACTTGTTTTAGTATTTTGAAAAAGAGAATAAAAACAATGGCTCTTCATTAAACAATTCGTGTGTGCAAGAGCAGCTGCGGTCAAGATCGGTGTGCCCAAGGTGCACTTTTCCTATGGAGCTTCAGCTCCGCCCATGGTTCAGTAGGTCAATTTGCTTACTCATTTGGTATAGTATTGACACCTAACCATCACAGTGAATTAAATGTATGTATGGTCTTGTCGAGTTTCTTCATGGCCCTTTTTGCATAGGTAAATGTGATTAAAAATCATTGATTCAGCATTGAATTTCCTCATTCGATGTACGAATACCTGTTGGCATGGACCTTTGTCTTCCGATAATCCCCTGAAGAGAAATGTAATGGTGCTAAATCGCATTAGTAATCTAGAAGGCCAATTCTGGTCACCTAAATGAGAGAGTACATGGCATGTGACACTGCCTTGTTGAAACCACATCATTATTATCTAATTTAGGCAGAAAGAAATACTGCTACATAGGAGGAAATCGAACAACTATGCAAAATCATTATGGAAAATTTCAATAAATGTCAGGGCATTGTAGCTGCTATGAGGAGCTTGAAAAAACTTTGTTATTCCGATTTTTCAACTGCCTTAGGTTAGTAGAACCGGGAAAGGCCCCCTCATGTAGATTGTTCCACAATCTCGACACTGTTGGTATTAAGGAGCGGTCGTATCGGCCAGTTTTTATATTCGGAGTTCAACACGGTTAGAATGGGACTCTGAAGTCAGGCGGGTTTGTCTGGCAAGCACATCATCCGGAGGCATCATGGAGCAAAGGCCATTGGCGTAGCGGTAGAAGAGTCGCTGCTAGTCTTCTTCTCTCCAGCTCACCGGCAGAGGTCGGCTTGTCACTTTGAATTCCTGCATGTAGTGTGCTATCATCAGTAAATCTGTGGATTGAATTGATCGTACAGGAAAGGAGGTCATTGATATGTAAGAGGAACAATGTCAGAGCCAAGACAAATCCCTGGGGAACCCCTGCGTTGACATTGGGATGAAGAGGAGAACCCGACAATTACGATGGATATATCCTACCTATTTTATACGCGATGAAGAAGCATTTTAAAGAAGAAAAACTCTTTTCTGTTTAATTCGAGTCTATGTGCTAATTTTCGGGCACCTTTTACAATCAGTAAATTTGAGTGACTAATGATATGGTTAGAAACGTATCCTCTATTCTTCCTTCGCTCTTTCCTGTCATTCTAATAACGATGCTTATCGAATTAAGCAGTCCAGCTTCTCTAGCGACACAGTAACTTGGTTTTCTTCACCACACCGCACCGAATTCGCCCATTTAAGCTCTCGATTCGAACAAATTAGTTAATCAAATCTTTACCCTAATCCATTTGCTCCGGAAGGGAAGGAGCTGAGGTGAAGGGGTACCGAGGGTTATTTGTTATTTTGTCGAGAAATGCCCTCGTTAGACTGAAAAACGTGTCTGGAAGACGGAGTTCTACTAGAACGATTTGCCATTAATTTGTCAAAGAGAACTGGGCCGGTCTTATCCTCCATTTAGATATTGAGAACTGATAGACACTTCGTAGGGTAGGAGTTTTAGTCGTTGTGAAGCTCTACAGATTTATCTGATTACTGAAATTTATTATTTGAATATCTATTGTGTTTATAAATCAAATTTAGCGACGTTATCGTGTCGAACTCACGATTTAAAAGAGAGTAAAGAATCAAGTAATTGCGCGAGCAAACATCACTATATTTTGGAGTTACAGTGTCGTAGGTTTGCGCAATTTTTATCAGACGTTCTAAGTTAGGCTAGAGAGACAGTCTAAGTCCGTGGAAAGCATGTATAAACGACCGATATGCATCAACGAGAACATTCGAGTAGTGAAACATAAACATGGCATTTCTTGATGCCGTTTAAACGTATTATGCATGGACGGCAAGTTTTTCAGTATATCTGAGAACCTAAGAATTACTAAAATATTGATAAAAAACATTGTGAATCAAGACAACGGGTCAGAGCAGAGGTTACCTTACATTTTATCCCAATCTGTTCCGGGACAGTGCTTGTTTTAACGTTTAAGAAGATATTGAGTTTGCAATTTTTTGTCGCTGATTCTTTTCAGAAACATATAAGTGGGGCGCAAACCGAAGCGGGGCGGACGCGGTGGGGATAGCGAAAAGGTGATAATGTACTACCTTGAAAAAGCATCTGCCTCCGTTGTTCTGTGCTGAGTGCTCGAACCATGGTTGCTCATCTACAGAGGATCTATAAAAGAATGTATCAATCTTAGCGGTCCTAATAGGAATAATGGAAAACTGTTATCAAATTATTGCATTGCCATCGTTCCTTGATACGTGTGCGAAGTTTCAGTTTAATGAAACTTCTGAAAATTGGTGAAAATTATGCTCAAAGATCTCGTTACATACATACATACATACAGGCCAAGCTTATGAAAGCGTGTTAAAAAAAGACAAAATATGGGACGAAATTGTTTTATCTATAGGTGGAACGACGGATAGGCAGCTACAGTTTTTACTTTTATAGATTTTTATTTAGACAAAAAAGTATCTGTTAACACCTTTCTAATTATTAAAATATTCACGTTTCTTGATCTTCAGGAATCGCTTGCAAAATTTTCAAGCAACGTTGGACTGCTGTTCATGTTCTTCTGGCTTTATCATCAAAACAGTCCACAGTCATTCTAAAACTCATTCTACAACATCTCTATCTCTATCCTCCGTTAGCTTATGAAATATTGTATGAAATTCTCCTTTGCTTACCCGATCACAATTGAATTCATGAACGTAAATCCTTCGCTTTTTCCTGAACAAAAAAAGAAATGTAAATAATAACTTAACTGCATTTTGGATTTGCAATTTTTTCCTATTCTTATTATTATTAGTAATTTGTTTACATACTTACTTTTGCCTTTCCTCATCTTCATCCACTAACCAAACCAAAGCAAAGCTTCTATTCCTGTAGTCCGCCTGGTGACCGCCACCGCGGCCGCCACCGCTCTTGTCTTGCCTAGTGCCAAGTATTGGCAAAAATTTGGTGTAAAACAATCCCATATTTCTTGAAGCTTTTGTCTCAGTTCGGTGATTGTACGAGCAGGATGTTGTCGTAGAACCTGTTTCATCTCGTGCCACAAAGTTTCAATAGGTGACAGATCTAGACTGCTAGAAACTCATTTCAAAACTGGTACATTATTTTCTTCCATCCATTTTATAGCCTTTTTTGAGATATGGCACGCTGCACCATCTTGCTGAAACACAAAATCTTGGCCGGATGTCAGACATTCTTCCATCACTGGTAAAAGCGATTCTTCTAAAATTGCCAAATATTTGCTTATATCCACATTTCCATCAATAAAATGAAGTTTTCCTACTCCTTTTGATGACATACTGCCCCAGACCTTAATGGATGCTGGAAATTTCACTTTTCTCTTCAGACAGTCAACATCGAATGCTTCATTTTTTTGCGACTAACTCTACTGCGACTGTCACCAACACAAACGAATCTGGCCTCATCACTCCATTGTATTGCTCACCATTGTTGAGGTGTCCATTGTCTATGTTCTTTAGCCCATCTAAGCCGATTTTTCTTTTGCAGTGGAGTTAATAGTGGCTTTTATTTGGCCTATAGTTGTGCAACTTTAGGATATTTACTTCACTTTTTTATATGAAAACTTACCTTGCAAGTGGCACGCCTGTTTTTCACGATTATTCTTCTTAATGCTCTTCGGTCGGCATTTGTGATGTTACTTTTTTTCACATATCGTGGCTTAATATTAACTGAACCAGTTACGTTATATCTTCTAACAATATTTCTCACACTGTACCGCGATAAGTCTAACAAAGTTGCAATGTCTGAATTGATTTCCCAGAATTCAAAAATTTAATTATTAGTAACCGAATTTTCTCACTAATAACCTTTCCTATACCCATTTTAAAAACCTTAACTACCCAAAACTATTTTAAACGTACTCTGACAGCTGTGACTACTAAAAATAATTGTAATTGCAACATGTGTTATTTTTATGCTGCAAATTTGATTAGGGAGTGATAAAATTAGTATTTTCTACTATATATTATCAAAATATTCATTGTTAATATTTTAAACCTATAACACCCTGCTACATTTTTATTATTTGTGTTTGATAAGAAAAAAACTA
The DNA here is from genome assembly GCA_963669975.1 of Acanthoscelides obtectus. Taxonomy (NCBI): domain Eukaryota; kingdom Metazoa; phylum Arthropoda; class Insecta; order Coleoptera; family Chrysomelidae; genus Acanthoscelides; species Acanthoscelides obtectus. Next base: position 33,492,388 of record CAVLJG010000009.1, read on the forward strand.
AGGTTTCAATAGTTGGCCCAATTGAAGTGGGAAGGGGCTCGTAGTAATATGCTAGCTACTAGATCTCATCAAACTGTACAAAAAATCTATGTAAGCTTATAATATATCTAACGCCGTCGCTGCTGAGATATAGGGTGTTCAAGTTCATTCCTTTTTGTTTTACAAATTCTTAATTTCTCTTAAATAACCTGAGCGATTTAGATGAAACTCCGCCAATCGAGTGAATCGACGGTAGACATTAAGGAACTTAGTTTGTGTTGGCTATCCAGCTCAATCACGTGTATCACAGGGGCGCCGCTATCAAATTCTAATTGGGTTTAACCAAGCACGCCAATTGTTTCTTTGAAAGTACGGTAAAAGAACTATAAACATGTAGGTTGAGAGTTTAGAGCTACACAAATTCGAATAACATTAAAACTTCCGGTAATAAAAAGAAATGTGGGAATAATCCTGGATCGGCTCAAATTTATTAATCACAAGAGAGATGAGAGAAACAACAAAAGCCACAGTTTTTGATCGAAGCATATATATGTACTATACAAATACTTAAATTTGACTGCATACGGATCAAAATCTGCGTGTTATTTTTTTTGAGTCCTGATGGATAAAACTTCCAAGGTTCCAGTAACATTTTACACCTTACAGATTATTTCTGCGAGTTTCACATTCTATTGACTCTGAAATTGCTATAAGGCAATCAGAAATATTAGTTCGGTTTGAGGTTACTTGATCATACCCATAAAAAAGCAGTGGCGTATTTAGCTTGAAATACGGTTAAAATTTGATAGCGCCGTTTCAGTTGGATACAGCCAGTCACTCAAGTAATTAGAGAAATTAGAAATATCAATAATTGGAAAAATGGACTTGAATGATGAAAGTGGCAGGAGCTTTTTTATTTCGGTCAATTAGAACTTCCAGCAGGTATATTATAAAGTCAACTAACCGCTTACATAAATAAATGACATTAATAAAATTAAAACTGACAATCAAACAAAACTAAACATCTCAGAAATCCATTCAGTGGATCCGTGTTCCGAGGTTTAAGTCTACGAGCACTCTACTAGCATTGTTTGAAGTCTATGATAACGATATTTATTACTCAATGTACAAAGAAAATAACAGGAGTAAATAAAGGCAGCAGCGATGGCCGCAGTAGTAGACTTTTCGGTCTCCTGATCAGTCACCGTGCGCTGTGCGGGTTCGAGTCCCGCCCCAGGAGAAATTTTTCTCTTGGCTATGGATGTTGTGATTGTCCGTAGGTGGTAGACGGTCTCCTGACTGTCGAACGCGGAGGTACCACCCGGCGGATCTCGTATTCGGAGCCAGAATGTGTGCATGTTGTATTCACACGTGTTCCCTCGCAAGAGTCCGTGTGGCGTTCCCCCTTTCCAATGTATCCCCCTAAAGCCCCACGGTACCCAATGGGTGCTTAGGCCTTAGGCCTTCGTGGTAGTTGGAGTATAAAAAAAATATATAAAATAAATACCCAATAGGATTGTCTCTGCATGGACCGATAATTTCAAGCTGCAACAGTACAATGCAACTTTTACAAGAAAAGGGCACGAACTAGTCACAGTGGATTATTATTATTATCATAAATGTTAGTCCTAGATAAAGAATACAGCCACAATTTCTAATTTCTTTTAAAATAATTTCCGAAATGTAAATCTTTTAATTCTGTAGGTGAAATTTCATATAATTTTGGCGCTAAATATAATATAATTTTGTATCATATATAATGATTATTTAATTTTTTGGTCGGTGTGGACAAATTTATGGTAGTAAGTGATTATACACCAGTGGCGGCTCGTGATTTTACAAATAGGTGACGCAGGATTGACCGACCCCCCCCATACCATGTAGAGCGCATACACAAAAAAAAACATGAAATAACTTACCTAAATTCAGTAACTCGAAAACAAAGTCAGGATTATCAGGCACTTTTCATTGTTTATATATGAGAGCAATTCGTCGGTCCTTCAAATTAGCAAACTTATTTATAACGTCATCGTAAAACGGCTGTGACACTATCAGTTCATTTAATAATTCTTTTTCGATCGATATTTTTGCCAAGTTCGTCAACCGATCTTCCGACATGGTACTTCGTAGATAACTTTTGATTCGCTTAAGGCATGAAAAACTGCGTTCTGTCGAAACACTTGTTGATGGAATGGTCAGTATTAAACACAAAAGCTTATATGCCTCCTTGAAGATACTGCGATTCTCAAATAGCGATTCCTTTAATAAGCGGGGTTCCATATTTTGATATTGATCATCGCTATAGATCAGCTGCAATTCATTTTTCAGTCTCTGAAAATCTGTGAATGTATTTGAATAAAACTTCTTCAAATTACTTAGGGCTTCTGTTGGAAATTTTTCTGAATATGTTTTGAACTTCGAAGTGTCCATTAACGTCACAAAATGAAGCTTTTCCATATCTTGGAAACGGGTCGTGATTTGCAGAGAAATGGTATCCAAAATTTCAAAATACAGCACTCTATATCTTTCAATAATTTGATCCCGAGACAATGTTACTCTTGTCCTGCCGTCGCGGTGTTCCGTTTGTACACTTGTTTTTGATGCAGCCAATTCGAAAATATTCTTAAATGTTTCTTCATTTCTCTTCTTGTTTAATTGTGTTTGAACACTTTTAATTTGCTTAATGCAAAGGTTTATATCAAAAGATTTTTTTTGCAGTGTGTCGAATAGTATATCTGTCATTCCAAAGATCTCGTTAAAAACAACAACCAAAAGCACGAATTCGAAGTCATGGAATTTATTTAGAAATCCGTCGCTCTGTCTAACCGAGGCTTGATCGGAGGTTGGATCATTAACAATTTCAGTAAACACTTGCTTTAAGGAATCCCACTCCTTATTTATAAAACTGATAACTTTAGAATTTGATGTCCATCGCGTAATAACGGAAACAGGTATTCGACGTCCTATTATTGAGTCTGCTACGTTAGTTCGTTTCGGAGAATGGTGAAAAAATGTCGGTAAACCACTTATAGTTGCAAAAAAAATGCGGCATTTTGTAATACTATTGCAACTTTGTTGTAACACTAGATTCATGCGGTGTGCGAGGCAATGAACAAAAACTGCTTGGGGTGCCTGTTCCTTTATTTTAGCCTGAAGACCATTTAACTGTCCGGACATGACGCTTGCACCATCGAAACATTGTCCAACGAGTTTTGTTTTGTAATCAAAATTTTGTAGACACCTTGTCACGAGGTTAAATAATGCTTCAGATGTTCGGCTGCAGCTTACATCATGAAATCCTAAAAATCTCTCCACAAGTTTTCCTTCAAGATTGACATAACGGATTATTATGCTGCACTGCGATTTGTGGGCAATATCGGTGGAATCATCCACCTGAATGGAAAAAAAACTGCATTCCTTTATTTCATTTTCCACATATTCATCAATGCATTTGACAATGCAGTCAATAATTTCGTTTTGAATGGTTTTAGAATTGCCCGCAAATATTGAGGCAATTTTTTTGTAGTGCTCCTGAATGTCTACAGGGCTTATAGATACAAATGCTTCTAGGAGCTCTTTGAAATTTCCACGGTTAATAGAAGTCGTCTCTTCGTTGTGGCCACGAAACGCCAGTTCTTGTTTGCCCAAAAAAAGGACAGCGCGTATTGGCAATTCCATGAAACGTCTATTAAGTTGCACGTTTTCGTTAAACTGTTTAATATACAGCCTGGAATTTTCGCGTAAAGCATCCTCAATAGTAGTGAGATTTTTCTTCAATTTTGAAAAACCTAGTGCGCAACGCATATGATCCGATGATCCTTCATGTTTACGAAGAGCACGAGTCACATTCCCGAAATCATTGAAACCGTACTTGCTCCACACGGTTGCTTTAACACTTACAATCAAACACGGCACACAAAAAAGTTTATTTAAATAATAGCTACCACATAACCATGCAAACTCACTATACCACGATTTTTTAAAATTTCGACTGTACACTTTGTCCTTAACTTTAGCGGTTTTATTTACATTTAATATCGGAGAAGGTTTTTCGGAGTTTAAAAAGTCTTTTTTATCATCATTACTCCATTGAGAAAACGATTTTTCCAACATAACACAAACCGTATCATAGACAGGAAACATTGTTCAAAACAATGAAAACTAACCTCGACACAATACGATATCGGTAATAATGCAGAGCAGACTAGACGCAAATTCATAATTTGCTTCACTTGCCTCGGCCAAAACGGAAGCGCGCGTGCCGTTGTCATGGCAACCGTCGTATTTGCTCGTATCTGTACTGGACGCAGCAATGCGGTGTAAATAAAGCTGCTTCAGGTCTCTGTTTCAACACGCCAAATTAAGCGCAAACGTAGGCGCGTTGTTTTTTGCGGGGTTTCTCAGTATTCTGTTGATCGCAAATACAAATAAAGAATGTCCGAAAAATAATTTTTTAAGATATAAATGAATTTTTTTTATAAATTTCAAAATAAAAAAAATATATTTTTTTTGAAATTGCAGGTGAAGCAGCGCTTCACCTGCGTCATGGGGCGAGCCGCCACTGTTATACACGGTAACGGCGTTCCAGAAACAACACCCTAAAGTGACGCGGGAGGTAGATTGGGTTCAGATCAAACAGATAAAATCAACAAAACCTTAGTAAAAGCTTTCTAGTTTTCGAGATATTGCCACTCTTAAGTTTTCTCAAAAAATCCCTACCTTTGCTCCTCTTTTGCATGTCATAGCTATAAAAAACTTTTAACTTATGATTTTTTTCCTGGGTTACCATTAATAGTTGGTTGAGACAACCGAGTATTCACATCATTAAAAACTAGCACGGTACCCTGAAAAAATTATTACATTTTGTTTCAATGTGAAAACCTACAAACGTTATAGTATACTAAGTGGCATATAAATCCGAACACCCAGTTTAAATGGTTTTATTTTAATAAAATTTTGTATAAGTACTTAATGAAGCATAATAAGTAAATGATAAAAATTTAAAAATGATTGCACTGCTTTAAAGACCTTTGACTTTTAATAATGTGTGGATGCACCCTGATGTGCTACGCATTCTCCAACGCGCCTAGGCATGCTTCTGATTAGGTGCTCAATGTCCTCCTGAGGTATCTCATTCCAGGCAACCACCAACTCCTCTTGAAGTGCCAGTGTGGCCGGTATGAAAACAAGCCAAAACTTCTCATTCGTCGGTAAACACTTCGCATGCCAATAGGTCTTCCGTGTTCTGCAAACCATTCATTTGAAATGGACCTGGTAGTGGAGAAACGGTCCCTTAAGGCCAATAATCTTAGGCGGAGATCTTCACTGTCTGTTGTTCTACTACGGCGTCCAGTGCCCCTTGCTCTTTGCGTTCGGCCTTCTCGAAGGCATGCCTGACAACACCGAACCACAGTGTCTACACTTCTTTGCACTCCAACTGCAATTGCCCGAAAAGAAAGTCCAGCTTCCCGAAGTCCCACTATACGGCCCCTATCAAACTCACTAAGTTGACGAAATCGTACAGGTCTCCGTACTCTAGGCATCGTAACCGATCGTAAAGGATGTCAAGAACCAAAATCCGCCAACGCTGATTCTTTACTGCGGCTGAAATATTCATTTTTAGAGCGTTAGTGAATTAAAAAAAAGCAGTAAGTATAAAAACCGGAATGTCCAACTGATAAGGCTGAAAATTTTTTCACTTGTTATTTACAGTAAGATAAATACATTCACCAACTTTTATTAAAATAAAACCATTTAAACTGGGTGTTCGGATTTATATGTCACTTAGTATATTTTTGAGCATTGAATAGGCTAGTGTTTAAGATTATTTGCCAATGCAGTCTGGTACATTTTTTCCGCAGTAATTAGTCAAACTTTAGTAAAGGTTGATACAAAATGTACTAATTTTTTTTAGCATACCGTGCTAGATTTCAATGGAATGAATACTCGGTTGTCTCAACAGAACTGTTTTGACAAAACCATTTTGAATTACATTTCTTAGATGAGACCAGTCACTGCCTTTATATAATATTGCAGTATCATCTGCAAAACTGGTTATTTCGCCAGCACAATCAATCTGCAAATACGGTTTAAATATATTAAATAACAGTGGACCTAAGGCTGTTGTTTGTGAGACACCACACTTGACATACATTTCTTTGATAAATGATCTGTTTATCTGAACAGATTGTGGGTGGTTCGATAGGTAATTTTCGATTACTGAGTATGCTTCTCTTCTGCAATGTTCCTAATAATATATAATTTACTGTATCGAAAGCTTTCATATACATCCTTCTGCATATCGAAAAGCTATTAATCCATCCAAAAAACATAATCCTCTAGTACCTATCGGAATGCCGGCGAAGGCATGCAATGAAAAATTCAAACTGGCCACGGAGAAACGTGCAGGATAGAAAATACTATAATTTCGCAAACACAGCGTGGCGCGGAACCGGCGGTAGCGTATGCTATGCACCCGTTTCGACCCATGAATTTTTTAATAGTTTCTGTCGGACATCGATCCTGGCCACTCTTGCCGCTGGCCACTGGCCACCAACCGTGTGATGGCCTCCGATCCGTGTTCAATAGCTCGGTGCGATTTACATCGAACAGACCCCTCCATTATGCAAGAACAGGAGAGTACCAGTTAGGGCAGTTACAGACAGATCAATGTGGGTGCTGACTAAAATGGTGGAGGGTAGATATAAACGCAAAGAGAAAATATGTAAACATAAGGGATCCGGTACATATGTTTGTTGGGCGCCCTTTGATATGAATCAAGTTGACAGGAGGTATCTCTGTTTTTTTTTGGTAATTTGCTTAAACAATCTTTTTAACAAATAATGGCGAAAAAGTCTCGAAACATGTTTTTTCGGTCCCGTTTTTTTGAGGTTTTTTGGGATAATTCTGAACAATTGAGCCTCTTAGGCTCGATCTTATCAAGCCTAGCCCCAAAAATCATGTCTGTCACAAATTCAACCACTGAGAAGGCGTCTCTGAAGTAATGGAATTAATCAATATCGCCCATTTCTTGTAAAATGTATTTCAAACTAAAGAAAAATTTTACGGTCTGTGTAAAATGGGCTCCTAATTCTCATATTAAGACAAGAAATACGTCATAAATCACTAGATTTAGCTATAAAAAGTAGTAAGCATTTCTTGACTTAATATGAGAATTAGGAGCTCATCTTACACAAATCGTATAATTTTTCTTTTTCTCAGAGATATTTCACAAGAAATCGACCAAATTCACGAAAATCATTACTTCAAATACGCCTTCTTATTGGCCCAATTTGTGTCAAAGGAACAAAAGCTTACACGCCGGTCAGTATCGGTACGGGTACTACATATCTTAAGATAGTTTGAAAAATAGTATCCGCAATGCTTAAAAACCCGATCAAAAATCAGTGTTCCCCTCCGAATATTATTTTGGACTAACCAGGGGAGGGCAAGTCGTTGAGAATTTATTTGGAGATGTCGTATCCCATAGCAAGTGTACTGCTTTAGGGTATTCACCTATTGGAATGGTCACCCGCAAAGCTTTATCAATTTGGAGAAAAAGACGTCTGAAAATTCAAAATCAGCTCATACAAGTGAAATAGTAACTGTGGGTGTCGAAACAGTATAGTTGATAACTCATTTACATGCCTCGCGGGCGCCCGGGATTCGAGTCCACGTCTTGGTTCCCTTTCTTTATTTATTCAGCTACTTTTACAATTAAATAAATTCTTTACTTAATGATACCAGTAATTTATGGATTAACACTCTTGGAAGAAATAACATTAATGGACTGATCTCAAATAATATACAGTAAATACTTTTTCTTCTCTTTCTGCTCTTTTTTTATCTATTGCAATTCAACATACAATTGATCTACTTCCATGGACAAATTATATTTATTTATTTATTTTATGTTACTTGTATCTATAGATTAAATAAATATTGATACTTCTACTATTTAAATAAAAATAATTTTATTTTCCAACGAAAAAAAGCTACTTAAATTTTAAATCATAATTTAATTTTGGTAACTATCATTTTATTTAAAATATAATCCAACTATTGGTTATAAAAACACTCAACAATATGTGAAAAGTGTTATTTGATTGTATTTCCGATATACTTTTTGTCACAAATACATGCCTGAACGATACTGATCGTGAAAAATTATCATAAAATCGTAAGTTTAAAATAAACAATTTTTTTGTCAGCTAGCACATTTAATGAGAGCGGAATTCTTACATGAACAGTGTTTCTTATCCACAAAAATTTCTCTGTGTTCAGAAAGTTTTGCAGCGTATCAAGCAATTTTATAAAAAACTAGCTGACCCGACATACGTTGTCCTGTATTTTAGCTGTGAACTGGGATGAATAATGCATAATAGAAGGGTGAATATAGCGAAGTGTTTGTACCGCCATGTGGCTAGCAAAGTACGTTGGCAGCACTGTCATTCCCCATCAACTTACCTTGAAAATAGGCATACAATTATGTGAAATGAATTTTGTGCGCCAAATGACGTCATTTAAAAGCAATTAGTGTATTGATGGATATGAGTCAAAAAATGTATAGAATCTGGCCAATTTCTGGACACCAATGAATGTCACTACATGATATGGTGGTGGTAGCAATGGAGTCAATTTGTGGAATGAATTTTGTTGCGCCGAATGACGTCATTTGAAAGCGATGTGAACTCACAATGTTCATTGGTCCAATAGCAACGACCTGTTGTGAACTGTAATCGATTGTCACGTCATAGTTGAATGCGGCTCAATTGGGATTTAATGCGACACGTCTACGTTGTTGAAGTTCAGTCCTTCGATCCGTCCAACGTCTAATTGGTGGCATTTTTGAGAATCACAATTTTAATATAAGGAGTGACTGCGGATAACTATCTTCCACCCTTGTCAATTACTTTTAAGCAAATACATCTTAAAAAACTCACTGAACAAACTGAAAACTGGATAAAAACTCTAATCCAATGGACTGTGCGCTACTTATTAGATAAAACAGTTTTTTTTATCGATAAACACTGTTAAACGATAATATAAATTAGTGGCGTGCGAGCTGTCAAGTTCAAAATGATATAAGTAGTGGAAGTCAAATCAGCAGAAGAAACGTATTTTCATCCGCCATTTTTGTTCATATAGTTAACTGACAAAGATAACAATTAGGCAACACTGCAGTTTCTTCTGAAGGGACCATCACAAAGTACGGATGGTAAAGAAATTTAAGTACAAAAACGCAAACACTGTGTTTTCATAAGTAATTTTCTCTCATATACCTAACTGTTGGAATAAAGATGGCGGAGAGGAGTGCCTGTTTTTTTTTGGGACTTGAGATATTTTTTCTGCTGTGCGTGCTCCATGCTCAAACAAACTGTCAAACGTGCGTAGCTCAAATAATCATTAGGTTTTCAATGATTTCCCAATTTCATCGATATTTATTTTCGTAAGAACCTTCTATACAGCATTAAGAAACTTTTTAAAGAAAGATGAATGAAATCGCTAAAGTCGTTTTCAATTTATGGCGTGACCACGCGAAATAGAGATTCATTTTTATATGTATAGATTAGTGATGATACGGTATGCTAACACGTTACCAACAAGATTATTTCGCTTCTGACCAAAAAAATCTTGCTAGAGTACAAGCTGAGTTTGAATTTTGTATCGTCTTTTTCTCCGAATTTCTTTAGTCACGCGTTACCATTCCAAGAGATAAATTTCCCAAATAAGTACGCCAAGTCTCACCTCAAAATAAATTCTCAACCTCATGCCCAAGTCTTGTTAGTTTACTTCAAAGCAAACCTGTACTTTAATTCAAGTGGCATCCTAGTACTGTGCTAAGCTTCGTCCCTAATGATGACTATTTTTTTTTATGATTATTACTATTATATTATATGTGGTAATCTAGTTTTTAAGCATTGAAGACGTCATCTTCGGGGTTCTTCAGATCTTAAATCACCTATAGTTCGAAAACAATCAACTTTACAGAAAAGTTATCAAGGACTTGCACATCCACCTAAAAAAATATCTGGACAGACATTCTTTATTTTGCTCGAAAAAAATATAATTTTTATTTCACGCTGATGAAACTACCACTACAATAGTTGATAGCGATCTGATTGCCAAACAAAAGGTACAACGGTTTTTATAAAGTCGTATAATAGGAATGCACACATAAGCTAATTCTTAAGAAGCATGGAGGACGTATCAGGTTGCATGTATGAGATAATTCCAAGTTTTCTAACAACGGTAATAGAAGGGTACAAGATAACGCCAAGCTGATGCAATATAATAATTATATTGTATAGAGTGAGCTAAAGTAAATAACTTGCTCGATTCAAGAGGAAACATTTCTCAGGTAAATCTAAATCCATTTCTTGTAAATGCAGGGCAGATTGTAATCATCAAAATCTAAACATCAACGTAAATCCACAAAAAGCGATTAAAACAGCAATTATTTTCCATGCCCGTACATGTTTAAACACGCATGGGGTTGAATGAGTTTTGTAGAAGGCAAACTGAATCCAGGCGCAATCGATCTCTCTTAAAAATGTCCGCACGGGCACATGTTCACCCTGGTCGACCATCTTTCAGCCGGGTGGAATCGGTGAAATAAATCTGGCAACACGGCCCGCTGCCAATAAAGCTGTCCTCCGATGCAATGACACGGTAATACATTGCCGAACATTCATCAAGTCCGGTGGTGCATTCATAGACGGCCGACGAAGCTGTTTTAAAAAGGGGCATTTGATCCGGTAATGCATTCATTATTGCTTAAAAATTCGGATTTCAATCTTAAAAGCTGTGATTGATGGCCTGCATTTTCAAATTGCGAGATCTTTTAAGGACTCACCTGTCACTCCCAACTGTGAAGACTCTCTACACGAATGAGAATGCCTGAAGGTGGTATCGTTTAATTATTGAATAAATATATATCCTAAATATCCTGGGGAAAGGACAATCTTTTAGTATAATTTGATAAATTGACGCTAACGTCCTGTAAACAAGGATATCATGTACTGATAAACTGTAGCGGATTCCTAGCTGTATGAATCGCATTTCAGCTTTGTAAGATGTCGTTTAATATTGTTAGATAGACAGATAGTTTATTGTCGTTACAGATCATGTTATATGATATAAGACTTGTCAATCTGAAACAAGTCATACTTGTGTTTGAGCAAATATGCCGGAATAAAACGTAAATATAAAATATATAAAGACATTTATTATTTAGCACATATAGGTACAGCGCAATAATCTAAAAGGGCTCAGTCAGTAACGGTGAAAATATATACATATACAATGACTTTATCACAAAATATATTGATCTAGCGGATAAACATTACTAAAGTATACACAAAAAGAGTAGGAGAATCTGTTATTTATACATATAAATGCAATAAGCACTGAGCAATGACAAACCGTTAAAAGCTAGAATTAATGATGTATATGTGAATGCAGTAGAGATCAAACCAGGAAGACAGCATGAAAAACATCCATACTTGGATTAAAACTGAAATTAAAATACTGTACTGTAAAATATGTACTGCACGATAATAGACATTTCAATGTTAACGAATTAATAATAATAATTAAAAACTTCATGTATAGAGTAAAAGCACTTTTCAATCAGATATTTCTTGAGATGTTTATCCAGTGTAGGTATATTAGTGCTTCTCCGCAAAAATGTAGAGCAGATCATGAATCGTTCTAGTATTATATTGACTGTTTATTGCCTTGTTATGAACAAATTTATTGCTGTGTTCAACTGCGAAGTTGGCACATTAGTAGACTTAGGTAGAGTTAATGCAAGCTGATTACAGCTTCGAAATGTTTCTTTACAAGAGTCCCTCTTAATAATAGAATAAGTAGTATTTTCTGCAGAATGAATAATCTGTTAATCATTGTTGCTTGTCCCATATGATTAGAAATGGTGAATGCGTATTCACTAATAACATTAATGCTTGCAATCTTCAATAAATTTCGGACCAGTCAAGTAATTTTCATCCGACATATGCATAAAATAGATTGATTTGAGTTTTTAAAAGTATATTCAATTCCAGCGTTCAATAGTTCCAAATTGGGACCAACACCTTATCTCTAAGTTGGTATTTTTAAATGTGTGGAAAGTCCAACAACTAAAAAATTGTTTTACTACGCCCATGGAGTATAAGAATTTTGAAGAATATCAAGAGGCATGTATAATTCCTAGATAGATGTCAACGTTTACCCGCGGCAAAACTTAACAGCTATTATCACCAAAAATTATAATACCTTTGATAACAAGTAATTATGGTCTCCTAGGACACCAGAAAACGACGCTAAATTTTATTTCTGATTTTATTGTCCATATATTTTGCAAGCTATGTGTATGCAGAATCATCTGTTACTCAGGAAATAGTCTTGTCAAATGCCAGTCGGGTATCTAGTTTTTTCCTGTGAAAAAAATCGAAGAAACACAATGCAAGGTAATATTTTTTTTACAAAAAATATTTGTGTAGGAGTGAAAATCCTAGTCTCGACTAGAATTTTTTTTGCCACCGGCACTCATGCTTCTTGTTAAAGTATTACTTAGCAACGTGTTTTATCGAAATTTTCGGAAAAATTAGATGCCCTAATGATATTACTTATGAATAAACAATTGCTACCTTAACATAAAACCTAACCGAGGACGGTCCTGACCGTCATACCGTACGATAGGCAATGTTATCGGCGCGTATATTTTCTGCAATTTTGAGAAGTTTTATTACAATTACATATTTTGTGCGCAGTGTAATATCAACAAAAGTATACGCTACTTGAATTACCGAAAGGCTGGGGTTCGTAAGTCAAAAATTACCGTCAAATCCCTTATTACAGTAAATTGGAACTAAATAGGGCTGTGTGCTGATAACAACCACAACATTCCATAAAACCGGCGCATCGGCTGGATATCCGATCGAAGCCAGGACCGGAGCGAGGTCAATGGAGGAGGCGGACTAGCTCAACACCCTACTGTCAAACCTCTATCAAAGAAACAAGCAGTAGTACTCACATCTCTCGAAAGGGTAAAAATCCATGACTACATCATAGCTATTGGATCGATTGTTGGGCCAAAAAATATCCCTTTTGCCTCAAGAATATCGAATAATAGAGTATGTGTATATCTTAGCAGCGAAACCATTGTAGAAACTGTCATACCCAAACACAAATATGTTAAGGTAAATAACCAAGATATAGAAATTAGGCGACTAGTTACACCTGCCCTGAGACTAGTAATATCGAACGTGTGTCCATCTATTCCCAATGAAACTATAGAAAATATACTGACAAATATGGGAATAACGCTGCTTTCACGTTTACTACATCTAGGAATTGGTATGCCTGAAAGTGAATACAGCCACATACTGAGCTTCCGGTGTCAAGTTTATATTGCTCCAACACAACAGCCTGATCCAGAGTCTACGACCGTATCATTCGAGGAGACCACATACAGAATATTTTTATCCACATATGGAATAAGTTGTACTCATTGTAAACAAAATGGACATACTATCAACCGCTGCCCCAGTAAGCTGCAAGATTTGGAAAAGCGAGAGCACTCAACGGAAGCGACAACAGAAAATGCACCAACTACCTCAACTCAAAACATTACTAGCTTACGTACCATGGGTACCAGTAATACATCTATCACAGCCCCCTCACCACACACTACAGATAATGCCACGCATGTTGCAGCTGAAAAGTCGTCTTTAGTCCATTATACTGATACTGGTACGATACTATCAATCGAATCAACATCAACCTGAGACATGATATCTCAACAAGCTAAAAGACAGCCACCATCATTACCTGAAATCATAGACAGTTTTATAAAAGCACTGGAGGCACCAGCTAAAAAGATTAAATCTACGAGTATTGCCGAAGACTCCCTTGAACCAGCCAAAGACTTTATCCCAAACCAAACTGAACATATCCGAAATAGTCGACAGCGACATATCTGAAAAATCATTACAAGCATAATAATTAGAAATGGCTTTGTTACTCCAGTGGAATATAAATGGCTATTATGTGCACAAATAACTTTTAAACCTACTCATAAGAGATCACGATCCGTATGTATTCAAGAAACTCACATCAAAGAAGACAAATATTGACACCCTTCCGCAAATTATCAAGGATTCTTCAAAATTCGAGTCAATCAAGATAAAGCAGCCGGCGGTGTAGCCATTTTCACGAAGAGTAACATCCAAGCCAGATCTATAACGCTCAACACAAGCCTAGAAGCAGTTGCAGTCAACGTTACATGCCACACAACTCTGTAATGTATACATCCCACACAACTCTTCATCGGAGGCATTCGCAACTTTGTATCAAGAAAATTCTAGTGACTATAACTATGACAGCAGGTTTATCTAATATAAATCTGGAGCTGAAAATAATGCAATCACCATTGTGGAGGATACTGGACCCCTCAATTATTCAATCTCATTGCATGAATTAGATAATTAGAAGATACTTTAAAAACTGCCAAAAATACTTCACCTGGACCAGATGATGTTCCAAATTCATTCCTTAAAAACCCACCATTCAAAGCTAATATTGTTCTTTTAGATATCTACAATAGAACACTCCAAACTAGAACATTTCCCACAATTTGGTCAGAAGCAATAGTTATCCCCCTGCTAAAACTGAACAAATATCAAACTGATCAATATCTTTGACCTGTTGTGCATGTAAATTAATGGAAAAAATATTGAATAAACGTCTAATATGGTTCCTGGAAAAAGAAGGATGTTTAAGTGAATACCAAAACGGATTCCGCAGCAGTCGATCAACAATAGATAACCTTATCGTTCTAGAATCTACAATTAAAGAAGCCTTTGCAAACAACCAGAGTGTGATAGCTGTGTTTTTTGAAATTCACAGAGCATATGACATGACATGGGGGTATCTAATACTCAAAAGCATGGTCAATATGGGTGTATCAATGGTGACTTTTTAGCCTTGACTCAACGGTTTAATGTCTAGCCGAAAAGAATTAGCTAACGGCATACCTCAAGGTTCTGAGTTGAGTGTTACCCTCTTTTTAATAGCCATCAATAGCTTAACCAAGGCGATCAACCCACCTTTGAAATGATTACTATACGTCGACGATTTAGTATTATACCTGCCAACTAATAAGCTGTCGACAGGCCAAACTATAGTGCAAAAGGCCATAGAAGACATAATATACTGGGGTCACCAATATGGATTTCGATTTTCTAATTCCAAAACAAAGTACATATGGTACTCAGTAAAACTAAGCGTAATAGTAACCAAATTATACTAGATTTGGACAATAAAAGCCTACAGAAAGTTGACCATCTGAAGTTCTTAGGTCTGATCTTCGATACATCTCTAAATTGGGACTTACACATCAATCATATTGTATCAACCTGCGTTAACAGATTGAATCTAACCAAGATTATCGGCCACAACTCTTGGGGCGGAGATACAACGTCGTTACTGTATATATACCGGGCTATAATCAGAAGCAAGATTGATTACGGTTGCATTTGTTATAGTACAGCAAGCCAATTTTCGCTAAGAAATCTGGATATTATACAGAACACCGCAATCCGAACAGCTATGGGATTACTGAGAACGAGCCCCCTCGAAAGCATTCACGTATTGGCTAACGAAGCTCCTTTATACCTGCGCAGAGAATATTTGGCATTATGTTACGCTGCAAAAATCTCCGCCTTTAAAAATAACCCGGCCCACTCTGCATCATTCAATACCTCCTTCATAGATGACTGTCAAAACAGCAAACACATTTCATTCTCCGAAAGAGTTAGACGTTCAAGATTTGATTTAAACCAGCTGCATAATACGACAATACACTGTTCACATGACCCACCATGGTCTATCCCTCTACCAGAAGTGGATACATCTCTAACAACTCTCAACAAAACAGAAATCTGCCATCGATATATACAGCACGAATATAACGAATTCATTTCACGACACGAATATTTCAATCTCATATTCACTGACGCATCTAAATCAACAAACAAGGTAGGTTGTGCAGCTGTCTCGCAGAACACACAGAGGCTTGTAACCCTACCCAAAGAAGCCAGCATATACACAGGAGAGTTAACTGCAATCAAGGAAGCTCTCCACATAGCAGCTGCATTAAACAAAAATAAATTTGCTAGTGTAAAGAGGGTGTAAAACAACTTTTTCCCCAGAATGTTACCTCGCAGAAGTCAAAGGACTCGTCGGCAACATGTATAAGTTCAACAAATGTGTTAAATCCTTATGGGTACCATCTCACACTGGCTTTATGGGTAACGATGGCGCAGACAGCGACCACAAAGCAGCCATCAAACAACACATACGTCAAAAATGGCAGCTTCAATGAGCCGTTTCCACCTGCAAACTACACCAGTAACTTGGAAATTTTATAAAATGGAAGAGATCAAGTAGTACTCTCTCGCCTCCGGATAGGACACACCATATTAACACACCAACATTAATTCAGTGGTACCGAGGCTCCCCTTTGTGAGCACTGTCATGTCTCCATCACCGTGAAGCACATATTGTTGAATGCCCAACTTACCAGTACCAGAGGACTACCAACCGGATACCTTCCAACATCAAGGAGGCCTTGACATCAAATGAGCATCGCATAATCAAGTACTTGAAAGATATACATTTGTACAATAAAATTAATTATATATAATATAATATAATTATCGTTTTGTGCCGTCCAGCAGCCAATAACCCTAAGTGGTTGACGCGGCTTTGTTTTTGTTGAATTCAAAAAATTAAAATAAAACCTAACCTAAAGGAAACAGATAGGTAAAAAAACGAAATACTATCTAAAAGCATTGGGAGTAGACAGACGAAGTACCTACCATTCCATTAGAAAAAGACAGAAAACATAATAGAAACAGGAGAAAAATAATTAAGCGTCTAATAAGCAATTTATTCTTACTGGTTTTAGCTCCCCGCTCCCCACATACTGGCAGAAACTATTGTAATCACGAAAATTTTCGAGAATGAGACATGCTTGGATGTTACATGGTATGTGCATCACGAAAAACTATGTCGCTTATTTCCGTCTGTCTGTCTATCTGTCTGTCGCTCTGTCCGCTAATCTTATAACCGGCTATAACTTACGGAGCATCGCTCGGATTTCGATGAAATTTTTACACAATATTACTACTATACCAGGGACGCAAAAACCTTGTAGTTTCTTAAAACCGGTCCAGAAGCGGTAGAGAAAAAGACCGAAAACGAAAAAGAAGAAAATTCACCCATTCTTCGTGTTTTGACGTTTCAGAGAATCTTGATCATTTTTTAAAACCATTTAGCGGCAAAAAACTTGTGAGGAGGTTCTAGGGGGGTGGAGACGATTCATCTCAATTGTTTGATGTAAGTACATTTACATGCTCCAAACCCTGGTCATTCTACGCATCTATTAGACATATTTCACTCATCATAGATTTCTCCGTATCTTAGCCCTTAAAGCTTAGACAAATATTGTTTGCAGACGGATCCCGCACCTACCGGCCGTGGGTGCTGCTCCTTGCGGCTTGAAGCCGGCATTAGTGAGTGTTCTGGGATTAAGTATCGAGGAGAGGCAACATGTCCAGATGCACTACAGTACCTCAGGTAGGGCTGGGAAATAATGTTTATGAAATAATTGTATGGACTTGACCGACAATTTTCTCAGAGTCTCTAGATTGTGCCGAACAACAACTGATAACAGTGTTGCGTGAAAAGTGCAGTCAACCTACTTGACGCCATTTTTTTCAGAAGAGCTGCTGATAAAGTTTTCGTCAAATAAATTGATACATTTCACTGCATTGTACGTAAAAGAGTGTTAAAACAATGACGAAATGTGAATAACTGGCACATACTGTGACCGACTGTGTAACCAACGTGAAGGTACGTCGCCGGATAGCTAAGGAGAGCAGAATAGGAATAACTATAAGGAAGTTAGGCCATGTTGAGACATAACACATATAGGGCCAATTTCACCAACATTAATATTATGGACCAATGGAAAAATACCTTATCGAAATGCAATTTGACGGAAGCTGTCAAAGCTCTCTGAATATCAGTGATATCTATTGAAATATTGAATGAAATCGTGAAAATTCGACTGTATTATAAACAAGACCACTTTTTGATTCCAACATGATGCTTTTGTACAGAAAAAACAGGACAACTTTCATGTATTTTGATATATGTTACATTTTTACATTTAACAATCCGTTATCCCCTTCAGCGAATGGGAATGCGGCAAATAATAGGTCGATTTTCTAGCTGTTAAATTTGGCAGCAGATTTGGACGTTTGTTAATGCATGACACTCTCGAATTTACCAACCTCAATATACTGAAAGTTATCATTACATACCTGTTGAATAGCAATAAAAACATGTCCTCTCCATCCTAAAACACAGATAATATGTGTAAGACGTGTCAATCCCTACATCTCCCTGATGCATAATGCATGGACATAGACAAAAAATTATGAAAAATGTTTCACAGATAATGGCTTTTAAGTACAAAAATCAAAAAAACTAGTAATGTTTATTGTTTGTCTATTTTTCTTTTTGACTGGCGGGGATATCTATCTGACTCTCGCAGGGTTGCCAAGTCTAACGACGATCACGTCCCGTGGTGGAGGGTGCGAAATGAATCTTTTACATTTGTTGGTTTTGAATTTCTTTCGTGAAAATTTACTAGGTATCATGATTATAAGCATCTTTGGTAGATTGTTTGATCCGGAATGGGAAAGATCTCCTATTTATGAAAATAGTTTTGGTATCATCTAACTGTTGCAATCAATGCACGAACACTGTGACATGATTTATACCATAACCCGCTGCCCTATCAATACAAATTTAACATACAGGTGGCCTAGCCTAGCCTTGGGGATGCAGTGGTCGGGATGAATATCACGGCAGCAACTGATGATTTGGGCATGTCTGGTAACATCGTATGAAGTGAAACTCACTAACTTCACAAATTTGAAGATTTTGTACAATTTCTTTGAAAATGATGAAAGATATGTCTGATTTGGCAGGGTAATGTTGCAGCCAAATGGCAGTCACTCTTTCTGACACAGTCCGGATCGAAAGATTATGATACTCGTGAAATGTATTGATAGTTCTAAATATAGGATCGTATCGAACATCCCTACTGTCAAGATGTATAACCCAAGGTACCGACGGAGCTATATTGCGGCGTCAAGGAAATAATTTTAAATTTTCATTTGCATTTTTTCAAGTGTTGTGCAATGATTTTGGGAAAAATGTCACAAATAGTCTTATAAAGCATAGTAGAGTATATTTCAACAGTTGGCGGAACTTACTCCACTGGGACTAGGAGGGTGAAACGGGATATTAATGCACAATCTGGCAACCCTGTCGCACCCTCACAAAATAGCCGCTGATAACCATACAAGTCACCGTGTTGTGATTGAATAGCATGGAATTAAACCTTCAGAGTATAATATGTTTTGTGACTGGTACCAAGAGTTGACAGATCCCACACATGTGTCACTCCTTGAAATGCAATAATCAGCTGTATTTAAATAATGTCTAATCTAAATATAACCTAGAATGTGTACTCGTGAAAAAAGAAAAATATGGCAAATTTGTAGTTTTTTGCAGGTTTTATGGTGTATTTAAGGCGTATATTTGGGAATTTATTAATCGCTGTGAATATAGTGTGGATGTTTGATTAGTTCCTGAACAACGAAAGATATTCAACTTTATGGATGTATGGATATCAAAAAACCTGAATGGTTTTGTGGGAATATCAATCTAAGGTGCCATAATGGTTCTGATGAACGGCAAGTAAATGAATGAATGTCTGGAAACGAGCAATATCTTTTGGTAGAGCCTGTCATCAAGTATGTGCTTAATGGCTATCTGCAAGAGGTTTACAGGAAAAAACATCCAGCATCACATATCAATTGAAGAAAATATAAACATGAATAAAAATCAACACTAGTAATTAAAACATGAATTTAATTCAAAAATCAAACATTTCTTAAAATTTTGAGTGAATTATATGTAATTTCTTAATATTCAATAAGCTGGTGATGTTTCAATGAAAAGTTGTCATCTCATACTTTGACAGTATTTTGTTTTCAACATTTCATATTGGTTGCTAAAATTTGTTGATTGGAACTTGAAGCTCATTCACTGTATCTGACGGTCTGTTACACTATAGGTGGAGAATAACGAACTGTTGTTGGTGAAATTGGGCCATAGACCACTGTAGGTGATCAGCCAAGGGAATATAGACAGTAAGAGGGGACTAGGGAGGATAAGATACTAATGGCTTAGATTGTCATCTGTCAGACTACTCAGCATAGCCGGCATTCTTAGCGGACAAGGTACATGAAGAAGACACAAAATTGCGTGATTTAACTAAAATCTTTGTTGACTTCCCATAAATATCCCGTTCGCAACGCTCGTGGCTCGTACCTCAAATCCGCGGCTGCATCGGTGGCTTCATGGGGACCGAGGGGGCATCCAGCAATAAATAAAAGCGGCCACCATTCATTGGAGATTGCGAATTGAACTTCAGAAAAAAGGTGTTGCTCGGATGCATAACGTCAGTTCGGCGGTTTAAAATCGAATTTAGGACGTGCCTTGGCTTGTTTCGGCTTGGCTACGATCCCGATTGTTTCTTGCTTTGCTTCGATTGAGAATTGGGAAGCAATCTTTCTGGCTTCGTATGTCCATATTTTACGTATTCCATCAATTTCTTATGGATTGTGCGCAATTATTGTTATCTAGAGCTCCATGTCCGGTTCTTGCTGTACAGCTTTGAGTTATATTTGATTTATACAGGTGCAGTAAAGATACTTGTGTCATATTTATCATCGCTATCAAAAGCAATTTCAGTATAATATATTGCAGAATATTGTATTTCGTGTAACCGACAAAACTAAAATACAGAATTGGAGATAAATGAATAATCTACGTACGGTGTGTTCCACTGTAAGTTGGCCCAAGTCTAACTTTTTTATATGATCGTTTAGAAAAAAGTTGTAAATATTATATGAAGTCCTTCACACAAATATTTTTCGTAAAAGTGTTTCCGAATAGAGTTGTAGTTTGTCAAATGGGACACACTGCACATTTTTAGTGAAAATTATTATTGTTTTTTCGAATCTCTGAAAACGGCTGCATCGACTCTGATGTAGTTTGAATATAATAATTGATACTGTGAGTGGTCCAAATCTTCAAAAGATATCGAAACTTTGTCTCCATTCAGCCTCTGTCGTCTTTGGGACGTAGTCAAAACCATTTTCAAGGAACATCAATAGGTATTTTGGAACTATGATTTTCTTCATTACCGTTTATAGATCTTTTTGGTCAGCAGCTATAGAAAACGGGGTCATGCGGAGAAAACTAGTTTTTGATGTGATCCATTATAACTGACTGAGCGCTGGGGCGCTTGTTATTTTTTTTTCGAACCACATATCACAGTCTTTCATTCAGTTTTTAAGTTAAACTACACCCACTATAATTACAGTTTGACACTCATGCGGTTGAATCCGTTTTTCAGCTTACCGGTATTGCCAGAATTCTCAGCCAACATTACTGGCGTTGCAAAAGCTACCTGTCTGGAAAAACTACACATATACGTCGAGCACTGGCCCATATATTATCGTTTTGGTCCCTTAGAATGTTACAGGTCAGCAGTCACAACTCTCAAAACAAACATAAATATATATTGACAAAGAGAGCACTCAACGTTGACCAAAACATCCTAAAAAATTCCCTGATCCGGGGTATACATTTCTCAACTTCCCCGAGTACTCCATACCTATTATTTATATCATCCGTATATGTTGTTCTTGGATCCCCGCAGGAATTCCTGCTGTAGCACCGGATGTAGCAGGAAAGACGATATTAATAAAATAAATATATATCCCTTTCCTTCTGAGGAACAGGAAGTGTCTGTCGTAAATTTGAGCGAAACATATTTTTGTTGCCATTTTAGTGTAACAAATCGGCATTGCAGTTGCTGTTTGTTATTTAGAAAGTCAACCTTACACATCAAAGGAAAAACGTTCTGCCAAACACATACCAAGGAAGAACGAGCTACGACAGTGCAATTTGACATGATGCGGATAAGTTTTTTTTTTTAAAATCCTGCAAGTTTTATTTAGTCAGTATATTTTAAGCTTTTGTCTAAAGTAGTCGAGTATTTTTATCATTACTCGGAAGAATGTGAAAACGTCTCCAGGAGATGACAGCTGTTTGTGCAAGGAGTGCCATAATCTACGAGTCCGCATATTTCATGAGTTTTTGTTAAGTACAAGAGCTTACATGTACTGGGGATTCCTTTCAGAGGCACTCCTTCATGTAGAGACTGACTTAAGCAATTGTCAAGATGGATAAACTCTAAACTTTTTGTCATTGACACTCTACGGGGGAACAATTAGGCATCAGTCTTATCATATGACTGATCAATCCTATTACGAAGAAATGTTACAACCGGGCAATGTCATATGCCTAATGCATTGGGATAGTTTGGAGATATAAGAAGTGTATAAAATTCAATTAGTGAAACCGGTTGAAATGTTGAGTCTGAATCTGACTTCAGTCTCTGGACTGCTTTAAGGTTTGGTGTTTGAATAAGACCCGCTACATTTAATCAAACTTTGGTCAGTTACCAGTCCGCTTTTTGATTTAATGATAGTAGATAAGCAGAGGTGATTGTTTAGGATGAGCAACAATATCAAGAAGTTGAAGAACTTCTGTTTGCTCCAAACAATATGACAGTTCGGTGAGGTTTGTGGACCAGACTCAGGGTGGATTATATTACACGCATCTGCGGCAAACATTTGAAAGAAATAGAAACAAGAAGAAAGACATGGAAAGAGTTGTTCTGGTAGGTACCTATGGATGAATTTGCACCACAATTGGGACTACTGTAGCCTGATCTCAAAGTATACGCTGAGCAACGAAAATGGAAAGTAATTTTATAAGCAAACTGCAAAAGATGTCAACAATCTGTTTACGTGGCAACTTTGTATACAGGTTGTCCCAGGATATGTGAATCAAATTGCAATGGGAGATCCCTTAGCTAACGGCCTCTCAATTGCGGTAAAGACCTGACAAAAAAACGTGTAACCTTTGCGTTAAAACAAAAAATCGTTTTTTTTGAAAAAGTACGATTTTCGTCAATCTTTCGACGACAGGGGTGCCGCGTTTAGGGTTTATTTTCATTTTTTTTTCACTATTATCATTTGCGAATGATTGAAGCATGAAACTACAAACAGTTTTATTCTAAAAGTCACGTAATTTTGAAATCGCAGCGCTATTTTGGAATTTTTTTCTGCACCAAAAAGTTTCTTGTAAGTTCGACTAACAGTGGTATAAGAAAAATGTATGGGACTTGTTTGGCAAATGTCTCCGAAAAATAGCCCAGTTAATGAAGATTCGAAAATGGTACAAATCAGGTAAATTACCTCAACAGAGTAGGAGAATAAAAATTCTTAGAGTGCAAGGGCGAAATGGGTCGAATTTCAGAATTACACTTTTCAAATCATAAATGCTTTTCACGTTGATCGAATGTTCAAACTATTGTTACACAGCTCAATACTTGTTTAAAAAAGTATAAGAATCAAAAACTGGTGTTTCAATGTAAGGTAAACTTAAGAAAACACAGAAAAGTGCTTTCAATTTTCAACTTTAATCAACCAAAAACATCAATTAAAGAAGTAACCAATTACGATTCTCATAAAAGATGTTCAAAGTACCAGTACGAATGCACAATGCACATCTTCTCAAAAAATTTTGTTTTAGGAGCCGCGAGCTCATAACAGAAATTTGTTGTGCAGCCTGGTCAATAAGCTCTCTTAATTCTTCCAGGGATCCAATCGGTGTGTTCGGTCGCGAATAAATTTTATCTTTGAGGCAACCCCAATAAAAGAAATCTAGACGGTTTAGGTCTGGCGACCTTGGTGGCCATAGAATTGGCCCCAGACGGCCAATCCACCGCCTAGGAAAAGCCTCATCAAGGTAGGCCCTCACTTCACGTGCAAAATGGGCTGGGCATCCGTCATTTTGTAGCCACATTGTTTGTATTGAATCCTCTGGTTCTTCTGCTAAAAGTCTCGGCAATGTGTCTCTCTTTAGTTCTAAATAATTTGCCGAATTTAATGTTGCAGGTAATTCCACTAGACCCACAATTCTGCCGTTAAAAATCCCAGTCCATAAATTGATTTTGAACGGGTACTGAGAACGGTCCTCTCTTATTAAATGATGGGTTGATATTTGCTAGCTATGTAGATTGTGGAGATTTGTGTAGCCATCTTTCTTACAGGTGGATTCGTCACTCCACAAAACTCGATTAAAAAAGTTGGAGTCTTCTCGGCTTAGCTCGATCATTTTTCGGGAAAATTGTACACGCGGTGCATAATCTCTATTTAAAAGGGACGTTTTGCACGTGATACGGATGGTATCTTAACGTTTGCAGTATTCGGTGTGCCGATGATCTTGGAATGCCAGTTCTTCGTTCAATAGCGCGCAGCGACGTCGACGGATCCGTTGTTAGGTGCTCTAGAACAACATCGTCGTTATGTCTCCGAGGTCTTTCTTCACTACGAGGACCACCAGGAAATCGACCCTGTGAGTAAGCGTTGTGTACTCTTAAAAATACTCCATAAGCTGGGTGCTGACGGTTCGGATACCGCTCAGCGTAAATCCTGGCAGCTTCCCTGGCAGAATAACTTGCTCCACCTCTAGTGTTAATACGCCTTGTTCCTCCATAAACAAGATGCATGTCAGCATACTCGCTTGCCGTGTAACAATGTTCATCTGGTCGTCGATTAGCCATAATGTGCAGAAAATCAATTTCCACAGTAGCGCCAAGTCGTTGAGATTCATCAAACAAATCCGAATCACGAGCAAAACATTTTTAATGTCTACAGTAGAGCCAAGATCATAACAGTTAAATCACAGGAGACATTAGAACACAGGTGTAGCACAGAGCGTCAAACGTCGTACTGAATAAAAAGGATGAGAGTGAAATCAGCATCGCGCCGCCGCGGGGGGCTCCGTTCCGACAACATCACTAATAACACAAAACGCTAGAGTGAGGCAGTATTGTTATCGCGATCCAGTTTTACCTGCGCTGCCTGCCCCTGTCCCCCTTCTTAAATTCCGGGAATAAGTGCGACAACACAAATAATTTTAGCCTACCTCGAGCGAGCTAGCATGTGTTTTGTTCAGTCTACCGCACATTGAAACAACTTTTTGATGCCGATTCTAAGGTTTCACGCAATGGTTTGAACGTACAGGCAATTTATTTAAAAATTGTAATTTTGAAATTTGACCAATTTCGCCCTTGCACTCTAAGAATTTTTATTTTCCTACTCTGTTAAGGTAAACTACCTGATTTGTACCATTTTCGAATCTTCATTAACTGGGCTATTTTTCGGAGAGGTTTGCCAAACAAGTCCCATACATTTTTCTTATACCACTGTTAGTCGAACTTGCAAGAAACTTATTGATGTAGAAAAAAAATTCCAAAATAGCGCTGCGATTTCAAAATTACGTGACTTTTAGAATAAAACTGTTTGTAGTTACATGCTTCAATCATTCGCTAATAATAATAGTGAAACAAAAAATCAAAATAAACCCTAAACGCGGCACCTATCGTCGAAAGTTTGACGAAACTGATACTTTTTAAAAAAAACTGATTTTTTGTTTTAACGCAAAGGTTACACGTTTTTTTGTCAGGTCTGTACCGCAATTGAGAGGTCATTATCTAAGGTATCTCCCATTGCAATTTGATTCACATATTCTGGGATACCCTGTATATAAAGTTCATACCTATCTTTAATTGTTGTGGAGCTATTTGAGTTTATAATAAAATTCGACTAACTTAACTTACTACTGATGATAATGGAATGCACGGTAAAAAATAATAATCATGGATACCAGCAAGAACATTTAGCATCAGTCAGTGTCATCGTATGTCGTAGAACAACTTTGTCCTTCATTTCAAATTGTCAAGTTACCTACATAGTTGTGATAAATATTGAACAATTCAAGAAGGGGTAGAAATAAGAAAACTGTATTATCAAAATGGGAGCATTGCAAGGGCTACTGCGTGGTTGTTTACTGCGTTACATCCAGACAAAAATATTAACGATAAGTATGTGGCTGAATTGATTAGTAAATTTGAAGAAACTGGATCTGCGTCTAATATTCGCCGTAATCGCCATGAAGGCGCAGATAGCAGTTTTGGGACACGCAATACCCAAAGCACTCTTGGACTGGCTACTTCTTCAAGATTTACACGCTCAACAGTACAAAGAATAATGAAAGACAAAAAATTTCTCCCATACAAGATAAAACTTGTACATGAGCTTAATAAAGGCGATTCTGATTGGAAGGTTGCGAATTAACGTCCTACGTTTACATGGTGCTGTAAATAGACTTAATTGTCGATATGAGAGTGACTCGAATCCACATTTTTTTCGAGAGAAGCACTCGCAATATCCTGAAAAAGTAAATATGTCGGACGGAATTTTTGGAAATCATATTGCAGAAACTTCCTTTATTCATGGAAACCTGACGAGCGAGACGTACTTGCACATGTTACAATAGGGTCAAGAATTACCGAAATAATAGAAAATGACGTTTTTTGTAATGAAAATTTCATTCATTTCCAACAATATGGTGCACCGTCGCACTATGTCGCTCCAGTGCGACAGTTTTTGGCCACACATTTCCCGAATCAGTGGATCGGCAGACGAGGCCCCATCGAGTAGCCGCCGAGATCTCAGAACCTAAGTCCTTTAGATTACTTGATTACTTTCTTTGGGAAAAATAAAGCTTTTAGTACTAGGCCAGAATCCATTCAAGATCTTTGTTAGCGGATTATGAATTAATGTAGGCAAGGAAGTCAAGACATGCTTGAAAATGTGAGGACTAGATTCGAAGAAAATCTTTATTGCATGGAGGTAAAAGAAAATGAATTAATTGTTACCTTTACTTTGATGTATGTGTAAAGTGTGAGTTGTTTTTGTTTTTTTAATACTCTGATACTTGTTTTTAGTTTTAACGTGAAGTCTTGTTATTATGGGAACTATATTGATTATTATTTTTACAATATAATCCTTATTATCGCAATTTCTAGAATTTTATTATAAACTCAAATAGCTTCATAATGACTGAAAATACGTTTATACGTAGGTTTATACCGAATTATACAAAGGCTACTAAAATGTGGACAATCTAAAAATTAAAAAAAGGGGTTTCCATTTAAACATCTAAAGTGTAACGCAATATCTTGTTTTTGGATCACCCTGTATTGTCTGTGTCTTATCATTTTTACCAAAATGTACCAAGAGAGTCACAAATAGGGGCGCGTCCTGTTCGCTGGCCCACCCTGTATAACTTCGTGCCATAGCAAAAATATTTCTCTTTCGAATTGAATACCCTATATTTTGTTGCATATTTGAATGGATCTTCCAACAACAAGAAGTTTGATATCGTATAACATATGGTTTCTATTGTCAATAATTGTTTGGATATTGGGTCAAATGTCTGAAAAAATGCCCAGCTTTGATGGCTGACACTTCTACGATTTTTGAAGATATTCAGATAAATCGCAAAATTTTTATTATATTCGATTTTAAGTTGTTCTGGAAAAAGTGCTGAAATGTTTTCCTAGTCATACAGGGTATTTCAAAAGGCAAAATATGCCTTTTCTGAAACATTTCAAATGGAACACCTTGTATATTTCTAAATCGTTATATACCTTTTCTGTGAACTTTTTTTTGATATAAGGTTTATCTAACTGTTTTCCGAACGATTTTGTTACTAATTTCAAGAAAATCCAAATAAATCTCGTATTTAAATCTTCTATCAAAGCAATAGTATTTACTAACACAACAAAACTAATCTAAGACTAAAGCAATCAATCGTTAATCAATTGATCGAATATATTACCCTGGTGCAAAGCGCACAAGGCCAGACGCCTGTTGATATTATATTGCACGTCTAAAAGGGTTTATCTAGGTATCCGCTGGAACGACTCGCTTATACGATGTTTTATGTTTTCGGGAGATGCAGGTTTCTCCCGGTAAACCTCCCTTTTTACATAGCCCCAGAGAAAGAAGTCAAGACGCGTCAGATCTGGAGATCTCGTTGGTCAATCGATCTGTATGCCTTTCCCTCTATCCAACTATCACGCCAGCGGTCTAGATACGGTTCTGAGATCCGCTAGGGTTTATCAGTGACATATGGTTCTTCGAGTTAAATGCAAAAGAGGATAGTGTTAAGTAAGTTGCGGAAACAACGTAGTGTGAAAAATACTGGACCTGAGTTCAAACATCTGAGGATCAACAGAACTACTTGGAAAGTATTACAACAATTTCAAAATGAAGGACTTTCTGAAGTAAAGAATAGTCTTGTCCGAAAACAATTCATTGTTTTCATGGAAGATCTGATTTTAAGTCTAAATATGGAATATATTTTTTTGTAATTAATAATAATAACTCGAAAACTGTTCGAAGAAAATGGTATAAGGTTTATACCACTCTATCACTTCTAAAAAAAGTTCCCAAGGAAAGCCATTTAATTATGTAGAATCATACAGTGTGTTCCATTTGAAATATATGGGAATATATACATTTTGCGTTTTGAGATAAGTAGAAATATATTTTAGAAAATGAAGTTTATGTCAACTAAAATTTATCAAAATATCTTCAAAAATGGCGGAGCCGCGATAGATTTTAGCTAGGAGTTTTTTTAGACATTTCACTAAATATCAATTGATGACCGAAAGCATATGTCATATAATGTCAAACTTCTTGTTTTTAGAAGCTCTATGCACATATGCAATCAAATATAGGGTATTCTGTTCAAAAAATACATGTATGGTATGGAAGAAAGTTCTATATATTAAAATTAACTCTAAAATATGCACAAGTAACATATCAAGGCTGCCACGTAAACGGATTTTTGATATCTTTCCCAGTTTGCCCATAAAGCTTACCTTCCATTTTAGTTGGGACACCCTGCATAACATAAGGGTTGGGCGCTAGTTACATACGAATTAGAGACCTTGAATTGCTACTATTGTTGCTTCGAAGGGGCTAAATGGATTGTTTCCGGTAAGTGGCGATCGTAAGCTAATATACAGCACAAATTTTGACTTTAATTTAAGGATGGAATAAATGTACGAAAACGCTCAACATCCACAGCCTTCCATTTCGCCATTTTGAAAAATAGTGATTTTGCACTGGATAGCTATAGAGTTCTCATAGGAAACCTGAAGAAGAGGTACTAATTGTTCCTCAGTTTTATTTAAATAAATGTTCCAAAATCACAATTTCAACCTGTTAACTTGGTCCGTTCCAAAAGTAAGTAAGTAAGTAAGTATTTGGAAAGTACTCTATAAGCCTTATACACATGTGAGCTCGTTTATATTACCTCGAGACGCTTTCTCGTAAGACAATGAAACAAGAATCTCGTTCCTTTCCCTCTACCCTCGTTTCTTTCTTCTAACCCTGACATGTGGCCAACCAGACTAGCAAAACTGGAAGCAGAACCCTTAAAATCTGCACAGACAGACCTTGATGGAGGTAAATGGCATGCGTTTCTGTAGTAAGCAACATACGTCACTGTTTCCCATCAACACGATTACTCCATCATTACTTGATGCAGCTATTAGAGGCATTAGCCTTTTTTTCAAATCTTCCCTCTTCGCGGGCGGCGCCAGCCATTAACGCAAAAGCATAATTTGAAAACTGTAAAAAGGCTTTGGAAACTTTTTCAAACATTAAGCTGCTTATATTGCAAAACAGGAATCGAAAGGGATTAGAAAAGGAGAGGGAAGAGCGGGGCGTGGGGCGTTGAACGAGGCTTAAGTAGATCCCAGACCGACATCGGCAGGGCTCTCTCGATATTGATCGCCTACAAATGTATAGAAAGAAGAAAAAATGTGTTTGAATTATAAATTGTACACCGCGCGCGATAATATAATAGCTGCTGAGGCCTACAAAAATATTAGTGTTAAGAGGTTTGAATATGCTCTTGCTATTTCTCAAATTCACCTAAGCAAGAATGTAGTCAAAACATTAGTGACGACGGAAACTGCCAAATTTAAGTGAGCAGTGGTGACCCGGCTGACAATGCGAATTGAGATGCGCTTCCAACAGACAGTTTGATGTTTTTACTCTCGCAGTGGTTGATTCTAGTAATAGATTTCACTTTGTTAGTTTGCGTATGATCCGTAAATACATTAAACATGTTTTATAGATTCAACAGTGCAAGTGTTTTTCACAGAAGCCTTCATGTTTTTGTAACAGTTTTATGAGAAACAGTGAATCTGAAGGGGCTCAGGCATTTTACATATTTTACTTCCTACGTCAACTGGCGATAAAGTATTGTTCTCACCAAAAATTTCGATATTGAGATATTACATTCTTTGGACGGTATATAACATGTGCATCACAAAAAACCATGCCACTCATTTCCGTCGGTCTGTCTGTCTTTCGGTCTGTCCGTTAATCTTACAACTGCCTATAACTTGAAAGTTATCACTTAAGGTTGCTACTATGCCAAGGATGAAAAAGCTTTGCAGTATTTAAAAAATCGGTCCAGTGGCGGCGGAGCTAGGGGCAGAAACACTAGAAAGCGAAAAAAATAAAAATTGTTCAAACTTTGTCTTCTTGACGTTTCAGAGGCTCCTGATCATTTTCGGATTTTCTTTTTGAGTGGTTGAAACTTCGTGGTTGGGGATTGTAGGGGGTATATGACCTATAATTCGACAGTGTACAGTGAATATAATTGCAATATGTGGCAGTATGTAAGTATAAAATATAAGATTACACATAAAGTTAACTTCTTCACCAACCAGGGATTTTTTCTTATCTCTCTCACTTTTAAAATTCAGCATTTTTGCATACGTAATTTCCAGAATGAATAAGAGAAAGTGGATGCGCAACTAATTTCTAGCTTTGAATACATCTCAAATAAGTGTATTTCAGAGAAGACATCGATGCACACAAATCCTCACTTGCACCTATGCACTGCCGTTTCCTTCCAGCTATAGTATACAACTTACAGCTTAGACCTCCAATAATGTCATCTCTGAAGTAGAAATTACATCACATCAGAGCCAAACATTGATAGCTGAAGCATCATGGTGTTTATTCAACACGTACCGCTACAAAACGAGTTCATAACAAGTGCACAACAGCCAGTGGTAGGTTGACATCTTGTAGAAAAACTTACGTTATTTCACGAAAAACCTACAAAATGTGAAAAAAACCGACAAAGCATCACAAGATACGTGACATTATCTAGGTTTTTCTACAAGAAGTTAACTTAGCACTAGCTAATGGACACTTGGTGTGAATTAATTGTATAGTTTTACGTGTTTCATCAATATCGTGATGCTTCAGTTATCAATATTTGGCTCTGACGTAAAATCTGCTTCGGAGATGGTATTATTGGAGGTCTAAGCTGTAAGTTGTATACTATAGCTAGAAGAAAACGGCACTGCATAGGTGCAAAGTGGAGATTTGTGTGCTAATAATATGTGTTGATGATAATTCTATTGGTTTCTTGTCTCAAATAGACTTACTTGAGATGCAAAGCTAGAAATTAGTTGCGCATCCACTTTTTCTTATTCATTCTAGAAATTATGAATTTAATAAATGAGACAGATAAGAAAAGAAAATCCCCGGTTGGTGACCGAACAGGTGAGGAAATATGCTACGATTTCCCGTAATGCTCCTTAAAGTTTTTGAAAACACAAAACAAAGAGAAAAATAGTAATTTATAACTATGAACATAACCTGTCTTCAGAAAGGACAACATATAAATAACCCGTCGGGCACAGCTAATAGAAAAATTTTTACTTCATCGGCAGTCTATTCAGTAATAACTTTTTCTCGCATAGCAAATATCACTAATTTAATACACATGCAGACCAATGCATATAATTATCCTGATGCGATCTTGCTACTAAACCAACTTTCTTTCTTTTATATTTTCTCAGAGACAACCACTACAACAACAAAACAATGCATGAAGTTGAGTCATTGCTCCATAGATGGACGCTCACAGCGATCATGGTGAGCAAACATGGAAAGAACTGTTTGCTCCCTAAGAACTACCTAGTCTGCAAGATGATATTTGGTTGCTTGTTTTGAAGTTTTATAGGTTTTTTACGTAGTAGCCGTGCCGGTAACAACAGGGACGGAAATAACTTGCAACCGGCGGTGGTCTCGTTACTGACGCACCACTACAGGCGAAGAATATTTGTATATTTTAGCAATACATATTTGGATATTAGGAGTACGTATCACGTTAGTGTTCTGTGATGCTTTTGGAAATGATGACCTAAATGTTTTTATATCTACACATATGTTTTTCTGAATTTTAGATCCTTATGCCGCATTGACATATAATAAATCCGGCCTGACAAACCGACATAAATGGGAAACACGGACTTGTGGGATGCTGATATCCTTAAGCAACTTGTAAACTGAAGTTCAAATATTATCGCGAGCTGAATACTTCCATCGTTTGTGTAGTCGTACATTTTGAAAATTGATTCAGAGGCGGCGGAACTTTGAACAAAAAAATAAAAGCGCTGGAACAAAGTTTCAGGAATTTATGCACATTTTCAGGCATGGTTTGAAGGGAATGAAAATTGTAGGTTGGAAGCTGCATGCGGTAAATGGTTGTAAATTGTTGCATATTTGGTGTCAGTGAAAAACCTTGTGTCATCAAGAAGCTGCTGATCTCAGTGATACTATTCACTTGTTAGACAAAATAAGTCGCATACATTTTCCCTACATCTGCCATGGAAACGGAAATATAGATTTGCCTTATACTTCTATAGTTTGAAACGACTTGAGGCATCCCTCTTCTTTGAAACCCCAACGAAGGCTATACAGTCAATCTACTTGACGTCATTTTTCATACTTGGGTCACTATGCAGGCATAAGGCCTAAATACCTGTGGGCATGTAGAGCTATAGGGAGATACAGTGGCTCCACGTTAGAGATACTCGGGTAATACCTCGACGCCCTACGGTCTGAGATGGTCTACCCCTCACGGACAATCACAACATCCATAGCAAAGGCGACATTTCTCTTGGGGCGGTATTCGAATCCGCGCAGCTCACGGTCACTGCGCTGTCTAAATAAATTGCAGGCTAACAGGATTTGTTGTTAACTGAGATGTTCTCAGCCTGATGGTGTTTGAAAAAATATGTAACATGTTGTCTTTTATATAAATTTCTAAATTCATTATTACCTTTCCTTAACAAAGACTAAGTAAACTGCAGACATCTCGAAAAAAGTGCGCTTTCGGTAACTGAGTGAGATAAGCTAGTTACTAGTGATGCCATCTGTAGAGCTTTAGCGGTATCTTGACGCTTCCCTGTATAAGTAGATATAGCTGATCCGTAATTTGTCCTTGTATGCTACTAGTTTTCTATGTTCGACTGACGCTTGGCAGCTCATTACTTGCTGCCTGTCTGGTTGTCTTCTGGAATCGCTTTAGAATCGATCCGGGACTCATTATAATTATTATTAAGGAGCCCCATTTTGGTATGGAGCGCTAATTACTTTAAACGATCGCCCGTTAAATAATTTTGCCACTCATTAACTTTTAAAGTTAACTTGAAAACAATTTAGTCAATATAATGAAAGAAACGGCAGCGTTTAGGAAAGAAAACTTTGCTCCCATCTTTAGGGGATTCCATGACAGGCCCGCACTGGAAAATTGACCCATACATAAACTTCTAGAAGCGACTGTTGCAAAAAGATATAAGACAGTAGTTTAAATTTATCTGAGTTTGGTTGCACAAGTGCCTACCCAATAAGGAAGATGTTATATTTTTGTTTTTGCTTCCATCGCGTCTGTTACATGTTATCACAAAAGTCTCCTACTAAGTCCCCAATGGCCATGTTTACTAGCTAGAGTATGAGTGCCCAAATAATTTTATAAAGGAAAGCTCATCCATACGAACATATGCCTACAGTGACTTAAATTTTTAGCTACAGGTTGTTGGATTCTTAAGAATAAAACTGATTCCACTTTATATCTGCGATAGTACTTGAGATCTAATTTTTATTTCTGGCATGTTATAAGACGATATAAAATGACTAATTTTAGTGCAAAATGTTATTCTGTTGCGTCACCAGTGTTTCGTCAGAGATCCAGTAATTTGCAGTCTGCAATCATGAAGTAAGACTGTAGGCTGCAGTTATAGAAAATGATCAGGTTATCGCGGAATATTATATAATGTTTTCACTAGCTCATATTTCACAATGAGAACAGAAATGGTGCTTCTTGGAAGTTAATCTAGTTAAGTAAGGGATACAAAGCAATGGCTTATCGATTCATCAATCAAACACAATAATACCAATACGCTTTTTTTTTCAAAGCATTTATATAAAGCTTTGTACCGTATAGAAAATCCTTCAGTACGTTCCTGAGGCTGCCTAATGCGAAGAGAACTTGAATGGCCCCAAAATAAATTAATAGCAGTTCATTTGGGAGATAATTTTAACATTTTGTCGCGCCAGCCGGGGCTTTTCTCTCATGAAAACCCCATTGTGTATAGAAAATGTGAACCGGCAAAGCAAATCGAAAGCTATTTGAAAAATGAGCGGCAAAATCTTTTCTACGAATTTTAGACAATGTCGAAGGAAGGAATCATTGTAACCTCGCTTCTAAAAGAGTTTAACGAACGAAGCCGAAATTAACGAAGTCCAAGCTAAGGCTATCAGGTACTCATAATAACAGTTATAATAGAGTACTTAAAAATTGTTAAGGCTATATAACAAAATATTGCAATGCAGTTCTTTATGTGTTAGCATAATAGGGAATTATGTCTCATTTTTGATCAGTATACAATCGCACTAATAGCCTTCTCTATTTAAACGATGCTACTATTTTAGATTCAGGTCACGGTTTATACACAACTTACTTTTGCGTTAAGAAGGTAATAAAATTTCTCAAGCTTATGTGTTGGCTGTCGCCTTACTAAGGCACAAAACGTGATCGACAGTTGATATCATTACATAAAAACAATTATTTGTGTAAGTAACAGTTTCAAGCGTACGAAGTCGTGGGTAACAGCTATTGCAAAATAACATATGCGTTTGTATTGCTGGACTGTCGCAAGTTGAGTGGGGCAATGGCAGATCGTGCTGTGTCTGATTCGACGCTGACGGTGGAAAGTTTTTTTTGCCTGCTACAACAGCAGATTGCAAAATCGGATAAAGCCAGTCTGCTAGTATCAAGTAGTAAGTCTCTCCGTCTCTAACATTTAATGACCACATCCTCCTTATGGTGAATGCAACATATAAAGCATTAGGCTATTGCGTCTGAAATTGGTCGGGCTTCGCTGATATAGCAACATTAAAGTTCCTGTATTTCACTTTTATTAGGAGTAAGCTGGAGCACGCATCTTTCATCTGGTCTCCTACCTATCAAACCTATAGAGCGAGCATTGAGTGCGTGCAGCGTAAGGCACATATTTTTATTTTAAGTGTTACGGTCACTACCCTGAAAGAGGTTTTGACCATTGGGCGCTGTTAAAATCGTGATTTATCGGCGCTAAGAATATTACATAAAGTACTAAACAATCAAATTAATTGCCCCTTAATATTAAGCAACATTAATTTTCGCGTCCCTAGGTTAAGCAGCTGGTGTCAGAACGTCGGGTGTAAATCACCTTTATAGGTATATGTGTGTTTAAGGTCTGTATTGGATTGTTACCGAGACTGGCACCTTGGTGTGATATAGAATCTATATATAAGAGCTATTTCCACATTTCAAATGCTGGCATACTTGTGTACATTTATTTGTGTTTTTTTTATTTTTTGTTCCGCTATTGTTCAATTATTGACTTACTTTCGTTTTTGGTATATTTCCTGTAACTGGGTGTAATCTGTTGGGAATTATCAATATATATATATATATATATATAGGTAGAATATATCTCATACTAAATTACTATACGATGACACTGACAGCCTTATCTATTTAATCGCTGTATCTAGATATCAGCTTACATATGGTAGTAGAGTATCTCAAATCCTAGATTACGATTCGGTAACACCGACGGCCTCATCTATTTAAACATCTTCGTTCTTCTTGGTTCAGATTACATTTGTCTTGTAGTGAATGAAGTGTGTCTCATTTTCGTTCAGTATACTATGAAACTGACGATTTTATCTAACCAACGACTGTCGCTATTTCTGATTAAGATAACACTTTACTTGTAATAAAAGTATGCCTTATTCTAGTTTACCATACAATTAATCAGACATACCCATCTGTACCATTACTGCTATCATCTTTGACTATACGAGGCTCTATCTAAACGTCCTCAGTACTTCAAAGAACCCGTCATACAAAATTTTCATTTAAAAAAGCATAAAATCATTCCGTACACAACATATATTGGAAAATTGGAAACACGCTGTATTTTCTTGGCAAAAAAAGATATCGCTCCGAGATTGAGTCATGTTTAGTCATTAAGAGGAATTTCTGGAATGATAAATGGGTTATATTTTCCTTCCGGTTGAACCGTTTTTCACATGGAAGCGTGTATATTTTCTTCCTGACCGCACTTTATGCAAAATTACCTTTCCAACGACGTTCACATGTGACATTTTCGTTTTAAAATTGCAGCGCTGTAAAGGAATTTGCGAGTAACCTAAAATCCGCCAAATTGCTTGCAAGACAAAAATATATTTTTAATATTCCAGGCAAAGTAATAAAAAACGTTTTTATTTTCCATTTTATAATAACAGACTATTCTACCTATTTTGCCTAACTATTCTAGTTTAAAAAAATATCACAAATTTAAGACCTAAAAACTATTAAGCATCTACACCTTCGGAAAAACCATTATTATACATTATGATGAGGAAGAGAGATGGAAATATACAAAAGTATGTAAGTGCGTGAAAGACACTCGATTGTAGGATCCTAGCTGGCAGCGTCGGAGTGTGACGGACAACGGGGTAAAGTAGAAGAGTGATAAAAGAGAGATGGCAGAACGGGAGCTGGCGCCTGCCGCTTAGACGGATGCGCTCAACAAATGCGATATGTTTCTCCCATTCGCAGAGTTGCCGATACCAATATGTCATATTTCCAAGAAATCTAAGTCTACCCAAATTTCGGGAAAAATAGCTGCGGATTTCACATAAGAGTATTCCAAAAATGAAAAAAGTTCAAACTATTAAAATTGTATTAATGTTTCATGGTTCAAATCATATTTTTCATGTTTGTATATTGTTGTATAAATGATTTTGTAATCCCTATTCTTGTTGCCAGTAGAGATACAACAGTATTGAGAAAAATCATGGACCGCTACATAGGGCTACAACTACCATATGACTATCAAATAGTAGTGATAAACAGGGTTTGTTTATAGCACAGTTGCCTGGTGTGGCGAATTTGCGCCATAGGGGCGATTTGACAACTTTGAAGGACAACTATAACGGGTACTATGGTGCCCGGTATTCAGGAATCTGGCAATACCTGATGATTCCTAACGTTTATTACGCCAGATTGTTTGCTGACTTGCGCAGTACAATATGACAATCAACGTGACTGAGCACCTGTTAACCCTGGTTTAAGGTGTTATATTTAAAGAGCTTGGGGCAGTTAGGTACCTAGGTCACATTTTTAATGTATTTCGAGAAATCCGTAATGTTGAGTAAATACTAGATCACGTTTCTTGCTTAGTTTGCTGAAAATTCTACAATAGACGTACATTTTGAGAAAAAGAGATTTGGTGACGACAAAATCGTAAAAATATAACGCATTTTCGTAAAATAATTTCTTTGTTGAAAATACTGTGGCTTGATGACCCATTGAACGAGTATAGTGTCCCGCTCCGCTTTGAATATTCGAAACGCTATACTCCAGCAGCATTCAGCTTCAATGTTATCTTTATGAAGTTCTAACGTCTAGGCCATGCTGATTAAAAGCTTGAATGAATCAACACTTAACTCTAAATTCCCCACAATTCGGGAAGTTCTACTCAAATTGGCAACACAGCGTATCTACCTATTATTTTCATTCGTGATACAGGTCTGCGGTCTGCTGGAAATTTCAGTATGCGTTGAGTCGACAGAAGAAGTATAGTAGATGCGTGCATTACGCACCAGTTCGATTGGACGTCCTGTGAACCGATTTCGGTGATTTCGAGATTTCACGAAATCACCTATATCACTCTT
This sequence comes from Acanthoscelides obtectus, assembly GCA_963669975.1. NCBI lineage: Eukaryota > Metazoa > Arthropoda > Insecta > Coleoptera > Chrysomelidae > Acanthoscelides > Acanthoscelides obtectus. The sequence goes on from CAVLJG010000009.1 coordinate 33,530,613, forward strand.
CTTATTTTTATGAATGGATAATTGGTTTTGTAGCAATAAAGGTTGCATCTCATAACAAATATAAGAAGATACCCACTCTAACAAAAAATAGTACACTCTTAAAAATGTTTAACGAAAATAAAAAGATATTCTAACAAAAAAATAAGTTCTCAAAAATAAAACGCAATAAAGAACACAAATGTTTCAAATGGTCCTTCACAGCCGGGGCTCAAAAACGTCTCCTTCATTCAATGAACAGTATGTCAGGCGGTTATAAAACTCCTGACGAACTCTCAAGAGGGTAGAAGGCTGTATTTGACCGAGCGCTTCAACGATTTTCACCTGTAGGTTATGCAAATTGTCTGCTCTCTCATTGAAAGTGTAAACAGTACTTTTCACATAACCCCACAAGAAAAAATCCGGTGGCCGAACACACTTTCAAGGTAAGTGTGTACGATCGCCGTATTATGCGCCGGGCATCCATCTTGTTGGAACCAAATATTAGCGAGATCAATGCCAAGCTGCCTAATTGCAGGAACAATCTGCGTCTGTAGTAACGCCAAATATTTTGCAGCCGTAAGAGTTCCATCAATAAAGAACGGTCCGATAATGTTATTACCTAGAATTCCTGCCCACACATTCAGTTTCTGTGGATACTGCGTGCGGACGGGAATACTGAGATGTTTATTTTCCCGAGACCAATACCGAACGACTGAAGGATTGTGATGACCATGGAGAGGGAATGTGGATTCATCAGTAAACAAAATGTTACCAACAAAACTTCCATCCCTGTTCGCCTTCTCCATGACCGTTTCACAAAACTCCATTCGACGGTATTTGTCTAAAGGAAATATTTCTTGAACCGTTCCAACCTTGAAGCTATGATAGCCGTTGCGATGCAAAATTTTTCTTGTTGTTCCTGGGTGTGAGATCGGCTATTGGTATCATTTCAGCAATTTTTCTGCTTGAGCATGGCTCAGATACTGCAGCGGCACAAACAGCAGTTTCGATCTCCTCCCTTTTCTCGCTAATTTTTGGTTTCCAACCTTCAGGGTGCATGCAGCTATGGCACTTATGTAAGCAGCCCACCCTCTTGAATTTTTCGTAGGTATTTATAACCGTTGCGTGAGACGGAATTGGCCGATCTGGGAAGCGTACCGCAAATAATTCAACAACCGCGCGTGCTGAATTATTCTGGATGTACCATTCTATCATTTGAAACTTTTCTTCTTGCGAGTACATTTTTAAGATATTTTGGATTAAGTAAAGATGCACCTTTCCTACACAAAACCCAACCGCAGAGTGAGTCATGAATCCCTTATCGCACTTGACGACGGCACGCGCGTTAACGGTAGGAAATATGTACGAATAGCGATGAAAGTAGACGAGCCGATGCGCTGTTGCCAAGAAATGATTTCCCATGTATAACAATGGTTTTTCCTAAGGTGCATATTAAAGCTAATATACTTCAATGCGCCCTTCATCATTGCTTAAAAAAATTCAGATAAGGTGCTAATTGCTGTCGTTATCTGCTGTCTTAAACCTAGGCGGGACATAAACCTTCTCCTTCAAGTAGTCCCAAATGAAAAAGTCTCAAATGGTCAAGTCAAGTGATCGTGAGGGCCACCTAATAGGACTGTTTCTGCCTAGCCAACGATGTCCGACTCTATCCGCTAAATATCTTATAACTTCTCTGCTTGTTAAAATACAACATCCCTACTGTCAGGCAAACCATCAAGAAAATCTTCTAATTCAGTTTGCAAAATGTTAAGATAATCTTCCTCATTTAAGGGTTCATAAAAGTATAGGACCAACTAAGCGGGTTCACTCCAAAGCGGCCCTGGAAGGCCCCTTCTCATATCAAACGTGGATTCTCAGTTGCGCAGTAAAGTTTATTATTTTTATTGAATAACACAAACTTTGTGAAATCCGATTCATCATACCACAAAATATGATAATAAAAATTTCTACTATCTTGAAGTTGAAAGATGAAATTACTTTCATATAAGTGATGGTGTACTTGATATTTATATGAACGCAATCCATGTTTCTTCAAAATGCGCCTGATGATATACATTTATTGCTTATTCTAGTTGCCCGTTGGATCAAAGTGAACATATGCGAAATATTCATCTCCGCTTCTTCACTTACTACGAAAGAGTTCTCTTCATCACCATTGACATCCTCATTTGTAAACTTTGCCTCTATCTTGAAAAAGTATGAATAACTTGGAACTTCTAATAGGATATCACTGACCGTACAACGCACAAGCATTTCTAGATACTTATTCTGCATTCATTGAATATCAATAGCATGCTCGTGTCTTGTAAAGCTCATAGTAAAAAACTCTGAGGCTTACCTTTTATGGAATAGGAATAAGTGAAAATGAATTTAAGTGAAACGAAGATTGCCAAACATCAAGTAACTAAAGAATAATATACGCTATGCATTGACTTTCATTTGTTTTCCATAGCCTACTATTATTTTCAAGTAAGTGCTATTTGAAAACATCTAAAATTTTCATAGTTTCCGTACTTTCTTGCGGCGACTGGTAGCTTCTATGAAATAGCTGAAATTTTAATTTGTTACTAAACTGATAGTAGCTTGCAGAACATCATTGGAAAACACCTAGGATAGGTTATGAAGGTTCGTTCACAAATTCTTTTGTGCAGCTGCCATTTCATATCCAACGCATACTTCTCATACATGAGAACTTCACGTAGAATAAGCTTTCTGAAAAAGGTACACAGTGTCCCATTTAAAATCTATCAGAAATCCTGTGTTGAAAAACACATAAGCACACAAGCTTTCATTTATTTGGCCCGTTTTAATAGACATTTGTTGATCACACCACCTTGACAGTTAAAAATATTTGTTTGGATTGTAAGCAATATGGCGGATTTTAGGTTATTCACAATGTCCTTTATAGCGCGGCCATTTGAAAACGATAGTGTCACTTGTGAACATATTTAAAAATTTTGTATAGAATATGATTATGGAAAAAATATACCAGGTCACCTCCGGGGAAGGGAGAGATAACCCATTAAAGTTTCCAGAAATGCCTCTTTATTTGCCAAAAAATCACAGCGTGTTTCCAGTTTTCATTGTCACCCGGTATAAGCATCCAATTTTCTATATACTGTTACTATTTCCCGGCAAGCGCATCGCCTCTGTCGGAACTGCTAACTTTAACATGTAAGCCGCCTATTTCCAGGCAGATTCGGAATTCCGACAGCTTGCGCGTCCGATTGGTTTGCCTTTGACAGCCCCGCGAAACAGTTGAAGCAAAGAAGTCGCCGGCCTCTCGCCAACTATTTCAATACCTCAACCGTTCGTGCGGCCCGCCTTCGTTACGGCCACCAAGTTGTTTCGAGTTGCTGATAGAACTTTGATTTAGAGACGATTAAGTTTCGTGAAGAGAATTTCTCTCTCTGCGTGTATGTATGGAGCAACCAACGTGTTTCAGTTGTATGGGGTTCGATTTTACTCTCTACCCACTCCCGCCTTTGCCGTTTTATTGCCGCTCCTGCGGATAATTTCAATGGTTCGACGGGAATTAATCTGTGTACGACATTGGCGTATTCATAAAAGTTGTGATAAATGTCCCACATTGGTAAAATGTTGTTCCAATCAGGTTTCTTTTCTGGATCTGTGGAAGGCATGCTTGTAATATTTGGATAACATAGGTTACTTACCCTGTGGATGCATGTCTCTTTGAAACATGAAATGTAATAATAGACACCTTATATCGTCAGATTTCGCACGATATGATCTGTCCACTAAAAAAGTTGTATGTTTAGTGCTAATAATAGTTATTATTTATATTACATGGAGGACTTTTTTCATCTTCTATTTTTCAAAGACCTTGAAATAAGTGAGCATATAAAGCGCACTACTGATCAGCTGAAGTCGCTGCATCTTCAACTTATGCAGTGAGAGGCGTAGGATCTTGGTTGGAGTGGAATGTAGGCCAGCTAATGCTCAGAAGCCAGATAAAGGTTGTACTGCGCACAACTATGTATATGTTTCGATATTATAAGATAGTATGATGTAAATAAATAGGTACTATCAGTGTATGTGTTGAGATCCACTATCGTGGACCCCCATATTCATTTCATGGACCCCCAAATTTTTTTTCGCTGACGTAGACCCCTTGCAGGTTGTCATAGACTCCTAGGGGTCGATATAGACCACTTTGGGAATCAATGGTTTAGACCATGGCGTGCTTTGAGATGAAATGACTAGAAAACACTTTCTTGCGCGAGAATTTAAAAAAAATTTTGGAGTAGACCAGTTTTTTTAAAAAAGGGCCTCGCAAAAGTGTCTTGCTCCAGGCCTCGCATCTGCTACGAACGGCTCTGACCCCACGAGCTAACTTAGTATTGCACTCACCTCTGTGCTCGTCAGTCGTTCCTATAATTGTAGGACGCCTTTATGACCTCCTTGATTTTTATAGTCTTCTACTGTTCCATGACAGTACTCTCTTGGGTCCGTGGCTCTATATTATGGAGGTATATAAAAAACAAACGCACACAGACCGGTATCTGCATAGGAACTCCAATCACCACCCTTGTCAGAAATATGGCATCATTAAAACACAAACAGAAAGAGATAGGAGAATCTGTGAACCCGAAGAACTGGATTTAGAACTTAAACATCTAAAAAACAGCTTAATGGCCAATGGATACTCAGAGCTGCAAATAAGAAAATCCATGACATCAAGTAATGCCAGATCCAAAGAAAACAACCAACCAGTGGCCAAAGCATTTCTGCCATATAATCTCGGAGTCACAGACAGAATTAGACGTCTACTTCTCAAGGAGTCTATCGCATACCTCGTACTTGTGGAAGTATGTACATCGGAACAACAAAACAAACAGTGAATATCAGAATTAAAGAACACAACATACACTTACCAAAACAGACCACCGCCTTAAATTTGAAGAAGCCCAGGACACTGAAAGTACACAAAGCCTGCTAGCAGTGTTAAAACACACAAAAATTGCGTCATCCAAATGGCGAAACAACAGCCTAGTCATCCCGATCGCGACACCGATTCCCGAAGAGCTCTCCCCACCACTCGAGCCGCCACATGTAAATATGAGCTAAGACCGCGGAGATGTCAGTAGCTCACAGGACTCCGAACTGTGAACACCTGAAGATGCCAACCACTCGTGTTGGCCAAACGTAAAGTAAAAATATTTCACGACGGCCTAACTACCCAAAAACCAACAAAATAACATTACAAACATCTATTTGCACCAAATAATCGTTCATGCTATCGATTTCTATCATGTATTATATCAGCCTGAAATTTCCTACAATTCAAAAATAGAACATAGCCTCACAATAGGAGAGCGCTGACGCTCACACGTAACAGAAGGAATCTAGAAATACCTCAACTTTTCTGACGGGGTCAAAAGTCTATGAAAATCAAGGAGGCTATAAAGGCGTCCTGCAATTGTAGGAATGACTGACGATATGGCCCTAAAAGAAGACCGCTGGAATCAAAAAGGCTCTTTTTGTTAGATGACAGGAGAGATGGAATGCAATTGGCCACGGTGTATGGACTAGAATACTGACTCCAAACATTTAAACCTGGACTGACAAGGGACCAAGGTTTTTCACAGGACATGGTTGACTTAACAGCTACCTAAAGAGGGTAGGAAAGAAAATACGAGAACTGCATATATTGCAACGAAGAGGATGAGATACTGCTTATCGCCTTGGGTTGACGCTATGGTCAATTACAATTGACGCTCGACGAGAGACTCACTGCTGAAGTTTTTGACAAGCATGCAAGTGAAGGCAAACGAGCCTTCAATTAATAGTCAGGAGGATGCATCTGAGCAAGGTGCAGGATCATAAAAACAGACTAAGGAACTGGTATTTCTGCTTACTGGCATACATATACACACTATGTACCTATACGTACATTATATGTGCAATGAGAAATAGGATGACTAATACCTGATACGAATATTTAACACAACGCTACCCACCACGATGAAATGCTGCAAGTATTTTACTATGGTGGGATGTATAGCGAACGACTAAGGGAATTTAGTGAGTATGATGCAATCTGGAGAATTTCTCATTTTGGAGACAAGACAGTGTCGTCGAGCTTTCCCACCTGAGTGTGGATATAAAAGCTTTTCCTTCATCCCGGTGTTGTCGTGTATGTTATTACACATATCAGCTGATAATATCAGTGATTTAGTTTCTTCTGAGCAGAATCCTTACTATATCACAAATTCTGTTAAAACGTAGTCATTCATAAATAGAGGATTTCGAAAGACATACCCGTTTTTGGTTCTAGGTTATATATAATCCTCTTTTATTAAAGTCAGTTCATTTTTGACTATAAAAGCTGCAAAGCTGACTTTGTGTGGATATTGAAATTCCCTTTTTCTTCCAAAACAGAATAAAATCCTGGCTATTTCTGCTTCCCATCCTGCGTGTGAAATACACTGTACGAGAAGTGACTGCTTAGCCTGTCAGTAGCAGGCAGCAGTGTCAGCAAAGCTTCAACAGCGCGCAAATCGAGGAGAAACACTTCAATCTCCCTTCGACCATATCAGCAGACGTTCAAGTCCGGCTCGCCCCGTACCGAATGACGTTATTCAAGGAATAAATGACGCGAAACCTGCCTTCGGTCTCTCATATGTTCCGCTCCAAAGGGGAAACTTCTTTCTGCCTCCTACGTTTTTCCGGATGCCAGGAACGTTTGTATGGTGTAACATGGCAAATTGGCGACACGCTGGACTTCGGCTCGATGTAGTTTTGTCGCAGTTTGGCCAAACTTTTTCTCTCTCGTCTGTTTGCAAAGTACAAGGTGGCGCAAAAGTAATGTCAATAATTGGAATTGGCTGCCAGTTTTGCAGATAGCGCCAAATGTCACTGTGCTTTGACATTCATGATGTAGATATATAGGGAATTAGTTGCCAATAAGCTATGATGCTCTTAAACACCTGAAGAACGTAAAATTATTTTGCTGCTCATTTGACAAATTTCCAGTCTGTTGTTTTGAAGCAGAGTAAATTTTGTCGTCATATTATGCGTTTGGATGAGCGCCTTATGCAAGCTGGGTCAAATACTGATCTCGCAAGAACTGACCAGCAGACAAGGTTAAGTTACTGCTATATTCTCTTAAACTTGGTGCAAGAAGAGGAAGATTTCGTAAAAAAAATCATAATGAGCAATAAAGTACATTTACACTTAAGATAACAAAGAAATTTCAGGGGAACAGAGAATCCACATGAAGAGCCATTTCATCCCTTCAAAGTGGCGGTTTGTTGCGGCAATTGCAGGAAAAAGGTGATTGGTCTTTATTTTGGGACCTCGGTTGGCCGCGTAGGTCAGAGTGTCGTGCTACTAATCAGCCGGCCGGCCGGGCCGCGAGTTCGAATCTCGCCTTCGCCATGGAGTTTGTGTGTTTGTTTTAGGCAGCAGCGGTGGCCGCAGTAGTAGACTCTTCGGTCTCCTGATCAGCCGCCGTGCGCTGTGCGGGTTCGAGTCCCGTCCCAGGAGAAATGTTTCTCTTGGCCATGGATGTTGTGATTGTCCGTAGGTGGTAGATGGTCTCTGACTGTCGAACGCGGAGGTACCACCCGGCGGTTCTCGTAGGCGGAGCCAGAATGTGTGCATGTTGCATGCACACGTGTTCCCTCGCCAGAGTCCGTGTGGCGTCCCCCCTTTCCCATGTATCCCCCATAGCCCCACGGTACCCGATGGGTGCTTAGGCCTTAGGCCTTCGTGGTAGTTGGAGTATAAAAAAAAAATTTTTTTTCCATGACGCCGATGACACCACCGTAACGTTACTGGTCAGCATTCCAGGCAGATGCTAAACAAGTTTTTTTGCTGCATTGCATCTCGATCATTTTTAGTTTCAACAGGATGGACCAACCGCTGACACAGCTCGAACAACGATGGTGATTTTGAAACACTAATTTCCCGGTCGAGTGACCTGCCGTTTTAGAGATTTGAACTGTCCATCTAGATCGCCAGATCTAACAGCACCAGACTTCTTCCTGCGGCCCATTTTAAAATTTGGCGTGTACCATAACAAATCACGAACATTGCAAGTACTGAGAGCTAACATTGAAGAAGAAATCGCCAATTTTGGGCCAGACGTTTTGCGAGCAACAACTTATTTATTTATTATTCCAATTAATGTTATCCATTTTACACTTCCAAATAGACTTTTTATCAAAACAGAGCTCTTGTTTCTATTCGTAATGGAAAGGCAGCCACCTCAAGTTATGACATTACTTTTGCGCCACCTTGTATATGCATATATACGGCAAAATTATTTCGGCAGAATATGAATACTTTAAAAAACGATACGTATTTTGTTGTTTCGACTTTTGATCATGTGTGAAAACTTATCCTTCAAGTTCGAACGTAAAATTTGGCGCCAAAATTGTGGCGTGATGAGGTGTGGCACGCTGTGTGGATTATGATCTTCATCTGCCATGAAGGTTAGGCATCTGTTAGATGTGAGGAAAATAAAATGTATTCTGTTATTTGACGAGAAATATGTAATACTATCCAGAAAAAACTGAATCCTGTTCGCTTAGACGGGAAACAGAGTATTTAAATATTTTTTTTTCAGTGTACAAATTCTAATCACTTTTTTCCAATACATGAGGGAAAACGAGTACAAAGTCCATTGTCCTAGAGAAATGGGTATTACTATTGAAAACGCAATTTTGGATCAGGCTACCTTTATCTATATAGAGATTGTTAGGCTTGATAGTTATCCATAATTCAGTGAAAATTTGTTTCTTTAAATGATGCTTGTCAATTATTCATATCCTAGTCAGGTCATTGTTGCTTATATCGCTGGCCATATATCTTGTTAGAATTCCTGTAGCTATATCGAGTTGGTTCTTACTGAGTGAAAGCAGCCCAGCTTCAGATCTTTAGACCTGAATACATCCCTTATTGGAAATAACTGCATAAAAGCTATTTGTTCCCTGAACATGCTTGAAATCCGGTTCTGTGTTTTTCATCTATATTGAAACTGCAAAAAGGCTCAGCTTGACGCCTCCGCATAAAGTAGAATCAAAGAAAACTGGTAGAAGAGTTAATCCGCCATCGGCATTGGCGCTGCTCCTCAACCAGTCTGCTTTGAATACGAACAGAGATGTAATTGCATTTCTTTTCTTCAAAAGCTATTCTGGATTCATTGGTGTTCAAGCTTTGTTATTTCGTTGAAAGAATTCTTTTTAGAAGCAATGCATTCCCTAGCGTGGCGCTACGTATTCGATTCATCTAAAAAATAGGTATTTTGTAAGCGTAAAACAGTAAATGTATGGATGTTGATGCCATACAACACCCAGGGTGATGAAAAGACAACATCCATTTACGAGATTGATTAAGGATAAGACGTTAATACTGTCAAACCTCACCAACTTTGGTATATTTGAAAACCTTATCAGAAAATGTCATAGATATTATAGAATAGAACCACATTGGTTATGCCGTTAGTACTGTATGTATAAAATTTTCTTTATCCACTAACGAGACGTAATTCTTTCGAAATTGTACCTCGGTAAGGAAGAATTCTGGACCTATGTTTATATGAACCGACCGCATTATATTGGAGCTTCTTTCTGTGACAGAGATGATGCTATTTTTTCTTGGCACATACTGTAGACATTAATACCACAGAAGATGCAGATGTAACAGTGACTGTCGGCGAGTTCAATCTTGGTGTCACTATCTATCTGGCAACTTTTCCGAAGGGCTCAAATAAAAGATCTATAGTTGTGCTCCACAAGAAATCTACTTCCTCATAATAATTGTAGGGTGTCGGGAAAGGTGGGTCTTTCCTTTTCAGAAACAAGTCCATTTGTAACAACAGAGCTAATATGCGGTAAAACAACGGCGAAAAATTAAAAAGAAAAAATAAATAATGAGGTACTCACTGCTCATCGAGAAGAGATTTCAAGACACACGTATGTAAATGTGTGTATGAATTATAAGAGAGTTCCATATTTTTTAGAACCGATGTGTGAAGGTTTTGCTTACAAAGGCGGCCAGCACCTGGTTTGAGTACTGATCCGCATCGTGCGTGTTCACGTTTAATCTGACGGAAGTGCAGTACCGGATTAGGTTTTGTTTAGATTTGATGGATTTTGGACAGCCTAACATCTTGGAAACCTATTAAAAAATGCTAATTTTTCGAAGACCTATATCCCATGTAAAGGGAAACCTCAACCTTGAGAACACCCTGTATATACATTAAATATTAAGCAATCTTACCTTTCATGGTCTCTCGAGGAAAACAGACCCAAAATGCATCACATATTGCGTTACCTACTTTTTCAAAATCAATGTTTCCTGATTTTTGATAGGCTGTCGCCTCTGGCAGTATTTAATACAATTGTATCTTTTATTGAATAATAATTGTACCATGGCACTGATAATAAAATTAATTTAAAAACTACTGGAAGTTTCTCTATGGTATCAGTGAATTATTAAGTTGCTCGTAATCGATAACATCGCACACGACTTACCCATAGAAATCAGTTATAGTGATACTTTCAAAATTTAAAAATACGAAAAAACCAGTGTGTAATTGCTGTACTACTACTTGTTATATTTATTGGGCGATCAGGTCATAGTAAGTAATCCAGACAGTTGTTGAAACACATGAGGGATATAAGTAAGAAACAAACAAATTGAAATGGTAGGCTTTGAGTTATCAACATAACTCAAAAGATACATCGAACGTTATTTTATAGGTTTCAAATATCTGATTGCAGACAATTGAGGCAACTCAGTATTTTTTACATCATTTATCCTTTTCGGAGCTGTGTTTATGATTTTGGAGTTTTTAAGGAAGTAAATAACGTTATATTAATGTGTTTTTTATTTCTGAATGGTTTCTGAGTTATGATAATTCTTAAGTCTGAAATTCTTCATCTTAGTTCCCGAATCCAGTCTGTCTTGATCACACAGATCACCTGAAGGCAAACGAATGAAACGCGTCAATCGAAACACCATGTTAGCAACAAAACATTACAGACGAAGGCTCTTGAGGATATACTTTTCAAAACTGACAGAACTTGCATGTTTTCCAGTTCCTGACCCTTTTTGCTCAAAGTTAATGTTCGTGAATCGATATTGTGCAATATTGAGCCATGGTTTTGTGCGTTCTATATCAAATTAGATCTTTGTATAAAAACTTACTTATATTTTTCTAATAGAGTGAGTATAAAGATGTCCATTATAACCCTGTATAAAAAATCAAACAATGGCACAAACATTTGAGGGACTACTTTTGAATGAGCGATTTCTGCAACTGAGAGAGACATTTTGATCGCTGCCGGCATTTGCTATTCGCCGCGCAGACGGCGTAAACTGATCCGATTCAATCAGGAAGCAAAGTGCTTCGGTGCAGCTCGGATTGTGTCAGGCAGCAGATTACCAGTTCTGCTTTTGTGTGTGCTGGCTGCTTTGGCGCTCAGGGATGTTCACACCACTTTGCTCTGCGACTTATGCCATGTTTATATCGCCTCTGTTAGTGGTTACTGAAGCTTCTTTAGTTCCCTCATTAGCTTCTTGAAGACGTTTTACGAAAAGTTAGTTATCAAGAGAAGAGTGAAGTCATCTTGCTGTCATCAAGGTTTCGATCTAGAATGTTCAGCGTACAATAGCAAAAGTTTTGGCACTTACTTATTGAAAGAAACTACAATCAGCGCCCTTTGTCCGTGCGGTTCGATTAGAATCAATTTTCTTGTCCTTTTCCTTTAGCAGTACCAACATTCATCGCCACGAATGTTGGTTTCTTCTAATGAAGATGAGATAGCCGAGCATTCCACTGAATATACGACTCTATGCCGTATGCGATGATACACGGCATATTCTTTGAGACAAACCAACGCGCTACGATAGACCCTCATTGTGAGGGGCAGATGCTCAATCTCGTGCCATTTTCGCTGAAACGTTGAACGCTTTACATCTACATATCCTTATTCAATAGCCAGAATGTCCGATAACGTTTGTCAGGATCCCATAAGCCGCCATTCATGTATGCGATTTGCAATACATTGCTAGGTTATCCAATAATGCTCAATATATGGTGTCTCCCTTTAACTCCAATGTGGAATAACATGGCCAAGAGACATGTGTTGCTTGCATAAATGAGCGCTAAGAATCTCTTCGCATGCCTGTAATATTTGTTGTTAATACCATCGCTGTACTTCTCTCTATGTTAACATGACCAGAGCAATACTGATCTGACGCCTGCTTGTACCCAAACTAAGCCCGGTAATGCACGAATCTTCATTCTCTACTTTGGACCAGCTGATCTCTTTCATTACCCGGGACGCTACTGTAGAGGTTAGTCGAATATTGTTATTAGTCCAGATTTCGTGTTAAACTATCCTTTTCTTTCATAGTATTTTTCAGAATACCCCCGAAACCTCACTAGTTATTATCATCGTTACATGTGAAGACTACGATTATACTTGTCATGGTGTAAATGCCTTTAACTGTTATATTGACAAATATTTCGATTTCCAAATATGTTACCAGTTGCTTGATGTATGTAAGGTTTTATCTCATAATGTATTTTTCGTCGTCAACTCGCAACTTTCTTATGGTTTGATCCGCGTCATGAGACTGATTGCTGTTGCTTGTTCAAAGTTAGAGATGGTTCTTTTTATTCTTGAGCACATCAAAGGTCTCTGGCATAACAGAAGTTTTTCTCAAATTTTCCAACTGGTAAGATAACTCCATAATGCTATCTTGTAGTTTGTATAGAAACAATTGATTCTGCAGTAATTGCTTGTGAACCTGTTCATACTTAGGAGAATTCAATGAAGTCACTATATCAATAAGAATTTTTGAAAATAAGAAACCCAGTCAGCAACGGATGGCAGCCTCAGGTACCCCTGCACCTCAAGATGCTGCTATAAAGCTAAAAGAGACAGAAGAACTACTAGCAACAGTACGGGACCTTGAGGAGCTTATTAGCAAGGTAAAATGTATAGAAACATATGAAATGAAACCTCCTAGGGAAGACATGAGCAAAATGGTAGAGGTCTAGCAGAATAACAAAAGTATCATGAAGCAGATAAAACTATAAAAAAGTTGCGGGAAGACGACGGAAAATACAGAAAAGCTTACAGAAATGAAGCAACTGGTAACAGATTTGGAGATCGAACACTCAGTATTGAAGTTTGAAATAGAACAGTTAAACGATGATGTGTTGACACTTAAGGCGGATTCCTATTAGTCAATCGTATTGATCAATAATAATGAATTTATGCTATTGAACATAGAACTGATTGGTAAATTTTCACACTGATCCATGAATATTGAATATTCACTCTTTAATGTTGGTTTAAAAATGGCTCCAAAACGAAAAATTGTGCGTGCTGGCGTTCGTGTTATTTGTGAATTTTTTAAAATGTAATCAGAAACAGGAAAAGTATAAAACCTCGTCGTTAGTGGGTCAGAGAGTGAATCCTAAAACGTAGATCTGAAGGTGCTTCAGCAAAGCTGTTAGTAGAATGGGTAACAGGTGACCTAGAAGCCTATAAAAATCATTTAAGAATGTCTGAAGAGCAATTTGAGGAACATTCACAAAAAGTGTCACCTGTTATTCAGAAAAAAAAAACACTAGTTTATTAAGACAATCTCTCCACCAAACCCAAATCACAAGTAGTTTTAAGTTATTTAGCTACTGGGTTACTGTACCGGGTACCCAAAAACACTATATCACAGTTTCTGCTTGATGTTTGTAAAGCAATATGCAATAGTTTAGAAGGATTTATCAGGCAAGTTTGATTATAACATAGGTATTTATTATTAAAATTTTATTTCCAAAATTGTTTGTAATATGAAAAATAATTTGAAAGCATTACACTTATTATAAGTCCACTAAAGCTTAATAAAGGGTGTCCCAAAATTAACGCAAGATTTGAATTAAATAGAAAATGCCATTTTTAGTCTTTTAATAGTTATATTTTTATTGACTCATAAAGTACATAGGATAGGGTTATGTATGGAATAACACATCGGACAAATGGCCTCCACGGCTTTGCATGCACATGCGCACTCTTTTGTCGAAATTTTCCATGACCCTTCTGCATAAATGTGGCTGAATTTCGTTGATGCAGCGTTGAATCTCCTCCTTTAATGCACGAGTGGTTGTGGGCTTGTTGACATAGACTTGTGATTTCAAATAACCCCATAAAAAGAAGTCTAATGGTGTTAAATCACACGATCTAGGAGGCCAATTTTGATCACCGAAACGAGAGAGTACACGACCGGGAAATGTCTCATGCAGTAATTGAATTGTTTCACGGGCTGTATGACATGTGGCACCGTCTTGTTGAAACCACATATTGGGTACATCAATATCATTCAATTTTGGCAGAAAGAACTGTGTAATCATGTCGCGATATCGAGCACCAGTAACAGTCACTGCTTGACCAGCATCATTTTCAAAAAAATATGGCCCAATTATGCCTCCAGCCCAAAATCCACACCAGACAGTCACGCGTTGTGGGTGCATTTCTTTTTCGACAATATCACGTGGGTTCTCCGAACCCCAAATGCGGCAATTTTGGCGATTGACAAAGCCATCAAGATGAAAATGTGCTTCATCGCTTAGGATGATTTTGCTTGAAAAATCAGGGTCCATTTGTTGATGTTCAATAATCCATTCAACAAACTCTCTTCTCTCTGCATGGTCATTAAGCTTCAATTGTTGTGTTAATTGAAGTTTGTAAGCATGAAGACACAGATCTTTGGTGAGTATACGCTGTAGAGAGGTTCTTGACATTTGCAATTCTTGTCCACGACGTCGAATTGAGGTTCCTGGATTGTCCGCAACACTCTCACGCACTGCTTCGATATTCACATTTGAACGGCTTGTTTTTGGACGACCAGTGTGTTTGGCGTCTCCAACGGATCCAGTCTCCATGAATTTTTCAATTAATCTCTTCACAGTTGACGAAGTTAAAACATTATTCCGGCCATATTTTGTATGAAATTTTCGAACTGCAGCCGCCAAGCTTTCACTATTTTTGAAATATTCTTTAATAATGAAGACACGTTGTTCTATCGTGTAACGCTCCATTTTTCATAACCCTATACTGTTAGCTGTCAAATTGCTTTTTTTCAGGGTTGCCAACACTTCACTGCACAAATGGCGGCAAATTCAAATCTTGCGTTAATTTTGGGACACCCTTTATAAGATGTCTCGTTCGAGTATATTTGTATTCTGCTGCAATGATCGTGGATTCAGATCTAAAGGTGGCAATGTGGTGTAAAATACGGAACTATCACGTGATAAATTTTAGTTAGGCATCTCGTGCTGGAAAGGTGGTGAATTTGGATATGATGTTGCTGCAGAGTAAGCCGTACTACTACTACTTTGTAGAGGTGGCCTACTAGAGAAAATTTAGTATAACCTCTCTTGACTTACAGATTGCAATTTTTCCTTACAGACAAGTGCCCTTTCCAAGCAGCATTTTTTTATTTCATCATCAACCCGTTCTTGGCACTGATCTGATATTGTCTACAATTTATCTATAGCTTGCTCAATTGTGCTTTCGACGTTTTGTTTCTCTTTAGGAGCTAAGGATTGTAAATTAATTTGGCGTAAGCGTGTGGTCTTAGTTGTGCTTTTAGAAGTTGATGGGGTCACAATCGTGACTACATCTTTTTGTAAGTTTAATTGTTCATCATGGTTTCGGGGTGAAGCTGGTTCGGGGACGGGATTCGTGGAGCTGGATTGTGAATGATCTTCATCTTGTATGTTTATGACATCCTAAAAAAAAGTTAAAATCAATTTATTGGGTTCATGATTATTTCCTTTTGTTTTGCAGGTTTCGTGATGCTAATTACTGCTTCACATATATTAATGTAGGAACTAATGGTAGAGTAAATGATGCTGCGGTATTTTCGAAAGCATCTTTGTCTGAAGCGATAGAACGCAATTATTTACTTTCTAACAGCGTTTTCGTAGGCGACGATGCTTTCCCATTGCGGACGAATAATTTTCTGAAACCATGTCCAACAAGTGCCCCTCTCTCTCTGCAGCAACGTATTTTTGATTACAGGCTTTCGCGAGCCCATAAAATTTCAGAAAATGTTTTTGGTATCATGGTAGCAAAATTTCTAATATACGAAAAACCACCTTGAGTGAAAGTCGAAACAGTAGTATGGATTATTAAAGCAACATCTGCTCTGCACAACTGGCTTCGTAAAACCTTTAGCAGTACATATTTTTTCAGAGGGTTTATTGATACTGAAAATTTGCAAAATGGGACCATTATCCCAGGTGAATGGCGCAGATATAGGTCTGATGGAATAATTTCACTAGGAAATGTGGGCAGTAATTACTACGGCCGAGATGCAGCACGAAAAAGTGATTTTTATGCTGAAAAATTTATGACAACAGAATCGGTTCCGTGGCAATGAAGATTGTTTTAAAGTTGTTCAGTTTATTTTAAATAGTTTTTCATAACATTTAGGAGTACCTACTACTTTATCTGAAAAATTATGTAACTCTAACAATGTGTATAATAAATCTCTAAAAAACAACATTATAAAAAATTTTTATTACCAAGTTTGACTGGCTTTCTCTAGGAACAGAAACACTTCTCAAAAATGTATCAGCCTGTGCGAACCAAAATAGTTTATGCTTATACAAATCATCTGTTTCTGCAACCACTTTTATTGGCTTTTAATATTTTATTCACTTCAACTTTGCACGTGGTTCGGATACTTTCAATTTTATTTTTTACATCGGTACTCGTTAAACCTTCTATCTTCATTCAGACACGAATATTTTCATAACCTTTTTGCCGGCAATAACACATTTTTATAATCGCCAATTTTATTTTTCCATGTGCACTCCTCCTTCCGGTATAATTCGAAAAATTTTGGGATATGGTCATCCCTCCCCTTAAAGATAGACATTTTTAACACAAAATACAATTTTGTATCTCTTAAGAGAGCAAAAAACATTTCGAAAGACACGAGAGCAAAATATAACATCAAAACAACCACAACGGTCTTTCAATGCGATTGAACACTATAGTTTGTAAGGTCAACCACTGTTCAATTTACTTGAATTAGTCCCGTAAAGCCACGAAAAGTAGAAATGTGTTTCACTTTTATAGAAACGCAAATCGATACAGCAATATGAAAAACAAAAAAAACATCTTGTGTAAAGGCAGGTTCTCATTGGTCAATCGTATTGATCAATAATATTGAATCTATGACATGGAACATAGAATTGAATGGTAAATTTGATCAGACTGTGCAAATCGTCAAAGCAATATGGTTGAATGGATGTTCACATTAGACTATTTCACTTCAATGGCATAGATTCATTATTATTGATCAATAAAATTGACCAATGACAAATAATCGGTTACACAAGATTTTTCTTTTGTCTTAGGTAACTAACTTTTGTGACCTTGATAGCAGCCTGTCTGTATTTATCCTTCTCAGAATTTTATGTTTGGTGATGTGAGTTGTCCAAGATGCTTTTAAGGTAAGGTCTATAAAGCTGGTATGCAACAGATTCTGACTTACCTTGTGTCCAACTCGACAAGACTAATGTCCCGTCTCCGTTTGATTGTGCCGAGAGCCAAAAGCAATGGTCGTTCTCTACGTATGACGCTAACTTTTCCCTAACGAAATCGTCGAAAAGGAACCAGCAAGAGCATCGTTTTGGAGTTGATAGGGTCGACTGGATACGCGATGGATTGATGAGGGATATCCTAATAGGGAAAACGTACTGGCATGGAGCTCAGAGACTCGCAGAGCTGGAGATATCGTGAAATGGTGATCTAAAAAATTGGAAGAGGTCGAAGGTAAACAGTACCGCAGGGACACCGCACATAATAAAGGACAATCAGTGGGGTTAGATCGGTTTGAATATATAACGTGATGTGCTGGCTAGAAATGATAATTTGCTGGCGTTTTTATACAACACGAACTGTTTAACGTTAGGAACACCGGTGCATTACTCATATCATCTGGCCCATTGTTCAGTACAGTATTGAAATAGAAATCACTGAATATTTGGATTTGATCTGCTAAGTAATGGTCACTTTATGTTTGGTGCCATTGAACCTTTTAAAGGCATGGCTAGGATCAACTAGACAAAAAGTGTAGTTATCTAAAAAGTATAATCGAAAAACGTTATGAAGTTATTTTACTGGAATTTTCTTTGACTAGGAGTCACCTTGAATTAAATATTGACCTTCAAAGTCATTCCAAGATCAAGTGTATCTTTAACTGCCACTGTCTCTTAACAGCCGTCGCGTACGGAAAGGTATCACTTTCCACACTTGTTAGGTAAATAACTAGTCTATTCATCCGTGAACATGTACAATGCGCAAAATGCTTAACAATGTATGACTAAATAACGCGTACTGGCTTGGCGTTCAGAAACTCGAAGTCGGAGATCAGGGGCTTGATCCTAAATAAGTTTCGACCGTTGAAATTGATTTCGATGGCGCCTTGTGACGATACATTTGATTAGCTATGATAATTTTCACCCTGCCATTATTATTTGAATATAGAAGATCAATATAATCAGATGACAAAATTATCATAGCGAATCAAGTATATTGTCACAAGGCGCCATCGAAATCAATTTCAACGGTCGAAACTCATTTAGAATCAAGCCCCTGGAGACATCCTGAAACGACGATCCAAAAAATTGGCATTATTAGATAGAAAATGGGGGATTATCAAGTTGTCGGTAGTCACTTATTATGAAAAATATCTGTATATTGTAATGTTATAGTTATAATGTATATGTATAGACATTGAAAATGAAAGGATAAAAAATAGAAACATAACTTCGTATTTGGATCCCTCTTTTGCTGATGTCCAGCTTATAATTTTAAACAGGCTATGATGAGCTGTAGGATCAACCCACTATTCAATACAATCGTTCAAAACTGTCGGTCGATAAAAGGCGAAGCAAATGATTAGTTGGAGTGCTCCTTGGTTAGCAGAATGCCTATTTGAATTCAACATCAACCTTAATGATAAAATATTGAAATATACCCTTGAGTAATTCACGATTCTTCATGGCACACGTACTGGCTTGCCGCTTGGCGATTCTTAAAGCTGGAGGATCTTGAAACGACGATCTAGAAAATTGTAAGAGGTTGAAAGTGCACCGTACCGAAGGAATAGCACCCACAGCACATAGAAAATTGAGTTTGCTTTTTGGGATCTGAACAGACAAAGATTAGTACTCTCGATATTGGTTCAGAATATGATCAATATAGATCAACATTGGCCTTAAGGGTTATTCCAAAGTCACGTATATTTTTTTTAACCGTTATTGATCTCTCGATACCTCTACGTAACAGACTGCGCCTCGGAGTGCACTCTAACTCACCTTTCTACGCACTGCTAGGATTCATTTATGTTCACCTCTGGCGAGCCGCGATACAACCGCTCAGCTACAGCTCGTCCGATTCTATCCGCCCTGGTGTGAGTTTACGGCAGAAAACAGCACAAACTCCGAATTGGAATATCGCACAGCAGGCATGCCAAGACACAAACAATATATTGTGACACCTCAGCTTGAGCGCTAAGGATGATATGTACAGGTAAGTGCCATCGTCGAAACCGAACATGAGTAATGTGATGTGACGATCGAAGCTCGACGCGATCAGGGCGGTCAGTTACAATATCATAACCTCTTTAAATTTTAAGTCATCGAAAAAATTCATCCTGGTTTGTCAAAAATATCAGTTTTACTATTATACGCAGCATGATTTTCCGACTATAGGAAACTTCCTAATAGGCTTATATCCACTAGAATTACATCAGATCAACGATAGTTTATAATGATTAATAATGATTTGGAGATAACAGAAAACAATATCATTTATTATAATTTATATATTATAAGAACTGTGGATTATTTCTAAAAAATAAAATTAAAAGACATGGGCATGTAGTGACACGAAATACTAATCAGAAAGCGTTACTTCAAGACGTGTCGAACATCTTATTTTTGACATTTTTATACAAAGAAGGTATCATGCTATCATATATTTCTCATTATCAGCAGGTTTTGTCTAGTAATATATATATACACCAATGTATATGTATATTGGGGATCAGCAGGAATTTACCAAAGTCGACCACCCCCAACTAGCAAAGTGGTGCTATAAGTTTTTGGTAAAAGAACAGTAAAGCTGTAAGAGCTCTCTTTTATTGTTGTCCGAACACCGAAATGCTGGGTTAATATTTCCTAAGCTGCAATTTGGCTTCCTACAGCACATTTGCTCTCAAATGAGGTTTTTACAACGTTCTTGTAACATAGTAATGCAACACCTTATATGATAAAACCATTTTATACAGCAATAGTCAAGATAGTTGCATTGTCATTTACACAACAAGCCTTAGCCTTGCTGTTTTGGGGTGCTTTAATTCCTGTTGCAAAAGGCTTATGGAATCATTCTATACAGCACATTGGCTCTGTGGTCAAAGTAGTTGTTATGCGGTATGCTTTGTAGCATTTATACAATAAACCTGAGCTTTAGCCAATAAGTTGCTCTTAACTGGAGCATTTATGTAACTGTCGTTTAGTAACCACTAAAGGCAAAAACGTTGCACCTTTTATTGTACATAATTGCTGTAGCTGAGATAAATTTGATGCTCAATATAGCGGGTATACAACGCCATCAGAACTTAATGTTTTGCTTATTTATTTTGAGGTTAACTCGATGTTTAATCATTTGTGAAAACCTCAAAATGTCACACTTCAATACGTGGAAGAAACTGAAAAGAAGTGGCGCATTCCGCATAAAAATCATGCACAATTACAAAAAAATACTACAAACAATTTCGACGAGTAATGCCAATCCCAATAACAAGATAAGTTATCACCGATTAATCCTCAAAAATACAGAACTTGCATTTAACAGCATTGCACTGGAAGGTGAAAAAGATGAAAAAATCAACACTGCTAAGGAATCAGAAGACGAATCAGCAGAACCACCAATAAATAACTGGCTTGAGGAACTACTATAGAACCTACTGAAGGAAGATTTATAGCTGATACAAAAAAGGATGGAGAGTTTCGCAGAAGTCTCAGATCCTGGGCGGTGTCTTTTAATATCCCTCACTCTGCATTGAAGGCATTATTTAAACACATAAATGATAGAACACCGAACATCCTTCCTCAGGGAGCCTAGGACCCTTCTGAAAATTTGCCAAGCAGTTATAATGACAAAAATTGGAAATGGATACTACTGCCATCATGGACTTGAGTTTGGATTAAGACAGATCCTGTGTTCGCTTTCAAAGTTACCCAGACTAGTTTCTTTAAATGTCAACATGGATGGATTGCCCATTCTTATCAGTAGCAAAATGGAGTTTTGGCCAATACTCTCTAACATTCATGAATTACCAGACGTGAAGCACATGGTTGTAGCAATATACTGTCGGTCAGGAAAACCACAGGATTTGACCGCATACTTAAGCCCTTTTGTTGAAGAAGCTAAAATTATCCTTTCGGAAGGGATATTAATAAATGGAGTCAAAATACGAGCCCCTTCCCACTTCAGTTCGCCCACTTCAAGATTTGTCCCAAAATATGCCTTTATAAACATGACGAAACTATTTACTTCTAAAACAATTTATTTTCTCAAAAAAAGTTTAGATACACTCGTAAAAAATACATACCTGAAATCACAGACCTATAATTAATAGAACATCTGAACAAATAAACAATGTGCGAAGTTAACAAAGCAACAATTGAAAGATTACCATTGGGTAACATCACCTTCATTTTTTATTACGGCTGAAATTCTTTGGGGCATAATGTTAACCAAGTTTCGGCAAAAATTTGGTGTAAAACGATCCCATATTTCTTGAAGCTTTTGTCTCAGTTCGGTGATTGTACGAGCAGTATGTTGTCGTAGAACCTTTTTCATCTCGTGCCACAAAGTTTCAATAGATGACAGATACGGACTGCTAGAAACCCATTTCAGAAGTGGTACATTATTTTCTTCCATCGATTTTATAGCCTTTTTTGAGGTATGGCACGCTGCACCATCTTGCTGAAACACAAAATCTTGACCGGATGTCAAACATTCTTCCATCACTGGTAAAAGCGATTCTTCTAAAATTGCCAAATATTTGTTTGTATCCACATTTCCATCAATAAAATGAAGTTTTCCTACTCCTTTTGATGACATACTGCCCCAGACCATAATGGATGCTGGAAATTTCAGACAATAAACATGGAATGCTTCATTTTTTTGCGAATAATTCTACTGCGACTGTCACCAACACAAACTTCGAATCGGGCCTCATCACTCCATTGTATTGCACACCATTGCTGAGGTGTCCATTGTCTATGTTCTTTAGCCGATCTAAGCCGATTCATCTGTTGCAGTGGAGTTAATAGTGGCTTTTCTTTGGCCTATAAACAAGTTGTGCAACTTTAGGGTTTTTACTTCACTTTTTTTATAAGAAAACTTACCTTGCTAGCGCTAAATCCCAGTTTGTGGGCCTCTCTATGAGTTGTGGCCTCGGAATTCTCCTTCCAACAGCGTCACTCCACAGAACACTTAATTGTAAATAATTGGCACGCCTATTTTTCACGATTATTCTTCTTAATGCTCTTCGGTCGGCATTTGTGATATTACTTTTTTTCACATATCGTGGCTTAATATTAACTGACCCAGTTGCGTTATATCTTCTAACAATATTTCTCACACTCTACCGCGATAAGTATAACAAAGTTCCAATTTCTGAGTTTGATTTCCCAGAATTAAAAAATTTAATTATCAGTACCGAATTTTCTCACTAATAACCTGTCTTCTACCCATTTTGAAAACCTACCCTACCCAAAACTATTTTAAACGGATTCTGACAGCTGTGATTAATAAAAACAATTGTCATGGCTTTTATTTTTCACAGCCACCTATGCGTTATAGACTGCGTTATAAAGTTGATGTTTTCTACTATATATTATCAAAATATTCATTGTTAATATTTTAAACCTATAACACCCTGCTACATTTTTGTTATCTGTGTTTGATAAGAAAAAACTAAGATTTCAATAGTTGGGCCAACTGAAGTGGGAAGGGGTCGTAATTGTCGATATAAGGTGTTTCATATGTTACTCTCCTGCTAGAGCATTTAACAAAGGTACCGCAAGTTCTAGGCACGCTGTTGTTTTCAATGTTCATTCATTAATCTACTATTTCAGGTGTATCAAACTTTAATAGCAAACATGGATGCTTGAAGTGCACAACTGTGGGAGAATATTCCAGTAGCAGATTCTTTGCATTTAATTGACTTGGGTATCATGAAAAAGTGTTTGATTGGATTTAGAGACATTAGCGTGGGCAGTTTCCTAACAAAATAGTGTGCTAGGGATATTGAATTAGTTTCATCAGTTCTGCAACACTGTAAATTGCCTAGAGAAATATATAGATCAGTGAGAGGACTTGACGTTTCATGTCATGAATAGTAATACTTAAATGTACTTCTGATGTGTATATGCATTTCCTCAAATTTTTTTTGTGCAATAACTATATGTTCTTCAGACATATATGAAAATTTCCTTGACCTAGCAGAAACTTTTATAAACAGTTATGTTCAATACTATCGCGATATTTATGGACACGATTATATAACTAGTAATGTTCATAATCTCACACATTTAGTTGATGAAGTAAGAAGGTTTGGTCCTCTACCTAGTTTTAATACATACCCTTTTAAAAGCAAATTATATGTAATCAAAAACCTATTAAGGAATGGCAATTTACCTTTAGCCCAGGTGTCTAGAAGAATGAGTGAAATTATTCAACTTGATGAATGAAAATTTACATGAACATTTGGGTACTTTCCTTGTGTTGAAGAATCAAAATCATAATGGACATTTCTCTCGGGTAGAATTCGATAACTTCTGCCTTGCAACATACAACTGGTTCTTGACTCGTGACAAAGATGTTGAAGCAATGCAAGAAGTTTTAGTTGTTCAAGGGAATCTTCAGGTTCGTGGAAAAGTTATAAAGAACTTAGGGGAAGTTTTTGATACTCTGATAAAATCCACTTATTTAAACATATGTATTTAAATGCTACCAACATGTTTATGAGGATTCAAAATTGTATAGGGTATCAGATATTAAATGTATAGAGTAAAAACAGGAAATATATTTTATTCCTTTATTACATACTTAGGACAAAAAATACAGGCTGTTTTGGACTTGTTTGGCAACACCAAAATTATGAGGTCCTCCAAACAGTACAAAGCTACAGTCACTCTCTTGTTTCATTTATCCCCATCCTTAGGAAATTGTTGTTCTTCATTATTTATGTCTGCAACATCATCATTACCACTCTTTTATTCAATACTTTGTTTAATCTGTGTATCTTCGCTTCCACATATGTTCTTTATCCTTTGCTTTATCCTTGAGCATCGGAACATCTGACTTTTATTCCTTCTAGTGGAATTTCTTATCTCTCTTCTGCATCTTTGAAGGTGAATGAATTGTCAGAAAGACTTCAAAAAATAGCTTTATTACATTCTGATATATTTTAAACGCTATTTTTTTATATTTGACCCTGGACCCACCTGCCCATAAGCAAAGTGTCATTTATTTTCTTGAAAACAGCTTGTCTATCAAAATGTATGAGTTATTAATGCCATGGCCATTGTCTCTTTTGCCACATATGTATAGCTCAACTTATTTATAAATTCTTTCATGACAGTTTGATAAGACGATTTTTGGTCAAACTTGGCGAGTTCTTCAGCACTACTGATACGTTCAGCTATATGTGTATTTTGTAATATTCAGAATTCTGTTCAATTTCATAAGAACATGACTTATTAATAACCTTACTGGCTACCTCGTCAAGTGCTGTTTCAAACTCCGCCAGCTGTCATTATTATTAGGATGTGAATTGAGGTGTTCAATTATTGTATTTTGATTCATCATGACTGTTTGCTGATTCTCTATAATAATGTCCAGCTGCTTCTTCAAATTCATAGATGAAAGTAGTTCATCTTGGTCGCTTGGTATATAAATTATATTCTGAGAATCAAATTCAGGAAGAACTCCTTGTATGTTGTTCTGTTCATGGATTTGCTGGCCAGATACACCTCCTTCCATAGTATCTTTTGAACTCTGAAAGAAATACAATACTTTCATCATTTTCAGTAGTACTGGGTTCTCTACTTCTATGTGAACAGACTAAACTATATTTGAAAGGCTCTCTTGTAAACGAAGACATATGAAAAACATCTAAGTTAGTTAAAAATATATTTACCAATGCTTCTGCAACATAATTGAAATCACAACTGTCATTTCTTTTTGAAAGCGCAACTTTGGGTCTTTTTTTCCCTCCTCTCTCACCACCAGTTCATCTTGTTCAGTATCGCTTCTTTCACACATCAATTGTAATTCTTCTTCGGTAATCTCAGAAGTCATTAAATGACTACGTTTTAATTTGCATTTTAGTGTGAACCAATTTTTATCATCGGGAGCAGATTCGGCAATTTTTATCAGCTTGTCAGCTCTGTTTTTTTGGCCATGACAGCTGGCCATGCTTTTCCAGGCTTTTGGTACAGTGGTTAATTGTTTAAAACCTTTATATATAGTTTCAACTATTTTATACATCTCAGTAATAAAGAAGAACCTGTTATGGTGAACTTTCTAGGTTATGTTGAATGCTGCGTAAACTTGACAAGGCTTGCACGAGCCACAGCAGATATTACCTCAGCGGGACAGCTTAATGAGAAATCGGTACTGTTAAGGCTCTGCAAATGTTCACAGACATTATGCAGGTTCTAAAAAGATGTCACTATGCACTGATGTAAAGGTTCCTTAGTCACTGCAAGAATGTTTACACATATGTTGCATAACTATTGCCTGCAGCTTTTATACAGCCTCTTAAGATATTGAAATGCTGTATATGGTGTGCCCATTCCGTGTGTATAGTTGTTGTAAGAATGTTTTGCTAGTGTTCTTGCAGCTTGCAATGCTGTATAAGAAATACTGCATAAACGTCTTTACAACCCTAATAGGAATGAAAATTGTTAGTTGGGGCCTCATGCTGTGAAAATTTCTCGCATCCAATAGTGAGTTGCTCACTATAAACATAGCTTAATTTGATCCTCCGGAGCTTCATATGAAGATGATGCC
The DNA here is from genome assembly GCA_963669975.1 of Acanthoscelides obtectus. Taxonomy (NCBI): domain Eukaryota; kingdom Metazoa; phylum Arthropoda; class Insecta; order Coleoptera; family Chrysomelidae; genus Acanthoscelides; species Acanthoscelides obtectus. The sequence continues at coordinate 33,556,763 of CAVLJG010000009.1, forward strand.
ACAAGTTACGTGCAGCTTAAAGGTGACAGTAATGAGTGCACAGTATATTATGCCGATACATTTTGCTTTTATACAGTTCTCTGTTTTGACGTTTTAACATGAATAAAAATCTGAAACGTGTAAATTGTCGAAGATATGTGATGTAAAAATACAAATTTTTGGCAAGCAAAAATAGTAAATGTACCACTATTTTGCTTTTTTAAAATGAATACTTGCTGTGATCAACTTTGCCATCTTCACAAATACACCTTAGACCGCATGTACAAATCCATTGTAAATAGTGAATATTCGATTTCCAAGATTTTATCATCTTTTAAAAACAGCAAACACATATGGTGAACTGGCAACATCGCCGCTCATATGTGGATGATACTGTCTATACTATAACTATCTAAAACTGTAATGACTCATCGATGTTCACGTGAACATCACTTAACTATTTGTCACATGCTTAATAAAGAGTGGTTTGAAACATATTGTAAGTCAAAAATTTGGGAATTACCTTTATTCATCGTCGCTTCCACTTACATCTGACAGTAATAAACTGTCGCTATCGCTTTCCTCGTTGAAATTGACTATAACTGGCTCTATGATGGTGTCGATGTGGTGGTCAAGCTGCCACATTTTTGTTTCTTCCTTCACAATATGACGGATAGCATTCTGCCAAGCTTCGGGCGTTACTAGCTGTATGGAAGTCTCAAGTAAAACCTTAACGTCTGGTAATTTGAAGGTTTTGTTATGGCGCGCAATATAACCCTTCACCTGAGCCCAGATGAGCTCTATTGGGTTCAGTTCACAGTGGAAGGGCGGTAACCGCAGCACAGTGACACCACATTGACGGGCCATCTCATCAGTCACGTAACTAATGTTCGCAGGTTTGTGCTGTTTAATTTTTTCATACAATTCCGCTTTCACACATGAATCGTCAAATGGGATTCCTTTTTCGCGCAACCATTGCTGCATGTCACTTTTTCGAGATCCCATAGTCGGTACACGTTCGGCTCGACGACTATGGGAGGAAGCATTATCCATGACGATCACAGAGTTGGGCTCAACTCGCTGAAGCACCCCTTGAAACCAGCTTTTGAAGCAGCTGGCATTCATTTCGTCATGGTAATCACCTCCTTTCTTAGAGACGAAAATCAAGTCACACTCTTCTAAAAAGCCACTATCGCTACCAATATGAGTTACGATCAATCTTTGACCTTTCCCTGACGGTCCACGAAGACCTGTTGACAAACCTTCAATGCTTGCTTGTCGATTACTCACTACGTTTTTGTCTATCCAGGTTTCTTTAACTGTGTGACCTGCATTTACCCATGTCTCGTCCAAATAATACATTTTTCTGCTTTGTCGCCTATATTCAATCATTTCGCGTAGGTATTTTCGACGCCAGGCGACTATTTCAGGTCTCTCTATCAATACTGTCTTCCGATTACGCGTTTCGTAACGAAAATTAATTTCGTGCAGGGATTTCCTCATTACCTCGACGCTCATTTGGGGTATAATTTCATTTTCCTTGATCGCTGCATGTACAGCCTTGAGGGTTGGTATCTCATTCCTAAAGAGGAATGAATGTACGGTTCGCCTTAACGCCATTTTGCTATCGTCATCCAATTTAACGGCCTTTCGTCCCTTCAAATTAAACTTTGGATCAGTAGTAGCTCCAGTTTTGTTCTTTTCATGCACCACCCTGCGAATGGTCCACTCTGGATCGCCTGTCATACTTTCACAACGCGCGAGTGCATCTCCCTGCGACATAGTTCTGTTCAGATAATTGAACACGTTGAGCACGATTTCTTTCGCGTCCCTCTTCAGTGCTTTACGAAGCCGTCTACTTGTTCCCTCGCTTTCAGTACTTCCACTCGTGCCATTTGTACTCTCAATGGTTAAGTATAACCAAAACAGCAACCACAGAAACCACAACAATAACAATCACACAACAATTCTTATAAAAACACACAATATGCGATCCCTCAACGAAACACGTTCCAATGCGTTGCCGACGCCTATGACCGCTAGCGACCAAGCTACGGCTGATCAAGGCCATCGCCAGACCTCAGCTCGCTTACGCCTCCGCGGTCTGGGGGTACGCTGCCCCCAGCTACCGCAAGCGACTTGCTGCTCTAGAGATGAAGCTACTCCGGATCGCCACCAATGCACCTTCCTACGTAAGGAACTCAACCTTGCGTAGAGACCTGCATTGGGATACCATCCACGAGTACATGAGGAAAAAAGCGGAGAAGACCTTCGAGAAAGCTCAGGACCACCCGAACGAGCAGCTACGATTCCTCATGGACTACGATCCGGACGAGAGGCCTCGCAACCGCAGAACCAGGTACCCCAGACCAGGGTCCCAGTTGGCACCCGCTAACTGGAACCTTGGCTAGGAGACTAGGAGAATTTGCGGCTGCTCCCCCCCCCACCACGGCGTGGATGCAGAGGACCAGGAACCACCGGGACCAGGACCCACCGGGACCAGGACCAACCAGGACCAGGACCCGCCACGACCAGGACCCACCAGGACCAGGACCCTTCAGGACCAGGACCAGGAACAACATATTGGTAAGATGACTTGAAACTCTTGATTTTTCGAAAACAAGAGTTTCAAGAGAAACTAGCAGACCCTCTATCGATGATCGCTTAACGACATCGATAGAATGTGCGAGGTAAAGGGAACCAACCCGGCGTTCCCAGAGACTGAAACACATGAGGAGACGTTGTAGCAGACCGCAGGTCACGCACAACACATGGCCTACCGAGACGCTGATGAGTCGGGCCACGCGGAGGTTTAGGGTTTAGTGGGTATTAGGTGATCTCTTCAAGACCCTGGAGCCCCACACACGTCGTAGCTCGTGCTATGGTATGGTGCGTAAATGCATTCCCCCCTCGTTAAAAAAAAAAAAAAAAAAAAAAAAAAAAAAAAAAAAAAAAAAAAAACGCCTATGAGTCTGCCGGTCGAGGCGCGTCTTTGATTTCATTGGTTCTACCGGCGGAGAACAATCAGCCATTATTTCCATCTCTGTCTGTGCTGTTGCCCACCGCAAAGCCACAGAAACGACATATGTCGTACGCTATACGGCTGTACTGGAAGGAAGCCGGGATCGAGCTCTGATCACGTGTTGGTCACGCGTATGAGTCATTACAGTTTTAAATAGTTGTAGTATAGTGCACCGACTATAAGGAGAGATAGACCTATCTGTTTACAAAATTTTTGAGAGAATGTTACGAGGGCCATCATCACAGAAGTATGACCCTTCAATAAGGACTTTTGCATTAACTTTATCTTTTTATTCGCCTAGAGCTTATAATTTTGTCACACGTTCAATAAATCACTGCCTCATCTAAGCACTATCAGTAAATGGTATAGATCGGTTGATGGTTCCCCAGGCATCACCCAAGAAGCACTGCAGGCTTTGAAAATAAAACATGAATACGCTTTGTCACAAGGTAAGGCAGTCTACTGTAATTTGGTCTTAGATGAGATGTCCATCCGTCGCCAGGTGGAATGGACAGGCAGTAAATTCTCTGGGTATATAGATATTGGCTAAAAGATCGACTCGGACATTTTACCTGAAACAAAAGAAGCTTTGGTATTCATGCATGTTGGTTTGAACGGCTCATGGAAAATACCAGTAGGCTATTTCTTTTTAGATGGTCTTAGTGGAACAGAAAAGGCTGAGATTGTCAAAAAATGTCTGTCTTTTATTCACGAATCTGGTGTTATAGTGAGAAATAAATTGGCTAAATATCAATTTAAAAGACCACTATCACCAGCAATGGCTGAACAATTTTTTAGTTTTTTTGATGAATTAAGCAGTTTCATAAAAAATTTAAAGTTAGGAAGCATTCCAATCATTCAGTCGCCTAGAAAGACTGGCTTTTTAGGCTTTCTTATTTGTATTACCAGTTTGAAGGGTCTATATAATGCATATATTTTAGAAAACAAATTAAAATTCATATTGACGAATAAATTATCACAAGACCACTTGGAACTTTTTTTCGGTGCAATAAGAGGGAAAGGGGGATATAATAATAACCGAAATGCAAGGCACTTTGAAGCAGCCTACAAAAGATTACTCGTCCATACTGAAATAACAGGTCCAAGTTTAGGAAATATTTCAGATGGGAATAGTGTAACAATTCTGTCATGTGGTAGTGGGCGAGAAATTACTGCTACAGATAGTGGAGATGATTTGACAGACAGCAAACAGTACTTAGACTTTGAACAAGACGTCAAAAATAATATATCGACATACATATCATCATCATCTGCTTGGGACTTGACTGACTATAGCGAAAATTTTGTAGAATATATTTCTGGTTTTGTGGTAAAAACAATGAAAAAATGTGTCACTTGCACAAAATGCAACAGTGCATTAGAAAGTTCCGAAGTCATTTCTACGTTACAGAGAGTTAAACAATATGGTAAACCTGTACGTGTTCCATAATCTAATGGTGAGTGTATTATAAATTGAAAATAAAACATGAAATTAAACAATGACTTGTTGTGTTCTTCTTTCTCTTTCTAATAGGTACCTCTCCCCTTACTTATTTTTTGAACAGGTCAAGCTAGTAAGTTAAAATTCGGATAGGTGGAATAATAAAAAAATAGCTGTTCAAAATTTCAAGAAGGGTCTGCGCGCTCTCATGGAACATTTTTAAAAGTGGAATGAGGGTAATGCAATATTTCATTTTGTTGCTCGTTATGAATGCTTTATGACCTTCTAGAATATGAAATTATCACCTTTTAAAATGGATAACTCACAGCCTGTCATATTATAGGCATTTGAACGTTGAGCCGCCTTTAACCCAACATCTACTCAACACCTTATAGTGTTTATCTTAATAGATCTTCAAAATGACGTCCAATGCCATTCAGAAAAATTTCCCAGAATGGCGTCTAGGTGCTATCTTGGAAGTTTTCATCCACCATTTTTACATCAATTTTAACAACCCGAATTTCAACCTGCTAACTTAACCAGTTCAAAAAATAAGTGGGAGGACCATTTTCAAAAGAACTGTATTTTCTTGTAGCACACTCAAAATGTATGTAACTATCTAAAAAACGAAAAGACAAATTGATAGATATCAATCCTGTTCCACCTTGAAATCAATAAATTGAAATAACACTAAGCGACTTGTATTTTTTGAAATAAGAATCTTGATTTTCTGGTATATCATAATGTTTATCCATTATGGATTTTTACACCATCCTACATTTTTTTAGGTCTCGGATTTAGAAGTAGTACTTTTCACCTAACTTTTTCAATTAAAAAAAAATGTGGCTGACTCGTGTTCTACAGATTGATTAATTATTCATTATTTCATTGTGAATGCGGAAATATTATCATCATGATACGCCACTGGTTGTAACGTAATCATTTCCCTAGCTGGCGGCCATTTTGTTTTCCCCACCAGTCGTCTCTGCCCCCTGACCACCAAGCAATGTTGGAAAATAAACAAATGCGTAATCATGAATGAATGGCAGTGTTTATACTATATATCGTCGGTGGTTTAGTGTATGTGTAATACGGTAGGGTTATTATGTGAAAAACCTATATAATGTCAAAAAAATGGTAAAATGTCAACTTGTTGACTAAGTAGGGCTAGTGTACAAATAATTCATTGCGTGCTTGCTACAAGTGAGCGACAGTTAGTTCCAAGTTGACGTCTTGTAGGAAAACCTGCAAAATGTAAAAAAACTGACATCATGTAAAAAACAACAATAAGTCACTTTTCAAGTTGCGTAATTTACCAGCGGGTTACACTTGGGAAAAATAATAACCAATTGAAATCACCATTTATTGAATTTTAGGTGTTCTGCACCGATAATAGGACAAATTACCATACGGACAGGCTTATGTAGACTAGTAGAGTACATTTTAGCCTTTGTGTTGCCTTGCCATATATCTTTTACTCTGCCCAGTTCATCAATAAACGTGATCATCCGAGAACTAAACTTAATTAGTTTTGTTGCAGATTCGAAAATAGATTGTGTAAATAAATACATCAAAATGATCTTCACAAAAACATATTCTTGAATCTGTAAATAAACTATACGCTTAGCACTCCTTGTAAGTTGTCGCCGAGGTTCTTCCATTATTTGGAACATATATGAATAATTTGTCCGACGTTTTATAGTTGCGCTTTAGCACTTATAATACGAATGCTTTATTTTTCATTAAAGAAACCGAACAAAACTAACTACTGATTGTACACAATGGCAAGTGTTGTAGTAAGTTTCGTTTTGCTTGGCTTGGCGTGACGTCATTCAAGGTGCCATAACAGTTTGGAGCGTTTTTGAGCTATATTCAATTTAATTTTTGTAAAACCCGAAATATATAATGCAAAAGTTAGATTTTTTGGGAAAAACGGTTTTTGGCCCATATAGATATTGAGGTATATTACCAAGAAATTTTACAAATTTCGTCAACTATACTATGTATTATCAAAAACATGGAGGTGGTATGATTCTTAGATTAGCGTCGATTATCATTAGTATCAATTCCATCAAAGATCTTTGAAAATGTTCATCGCGATTCGTTAACAGGCTCTGCTGTATTAGCGTTTCTGATCCCTCCCTTGTATTGCTGGAGATAATCCATTTTCATGCGGCATCATATGGAGCATATTTCTTTGGGAGGTTGTCGGACAGGCAAACGCTGGCATTGGTATCTCTCACGTCACTAGCAGTGCTTTTTCTTGATAACGGAGCGCGCAGGAATCCACGTTAAATATTTATTCATTCATACCTAGAACGATCCATTGTAGCCGTCATGACATTTTCTTTTGAATTATGGATGTCGGCGGACCCTTAGCACCAGCGGGAGGTTGTTGGAGAATATCTACTATCAGTCTTCATGTCTTGATGGACGTCTCCTAGCTTTTAATATGTTATGTGATTGTTTTATTTTTTAGTTTTGTTTAATCAGCTTTTTTATCTTTTTTAATATTTGAGTTTTACTAAAGTTATGCTATTTCAAGGTTTAATTGTCTCTAGCTATCGACTAATGCCCAGCACAATTTTATCTTTTTGAGAGTTTTCGTGTTTATGGTACAATTGTATTACGGGATTATATTCCTTGTAAATTATTTCTTTTCTTACAATAAACCACTACTACCTCTTGAGAACCCGAAGGTGTTAGCTGACGTGTGATGTGTGCCTGTGATGGCAAATGATTTAAGGCAGGCATGACCATCACAGATAAAAAAATTTCAATCGTATATTGTCTTCCAAGCAGGGTAACTATAGCTTGGAACTTACTAGTTGCTCAATTATTCGGCTTTTTATACCGACGCAGCCGCGTAGGAGGAGGAGGTTATGTGAATAAAAGTACTTCTTAGCCAAAATAAATATTTTAGCTTTTTTACAGGTTCTGCCGCTATTGACGAGACGTGTTCGTGCCAGATATAGTCCTCGGTGGTCTGGACTCCGACAAGTCGAAGTGGACGGCTCTTTGACGTCGAAATCCGATGAGCGCTGAGCGTTTGGAGGGTTTTTGTTCGTCAGGGAGGAAGTCGCTGTTATTCTTCTTTTCTCCAGCTCACCGGCAGAGATCGACTTGCCTCTCTGAATTCCTGCATGTAGAGTGCTGTCACTAGCAAAGCTGTGGATCGGATTTATCGTGCAGGACAAAAAGTCGTAGATATGTAAGAGGGAAAATGTTGGAGCCAAGATCGATCCTTCGGTAACACCCGCGTTGACATTGTGGTATCAAAAAGAGAACCCATCAAATACGACAGATATCTTGCAGCCAGAGATGAAGTCATCCACCCAAGGTTCTCTGTGAGGCCATACAATGGAAGTTCGCATAAGAGAGCTGCATGCCACAAGTTCAAGTTACCTAACCGATAAAGTTGCACCCCCACTGAACAGAAGCGACGAGTAGAGACTGAACTATATTATATAGTACTCTGTGGATTTCTTGATGATTGGTGCTTTGTTTCTCGTCTTGAACATTGGAGTTTAACAAATCCGACTCTTACCATTGTCATCTCGGAAACGGCAAGATACACGAGGTTGATTAGATGAGGGAACGGCGCGCATTTAGGTAACTAAGAAATGGCGTTTAGAAAGCTTCCCAGAAAACTGCTTAAAATAAACAGTACATCAACACTTTTTTACTTGACATAATTGGAGTTTTATTATAACGTTTCGTCTCTTTCGTTCAATCATCAACTTTATTTTTCCTTGTAACGGGTGTTTTTTTTCGAGGTATAGAACTTTAAGTTGGCTTTACTTTTGAAGATAGCGACCGATTTGACAGCTGTCAAGTGATTTATTCTCAGTTTGGTTTGGCAATTCATTATGAATAGACTCACGCCTGAACAACGCTTGCAAACTGTGCAGTTTTATTTCGAAAATAATGGTTCTGTGCGGAATACGTGTCGCGCACTACGTCCATTTTATCGTCGACAAAATCGTCCATCAGAGCAGTTAATTCGATTAACCATGTAACGTTTTCGCACCACGTTTACTCTAATCGATAACTCGCATCCCCAGAGATGCCGTACGGTGCGTACAGAAGAAGCTATTGCTACTGCAGAGCGTAGCATTGAGGAAGACCCGAATGAGTCCATCCGCCATCGAGCACACGAAATGGATTTGTGTCCATCCACTTTATGGAAGATTTTGTCGAAGGATCTTGGTATGCGTGCTTACAAAATCCAACTCGTGTAAGAATTGAAGCCAAACGATCATCAAGCAAGGCGTAAATTCGTTGAATGGGACCAAAACGAGATTGACGTGGTTCCCGATTTTCATAAGCGAATTTTGTTTAGCTACGAAGCCCACTTCTGGTTGAATGGCTACATCAACAAACAAAACTGCCGCATTTGGAGTGAAGCTAATCCTCAAGACTATGTCGAAACACCGTTACATCCAGAAAAACTGACTGTTTGGTGCGCTTTATGGGCTGGTGGAATCATTGGTCCATACGATGATGGCCAGAACGTTACAGTAACTGGTGATAGGTATAGAGCCATGACTACTAACTTTTTCATTCCTGAATTGAACAACCATGATGTCCAGGAGCTGTGGTTCCAATAAGACGGCGTAACATGTCACACAGCTCGTGCTACAACCGATTTATTGAAAGGCACGTTTGGTGACCGCATAATTTCACTTTTTAGACCTGTGAATTGGCCTCCAAGATCTTGTGATTTAACTCCGCTAGACTATTTTCTGGGGGGCTATGTAAAGTCATTGGTCTATGCGGATAAGCCACAAACGCTTGACCACTTGGAAGACAACATTCGCCATGTTATTGCCGACATACAACCATAAATGTTGGAAAAAGTCATCAAAAATTGAACGTCCAGATTGGACTACATCCGAGCCAGCCATGGCAGTCATATGCCAGAAATCATGAAGATGCGCAGATGGCGCCCTGTGTGTGAACACACGTTTGCAATCTGCAGCTAAGTTTTTCCAAAAATTTTCAGTAAATATTGAAGTGTCCCCTACTGAGTGGTGTTTTTCCGCAGTGATGTTTTGAGCTCATTCACGAATCGTTAAAATTTGTTCCATTTTCCACCGATATTTTGTCCTACACAGTGCTGTTTTGTGAGGTTAGAAACCGTGCAGATAACGACGTGCAGATAACGACGTTGAGAAAATTAAAGGTATATTCACTGATCGGTTTCTACAGACTATTGCCGAAAGAGTTGCCCAGCTCCTTGCAAGGAAGTATGAGACAAGGCTGCGAGAGCAGGAACTGGCCATCGTTGAACTCAAAGAAGAGATCAGGGACCTTAGGGACACGCAGGACAGAATTCTACGGACAGTTGATGACCAGGAACAGGCAAACCTTAATGTAAATGTGTTTGGCCTACCCGTGGAAAACCGTGAGAATTTACATAAAAAGGTACATGACATTTTTAAACGTATGAAAGTAAACATCGATGAATCGCGTATTGTAAAATGCCATAGGGCACAACCAAAAGCTAACAATAATAAACCGCCTGCAGTTTTAATTCGTTTTTCCTGCGAAGAGGATCGGTCGTCAATCCTTGAAAATCTAAAAAATTTGCGTTCTACGGGTGTGTTAATAAAAGAAGATTTAACGAAAAAGCGTCTGGACCTCCTTGTGGCCGCTGTAAACCAATATACTTATAAAAATGCCTGGTGTCGTAGTGCTCCTGTGTTTGTGAAACTTGGTGACGTTATGCATCGCATTAATAACTCGGGAGACTTGCAAAAAGTCGTGAGTTAGATGTGTATTCCTGATTCCTTTTGCGAGGGCTGTAGGGGTATACAAGCGCCAAATGGAAAATACTACGCACTTATTTTGCATTCATCTGGTTAATTTGATTGAAAGTTGATTCATCTCATAACATATGTATATATTAAATAAACCACATTACTATGGATAGCATGTACATCTTATAGTGATTTTGTTTAGAGGTATGGACAACATAGTTATGCTATCACATCTACTCGTATTATAATACCTATATTGTACTATTTATTACTTGAATTACACAACTACATTTTTTCCTGTTGTAGGATTTATTTTTGCATGATACACTTAATTAAGTATATATGAGTGATGAGTTCTGTGTTGTCTTTCAATTCGACGAAACTAGTGTAAAGCACAGAATGACAGTCCTTAATTGATATAGCTAATATTTTAATTTGCGTCAATTTTGTTTTGGTTTTTTAAAGTTTTATTCTATAAGGTTAAGAGTAGAGTTTTTCATGGGCATGGCATAATTACGAATTACTGTATGGGGTACTTAATAAAGAAGCTTGTTTTGCACGGCTGCAGGTTCAAACATTATTTATTTAATTTTTTATGTACTAAGTATTTCAGATATTTGTCTACCTATATTAATTTCTATACTACTTCCTCTCTTTTCTTATCCTTTTCTTTCCTTCTTTCTACCACTCCTTCTATGCGCTGTGCACATATTAATGTCAGATCTCTCATAAATAATTTCGACAGTTTTAAAGAGGATGTTTTTGACAATAATTATCATATAGTTGGCATTACAGAGAGCTTGTTAACTTCTAATATTGACAGTGATATTACTTGCTTAAATGGTTACAAATTTGTCAGGCAAGACCGCGTGACCCGCGGCGGTGGTGTTGGAATATGTCTAAATTCTAACCTGAAATTTAATATATTGAAGAGTGAGTGCAAGGACATAATTGAGCATATTTGGGTTGAAATTCAGCTTGAAAAAGAAATAAAGGATATCTAAATTTAAAATTTCAGAATTGATCCATGATGCCGCCTCACCATTTGTCTGCCAGACAGATGTACCAAACTTCCGCCTTCCATCCTAACCGTGTCCAGTTTCGTACATACAGAACTAGCCGATACGGCCGCTCATTTGTCCCTAGGATGTCGAGATTGTGAAACAATCTACAATGGGAGGCTAATAATCTTAGATAGTTCAAAAATCAGATCGACAAAGTTTCTTTGTGATTCTCATACCAGCCGCGGTGCCCTGGCATTTGGGCTTCTATTGGCGCAGCTGCTTCGGTATAAAAAATACAGTTTTTATGAACTAGGCGTAGGCGAGTAGTCCCTATTAATGATTTCAAAGATGTGATATTAAACACGACATGACATGGTTATGTCATGAAGCTTCAAATGTATAAAAGGATCTTCCCATAGTTGGTCTTAAGTCATCGAATACATAAAATATCATGCTAAAACTTTTCCGTATTATTTGATGGAAGTATTGAAAACATTGACGATACTATTATTTTATGTAAGTGATAGAAACGTTATAGAGTAAATAAACGCCTCGGTGACGTTGCAGCTTCCACATTTCATAACCGGAATACCTAAACCGATACACATTCCTTGCATTCACATACTACTAATCTACAGCTGACATGTCATAAGAGCGCCTCCATCCTGATGAAATAATGCTTGTTATAGCCAATAGATGGGAAAATTATCTGAATGCTCTTTGAACACGTTTTCAAAAATTGAAGCATTGATTATTTAATCGGCTAAGCATTAAATGAACAACTGCCACTGCCAAGGCCATCGACGAAAGTATTAGTCTTTATTAAATAACTTAGGTGTGACAATTTCATTATGGGACATATTACACACTTGGAAATAGGATTATAAAACCTATTTACCTATATAGAAATCTGATATGGCGTCCATAAGAAAAATAGAGTTGAGAGAGATGCATCGTTAAATTAAAATCTTAAATATGCCATTTTGTTGAGGTGAGAAAGTGGCAGTTTAGTGTACTTGTTATTTTGAATTCTTATCTCAAATAAGGCCATAAAAAAATCAAAACCAATTCAGGGAGAATTCGTTTTTTTTTCGTTTATCTGTGGAAATGATCGGTATGGCAAAACTTGGCTCGAGTCATTATCTTAAATATCCAACTGTGCAACTTTGCTCCCAGACATTGACGAAATTTGATACACCCGGTATAAAATTTCTGGCAAACACAAAGTTGGAATTGTGTCACCATCTCCATATTCTACCGTCTATTCAATCTAGGTCAGTTCCAATCTTGACCTTTTGCGGCAGAAAAGCTTATATCCCATTATATTATGAATCCTGGCGAACAAGTTTATTGCGCACCTCCACAAAGGCAATGTCGCTGACATTTGGGATCGTTCTTGTCGGGATTAGGCGTAGTAATCATTATCCCGATCCTCCTTTTAATCAGAGTTCCTTGGAAGACAGATAAAGAGGAGAGGAAAATTCAATCCTCCCCAATTATGGTCGTTCGCCTCACGAGATGTGCCTACACAGACAAAACTCGCCGAACCGATCACGCCACGTTGCACGCTGCCCGGCCTGGCTTCTCAGTTTGAGTACTAAAATATTTGCCGAGCTTTCCGTTTACAGGCAGGCTGTAGAAGAAGAGGATCGTTGGCACTACGTAAACATTCTCAGAGGAGGTTGGATTTTTATAGGGAACAAATTGATGGTGGCCTTTCATTCACTTTAATAATTATATCATGAAGGATTGCGCATTGCATTTCACATATTTTGCACATAAATGGCTAACGAATTCTTACTCCATCGGTATCAATTTTGACAACGGCCCACAGTGTGACGGTGATAACAGCCAAAGAGGTTCGGTGTATGCATATTTTTTCATACATTTGACACCACTGGACAAATTTTTAAAAAATACATGTCTCTTGCCCCTTGTGCTTTGTTTTAAAATTTTAATGTGAAAGTCACATAAAACCTAAGAATCTACTGATCACAATACAGTGTAATGTAATCCAAAAAACTATTTGTTTGTTCTTCTTTTTTGTTATATTTGCGATTTTTACATTTTAAAAGCGCTCTCATACTTTGCTCTCTAAGAGAGTATTTATCAATTTTTTTTTTCGAAGCACCTGGTTTAAGAATATAAAAATAAACTAAAAGCCCACGATGCTTGGACACGTACTGATACCTTGATGGAATTACCCGTTGGAGAATTAAAGAGCAAAAAAATTCTTTATTAGCCAGCTACAAACGGTATAAAAATAAAGTCAAGAAATAGGAAAAATCTGGTGCTGGTGTCGACATTTAATTCTGCGTCCATCATCATCGAGCTCGAGAACTGTATTGAGAACCATGCAAGTGTGGACCCAAAGAAGTTCTCGTCGAGATTTTCGCTGAGATTCTTGCCGAGATTATCGGTACTAACAATATTGTTTAAAATAACTGTTGCTGTTTTGTAAAAAGTTCGTTTTTGTCGTAAATAAATAACTTAGGTATTTAACTGGTCTTCTAATTTTTGTTTTCTATAATGTTACATATTGTTAATGTTAATCAATAAATCCTTTGACGTTGTTTAAAAATTTAATAGAGTCTATTACCTATTGGAAAACATCTCCAATGAAGACGCGTACGCCAGTGCTGAATGAGAAAGATAAAAAATTTCAGACAAAAGATGAATAGCAGTGTTGGTCAGCATCATAGCATTTTGAAAAATAAGAATGTTTAAGTTATTAGCACTCCTTACTCAACCATAAATTGCTTCTGGTGTTACGCCACTGAAATACACTCCTATGTTAAGAGTGGTAACTTGGATTTGTTCATTAAGCTGTTTAATTGCATAATGAGTACTTCTTCTTTTCTCGGGCGCAAGAAATTACACTTTATGCAAGACCATGAAAAAACATCCATTCTCAAGGGAAACCCCCAAAAATTGTTTTTTAAAATTACATAATTTTAGTTATAGCCAACTTTTGAACAATTTAAGAAAACACTTTTTGATGATAGTCCAAGGATCAAAAAGATGCAGAAAAAAGTCCAAGATCATAAGTTGAGAATCTGACACAGCCCCAAACTTTGCTAAAAAACATGACTTACTTTGCTCACCCTGCATAAGCGGATAAATGAAAGAAACATACCTATCGAACCATGCACGTGTTTTCAAAGGGTTGGTCAAGAACCTCCCGAATACCGCAACTCGAAATCTCTTTCCGTTCTGAACGTATCGAGATTTGGATTTGGGTTAAATTTTCCAAGTTGCAAAGCAACTGTACACCAGCTTAGATAGTTCATATAATACACCTACTATATATTGCAATGTAAATTATTTTGTTGCAAAAATACATGTTGGTGCTTGGTAATTATATGAGCGCGTGGATTCTTTCACAACCAACTATTCACTTTTTCACGTTAGTCATAATTACATAAAGATCGACTAAATGTTACTAGTATTTCCAGTGATACATTTTCGTTTATTTTTATATTGCACGGAAAAATCACCAAAATTGTAGTATAATATAATTGCGATCGCTAGCGACAAAAACGAGATATCCCTGTTTTTTGGAAGGCAATATTTGAAACGCACGAGTAAAATAACTGATAGGAAGGGTTACCTTCCGGGAACTGAATATCTAATCATTGATGGGAAAGCCGCTCTCCGAATCATTTTAGGCAGAGAAAGTGCGTCGTTAATCCAGTCTCATCTGATAAGACCAAATTAACGAAAAACCTTAGGGCGAATTATTTTGCCGATAGCGAATGCATTCACAGACTTGTTTGGCAAATGCCAACAGCAACCATAATTTGGGATCATTAATCAGGGAGCATTCTCCATCCTACTGCGCTCGAAAGTTGGTTCCCCGGAAATCATAAATAAATTACTTCTACGTAGAAATAGTCTGCTGGGGTAGCAGAGTCGTGCACCAAGTAATTACTTCAACATCTGTCGTTTGATTTGTTGGCTAGGACATTTAGAAGGTAAATGCTTCCTATCTAAGTATTTGGTTTAAAATCCTGGAGAAGCACTTTCCTCTATTCGTGTCTAACCAGTATAATATGTATATGGTTAGTAGCTAGCTTTCATACTTTAAGTTCACCTTAATGGATACTTTGATCAACCTTATTGAATTTTGGTATCTTATACCATTTTAATCAAAAAAATATGCGGTGCATGCAAAACGAACAGCGTCTCAAAGAAGCCTTTAGATGCTGAAACGTTCGAGGAACAGTTTGGATCTTTAATAAATTAATTTACTTGCTTCCACGAAGATGCAAGGAGCTTTTAGAATACTAAAGGTAGATATAATATATTTAGATGTACCTACCTTTGAATTGAGTGCACTGGGTTTTGAATGGAGAAGAAAGTTAAGGATGAAAGTATATTGGTGTGGTACTTCTCGAGCTTTCACAGACATCTATCTCTAATTTTTCATTTGTACAATGTGCAAATTACTACTCTTGGAGCACCATAATTTGTATTATCAAAGATGAGACTTTATTAAAATAATCAGAAACTTGAAAACAAGGAAAAAAAAATTTCAGGAGTACTTTTTAACCTTCCAGAAACTTGTAAAATATACAGAAACGAGGTATGGCAAGGTGCTGAAACTAGTCATAGTTACGCCACTTCAGAAACCTCCAAAAACTAGCATCATCTATGACCTAGCAGCATATCTCTCTCCAGATTGCGTCAAACCTGATGCAAAAGTTTGTTAGATCACGCGACAAATAGGGAGGCCCATGGAAACGGTTTAGAAGATTTCTCTCAGCATCAACAATTTTTTTTTCGAAATTTGAGAACTTTGCGCTATTAGAATACTTCCTTCGCTTAACCGTGGGAAATAAGAGAGATAAGAAAAGATAATATCTGGTTAGTGAAGTATATTACAAGGAAAATATGAGGAAATATGCTACAGGAAATATGAAACGTAAAAAAGTTATTACACCCGAGCTAAGATAACAGAAATTTTTCTAGAAATCGTTGCACAACACTCAAAAAATGCAAATGAAAATTGACGCCTTGACATTTGAAATGGCTTCATCGGTACCCCAGGCTAGATATAAGTTTTGGCAGCTGACCTTGTTGTTCTTGTCATCTGGATTGCGGTGTTGCCGGCTCGTCGGACGATTTTGCTACCTTGCTATTTTGTTAGAATGTTTTAAAAATAAGCTTTGAATAAGATTTTGAGGAATATCAATAGAGAAACATATGATTAAAGGCGTAATAATGAATATTCACAAATTGCGATTAAATTTTTAATCACTTAAATCTCGTGTCCACAATTTGCACACAAACATAATACAATTATTGATATTGTATAGTGTGTGTCTAGGTATTTTGGCTATATCAAAAATTATAATTGTTAACCAAGTCTTTAAGCATTGAATATGCCTATTTTTAGAGCTATTCAGGCATTGATTTGCTTGTAACTCAAAAATGGCCGTCATTAGAGAAAAGTTAATGAATACCTTTTTCATTCGGAATGATCCAAAAAACCAAAATGTAAGCGGTTATATTCAGCCTGTGAAAACCAAATGTTTCCCAATTTCGGCCTAACAAGCAAAGTTAGAAGTAGCCTAGAGTAAATTAATCTCAGAGTTCTCTGATGTAGTGCAATACTTTGTCTTTAATACAGATATTTCTTGACAATATTTTTAGGGCTGTTCAGACAACAGATCGCTTACGTATATAATTCGAAAATGGTCAGCTTTAGAGGAAAGTTAATGAATTTCTTTTTATCTGGAATAATCCAAAAAACCTGAAATACATTTATCTAGGCAAGAAACTTGTAATTATTGAAAAAATGGCCTGATCACTTTGATCTGCATTACCGTACGAGTATACTCAATGCTCAAGAAGTCGGTTAAAATTATAACTTTTTAGGTAGTCAAGTGTCTCAGTTACAGTTGAAACCTTGCTCTACAAAAACATGAAGAGTATTGTGAGTTTAGTCTATTTCAAGAGATTTCAACCTTGTTTTTCAGGCTACGAACGTGTAAGCACCCCCCACATAATAATGTTTCCTGGATGAAATATTCGCTCTGACTGAGATACTGGTATACGATCGACTGGTGCGGCACCATCTGCTACTAAAATATTTGCACAGCAATCTATCTAGTCAGCTTTGGACTTGCTGCGTGGCGTGGAAGCGGTGTGGCAAGGGTTCACTTGCTCCCCGCACCGTTCACCCCTAATGAAAACAAAAGAAGATCGGCGGAGTGGCGTCGCCGGGAGAAAGTTTTCACGTTACTGCGGGCAAAGCAAACTCTTAGTTTTAAGCAGACAGTGGTGTATTTAGCTCAACAAAACTAGGTTTCAATCTCAGAACGACCCATGATGTACGGAAAATGTGCACAGACCTTTTCTAAGATTCTATAATTTGAATAGAAGGTCTCATATAATCTGTATTCCAAACTTACTTAGCTACAGGCAGATTGCGCCAGACGTATTATAAATGAATTAACCACTTACCATAATGGTTAATTCTATGCTTCATCTCCTGATTATTATATTCTTGTAGATAAGTGATTTTTAAAAGGAAGTTAACATTTGCGCACTACACCGTTACCACTACGTAATCCAAGTATACAAAATACAGTTGGAAAAACTTTCAAAAATAGTTGAAGCTGATAGTCTTTCGAAATTAGAAGATAGGATGGAGGAAGGTAGAGAGCAGGAAGGGATAAATAAGTGTGCGATTTTTATTGCCGAGGAACTAAAAAGCATTTGTTTTAACTGTGTTAGATAAAATATTAACTTACTATTCTTACTAGGGGTGAGGTTTTGGCAAAAACTTTCCAAATAAGGGCTATGTAGATTTTTGGAAGGTGCTTCTTTAATAACGATTTTCAACTACAATTTATCAACGACTAAATAGGTCATAATCTTTAACATCACAAAGTGGACGTTGAACGTTTTTAAAACATACCTTTAGAAATTTTACATATTTTTAAATCAATAACGAACTGGGTGTCTGCCTTTAGACTTTCCTCTACATAGGCTTGCAGTTTTTGAAGTAATCCATTAGATACCGGTTATTGGAGACATGTTTGTCTGACCGAATCAAACCACATACATGTTTAAAAGTATTTTACTTTACGACGCTTTGGTTCTAACGGTTGACCACTAAAAAATTCAATTGTCAAAAGTGTAAATTGTCCTGAAAAAAGTCATCGTTGGGACTGACACGTCGTAGAATGAAGAGGACTGACTCGGCCATGCAAACATGGTGGATTATCAGCATGAAAACCACAGAAAAAGCTTAAGACGCTACAGAAATCAAGATTACAAACAGTGGAGCGTTTGGAACTGAGTAATCTGAATATCCTGAATATCCTGCTGGCAAAAGTTATTCGTGGGTTGATAGACAATTTAAGCTAGACACCAGGCATCATATATGCTACTTTTCTTTAAAACCTTATCATATCGCATTTCATCTCTATCTTCTTAATTCACCATGTTTATTTTTTTCAGCAAAGATTATTGAAACATCAGTAAACCGGTATGTGGTTTTATTTAACGGCGACAGAAGCACGGAGAATCGTCTTCCTTTGGAAGGTCTATCTGGACTCGTAATACTAGATGTGTGGCTTTAATAGTGGTGGCTCATATTAACAGTAAGAAATCCAAAATTGTTCATTAATCTTAGGGAAACATGTTGTATTCATTTACAGAATCTAGTCCGCCGCTGTGGTGATCTGAGCCAAAAGCAAAGAGGGAGCGAGGGAAAGACGTTAAAAGGAAGCGCTAAATTTTAGTACCGCGCTCGCGTTAATGAATAAGTTGTCGTGTTTTTTTCAGTCAGGAAAAGTTTTGATTTAGATGAAAAGTAAAGCGGTCGGACAACGTGAATGGTAGAGAGCCAAAATGGAATGTTTGAGGATTACATCTGGTACTAAGAGGATGATCAGCAAAGAGCTGTTATGCACAACATAGAAAAAAGGTACCGAGATGCCGGGTAGGAGGAGGGAGGATTAAAAAGCATGACCTGTTATTGACATAACGGTTTTCAAGGTTCTGTAGGAAAATATTTAGTGAGGTAGAATAAATAAGAGTCAGAATCCCATACATTTATTTTAGGAGTTGCCTAATCTTTCCCAATATGATATCTATGCAGATATATTGACATATGGATGTAACATCGCCTTGAGCAGTGTTATGTATGCAGTCAGATGCCCGGATTCATAATTTGCATACTCATAATATTTGTTTTACCAGCTTGTAATAATTCTATTATAATTCAAAATGTATCATGGCTTAAATGTCTACACGATAACATGCAGGTTTTGAGAATCATCTTCGTTTCCTTAGAGCTGAGAGAAAAGTGTGACATAAATTTATGAATACATGTATGTCATTCCATAGCTATTTGAGCTAAGAGAAATTCAAATTTTTTCTAACCTCAAACTGCATATTTGACCAATCGTTGGTTTATTTGATATGGCTGCCAGTTATCTAGAGAGCCTCCCCTTCTAAATGGGTATTGCGGATGAGAAATGAACGCATAGGTAGTCATGGACGTTTGACAATATTTTAGGCATATTGGCGTATGCGTAACAACGTTAATTTCTTCTTTAAAGCATATTTCACTATTAACGAACTGTGTTTGAGCCAGTCCTTTAACTATAGATTTAATTTTGGACATTTACGGGCTTAGGAGGAGAGGGCGGGGCGTGCGCCTCCTGAGTGTCCAAGCTTGCAGTTTTTTGTTTCTTGGCACGAAAATTACCTTTGCAGGTCAGAATTGTGGAGGCATGCACCATTCTCTAGACGCATCGACCTCCCACTTTTCAATTGTCACAAAACTTAAGCACTTAGAACCCCTCCTCATCGCTCTTAAATTTTCATTTGCCGGCAACCCCCCTCCCACTAGGTAGAAGTCTTCCTGAACATAAATCGTGGGACCAACATTACACCTTTCCTTGGGCAAACTTCTACATTATTAGGCAAATTCCTAAATTAGTCATTAATGCTATGAGGGGTTGCGTAACCTTATGGTCAAACGACAGTGTTACTCAACGATAGTCGGCAATGAGGTCAGAAAGAAGCAACCATACGTCAATCATCAGCGGTATTACGTATCTTGAAGAGTAATATTGCCTGTTTTTTTTTTTGACATTATATAGGTTTTTGTGACATTATAAAGGTTTTCCGAGCTGTTGTTTACTTTATGTACAGCGGTTGTGTAGCTGTACGTGTCGCCTAAACATCATGACGCCTGAGCTGTCATGGTTTGGTTCTGATGTGATGTAACATCTGCTTCAGAGATGGCATTATTGGAGGCCTAAGCTGCAAGTTGTATACTACTCGAAGAAAATGGGCGAAACGTCAGTGCATGGGTGCCTAGTGAGGATTTATGTGGTAATCCGTATTGGTGATAATTCTACCAATTTATGTCAAAGTCACCTACTTGAGATGTACGCAAAGCTAGAGTTGCGCATTCACTTTTACTTATCCATCCTGGAAATTACATACGCAAATTGCTGAATATATAAAATGAGACAGAAAAAATTCTTGGTCGATACTACAACTGACAGCTAAGAAAATGGGCTACAGACAAATATGTATTTATGAAACGTGAAAAGGTTATTACATTTTATATTATTTTTATGTCCAGACATTTAAATTTCATAGAAATTTGTTTTGCGATGCTAAGTAGAAAATACAAATTAGCGCCTAGATTGTAAGGTAGTACGAAATGTTTTGAGTGTGATGCATCATTCCTAACTTTTCTGTGATGTGGCTTAATTACACACGACGCGGGTGCGGTGGTGATTTCCCGTAATCTTTTTCAAAGCTTTTAAAACTTAAAAAACTGGGGTATTGTAATTTATAATTTACATCTGGCAACCTCTTATCGCAAAGGACAACACAATAACACGTCTGATACAGCTAACAGATATCCTTAATGAGCAGAATATTCAGTAATTATTTTCTTACATAGCAAATATCACTGATTTTATACCCATGCAGGGCAATACATGCAACAACACATAATTATCCAACCTATGTTTTTTCTGTCACATCTCAGAGATTACTCTATACTGGCATTCTACAACCAACAAAGCCTGCTGCTAAACTGACTTGCATGATGGTGGTTGAGTGATTTCTGCAAGATGAGGCTATGATGACATCCACGGTGCTCACAGCGAGGCAAACGCAGAATGAACTATTTGCACACTAGCAGCTATCTAGTCAGCATAGCAGTGATGACGTATACAATATTGTATACGCGTATACAATGGTGAATATAACGTATACGTCTCGATATTGACGTATACAATGTATACAATAGCAAATGATAGTTCAACTACCTGTATACAGTGCAGGCGAAAGTCCCTTTGCCTTTTAGATTTCCATGTGTACAAGAAAGAGAGAGAGAGGGGAGACGCGGGCACCACTGTATAGAAAGAGTGTGCCACACTCCACGTCCTCCATAACTTCATACTCCTCCTGTATCACAAACGTTTGCTGGGCTGTGGAACTGTTGGACTACGGCTACTGTTGTTAGTTTTGTTATTTACATTGAGAGCTATTTTTTGACTGCAAATATTCCTACAAGTTCAAACTTTTCATATAATTTCTAGTGTTTGACTGCTTACATTAGGCAATCAGAAATTTGTAAAATAGCGTGATTTCACTCGAGATATAGCGGAATTGGAATACTTTGTTTTGTAGACACAACTCCCTACGGAATGTCTTTCCATTTTTGAACAAAATGAACCTCAGTTTATCGATTTGCTTGTTTTTGGGGCGTCTACCATTGTTTTTTAAAGTTGCCTGTTCACCAACTTTCCGACATTTCCGAATAAACCTGATCTGACTTATGCTATTCTTTACATTGTCTCCATTATTGTATACATTAATGAATGCGCGTAAACGGCTATCACTGTCACTAAGTTCGCATTTTGTCATTTTGTTGTGGCGTTCCTTGACATTATATGCGTTGTTTATGTAATAACCCTTCCGATCAATGACTCAAGTAACGGGCATAAATGATCGTTAAAAGCAACCTGATGTATATTTTTTTTCTCAGGCTAGGTGGACAAGTACATAGAGGGTACGTAGACGTTTCACTTTGGGCAACAGAACAGCATGCAGTTTTTTTCAGTTAATTGTTGTAGATGACAAAGTGGTGTGTTTTAATATTTTTAATGGGGTATGCAAAGGCGGTACAACAAGAAATACCTTGAT